>PVKZ01001759.1:0-326160 GCA_004027375.1 Macroglossus sobrinus | reverse complement strand
GTTTGCCTGCCTCCAGCCATCAGCTATCAGTGGGCTCCACCACAGTCCTAGAAAGTGGGCATCAAAAACCCTGTTTTAAAAAAAGGTATATGATTTGTCTACTGTCCCTCGTTAAAGGTTGACCTGGGTCTAGAACAAAGATTTTCTGACTTAAAGACCAGTCAGTCCCTCTTCTTGAGTTCAGGGCTACAGTTGCCTCCAGAAATCTCTTCCTGGGACCTGCCGGTGAAGGAACAGGAGAAAAGGCCCTTCCTCCAGGGCTGAGTAAGGAGCCGCCCTTGGCCCTTGCTATGTGACCTTGCGAGAATCCCTTCCCTTGGGGCCTCATTGACTCATCCTTAAACTGCAATCTTTTTGATCTGAGTCCCCTTCCAGCTGTGGCTTTCTAGGATGATGAGCATTCGTTGAGCCTGCCATATGCAGTGCCCTAAGCTGGGTCTTCTGGGAGACACAGGTCCTCCAGGGTGGATATGCGTGATGTGATGGGATTTAATGGGACCCTCCCCATTTTCCTGAAAAATCACTCTCCCCATGATCTGTGCTCTTTGGCCTATTGTTAGTGTGTACACTGCTCACTGTAGTGGTCATGGCCCTCTTGGTCACTGTGTCTTACACATACTGGGCTCTTAATAAATGATGAATGAGTGAATGTTATAGAGAGTTTGAGTCCCCAAGGTCATGGCCAATTTGGATGTGGAGGATACTGTCAGAGTAGGCTTCAAGGAGCAGGCTGCTTGTCTGAGAAGCATTAAGTGTACCCTTAGGAGGAGGGGTGGAGAGAGAAAGTGACACTTATCTCACTTAACCTCCTAGAAGAGAGAAAGAAAAAAATTGTTTTAACTTAGAAATAGGGTAAGGCTGTCAATATTGCTACATAATGAGCTACATAAATTGTGAAACATGCTTCATGGTTCTTTGTGCTACATGAATGTAAAAATTGTGAAATTTCCATCAGTGTAGAAAATAAAAATGAAGAAAAAGTACAAGCTCATTGGGGGAATTTGCTTGACAACAACACCTGTGAGAGAACTCATCCAAGTTAGCCAGGTGCATCTCCCCTCCCCCCTTAACTGGCAGGAGTCCAAGGTTGGGAGAGCCCAGAGCTTATGTAGAGGTGCAGGTTCCTATCTTCATATTGTGTCTGCTGGAGGGCTTACTGACTCTTGGTCTGCCACCATTCATGGTTCCTCTGCATCAAGCATTGCCCTATGGGTTGCCCCTCTGGAGGAGGGTCCCTCCTGTAGCTACCACCTAAGAGATATTTGCTGAACTGCAGCTGATCAGAGCACCTTCATGGGTACTGCTGAGCTGCAGAGGTGAGAGGCATTGGACCGCACTGCCTGGGAAAGCCTGGATGAGGTGGCATTTCAGTTAGGTCTTGCAAGATGTGCAGAATTCTGACAGGTGGTCACAGGGAAGAAAAAGGGGAGAAAGATAGAAAAAGGGAAAGTTTCAGGAGGACAGGCAGAAGAGGGGGTCCTGTGGGAAAAGCCCTGGCTTTAGGTAGGCTTGGAACCTATGTGTCCCTGAGAGAGTCATTTTACCTCTTTGAGCAAGATTTCTTCATTTGCAGAAGAGATAATGTTCCTTTGTCATTTTCTGTTTGTGTGGGTGATGAGATGATGTGTACAGCCATTTGACCTTGTGACATCTAGGGTGCTGGGGCCATAAAGGGGGACAGATCGGGCACAGGGCATGACTTAGAGCAAATGTCCACTTTTTCCTCTGGGACAGAAAGGGTCCACAAGCCTACCCTCTATTGTGTGATGGATGAAATGTGATGTTCAGATTGTGTACATTAATTTAAAAGTAATTTAATATCCCATTCACCTGGAATTGAGGCTGGGGTGATGAATCCTCTGAGAGAAATCCTGACTCAGGGAATCCATTTCCCTTTAGTTTTGCTCTCCTTCCAGCAGCCTGTGGGTTTCAAGTCTAGAACACCCCAGGCTGTGGTCCCTTGAGCCTCCATCCAAATCTACACCGTCCTCTGTAAAGGGAATACTGGTTCAGCCTGCATGTATTGAACGCCTGTCTCCGCCATTGGACGCCTGTCTTCGCCATTGGACGCCTGTCTTCGCCATTGGACAAGGAGTTCATTGGGGCTGGAGGTGGGATTAAACTCTGCCCTCAGAGTCCAAAGCAGCCTGGTAGATGGACCAATGGTCTGAATGAGGGACCCCTGCTGAGACCTGCCATACTCCTCCCAGGAGTCATGAATGGGGCCAAGCAGCTGTCCCTCCAGCTAAGGCCCAGACTTCCCTGAGACCTGGCTTCAAATCTTGAAGCATGCCAATGGGGTTACTCAGCAAACTCTCAGCCCTTGGACCCTTCCCTGAGCTAGGCACTAAGGACCCAGTACCCTAGGTAGTTGCTCCTGCTGAGATACACCGGCTTCAGGCAAAGGGCTCCACCTTGAGGGCGAATGATGGTTGCCTGCGGGAGGAAAGATACTCAGGTTAATGGTCCAGATGACCAGGGTAGCCGGCCGGCTCCCAGAGGACCACACGCTTGCTCTGAGAGCCTTAGTTTCCCCGATCTGTACAACCGGGGGCTGAGAACACCGACCTCGCAGGTGGAGGAAGGAGCTTCCTTAATCTGGGACCGCACCGCGGGCGTGGATTCCTCAAGGTGGGTGGGGGGTGTGACCTCGTTCCGGGAAGAGGTGAGGGGGCTGCGTCAGCCCAAACCCCCGGGGGTCCCCGCCCCTCCGCAGCCCCGCCCCCTCGCGCCCTGGTCCCCGCCCCCGCGCCCGGGGGGGGTTCGGGTCGCCTCGGCCGCCGCCGGCGCGGTTCGGCTCGACGTCGCCATGGCAACAGCGGCTTAGGGGGCGGGGGCGACGTGGCGGGCTGGGCTAGGCAGGGCTGGGCCGGCCGGCCGGGCGGGCGGCGCGGGGTGGGTTGGGCCGCGCTGCGCGGGCCGGGCCGTCGGCGCTCGGTCGGCGGGCGGGCGGCGCGGGCTGCGAGCTGCGAGGGCCGAGCCCGAGCCCGCGCCCGCCGTCGGCCGCGCGGCCGCCCGAGCCAGGGCGCGGGTCCCGCGCGGGTCCCGGGCCCGCCGCCGCCGCTGCCGCGCTAACCCCGCCTCCCCTTCCCCCTCTTGTCGCCCCGCGCTCAGGGCTTCCTCAGCCGCCGCCTCAAGGGCTCCATCAAGCGCACCAAGAGCCAGCCCAAGCTGGACCGCAACCACAGCTTCCGCCACATCCTGCCGGGGTTCCGGAGCGCCGCCGCCGCCGCCGCCTCCAACGCCGCGGACAATGAGAGGTGAGCCCGCCGCCGCCGCCCGGGCCGGCCTCCGCGCGCCGCCTCGGGATGCGCCCTGGAGGGACAAAGCGCGAGCCGGCGCTGGGGTGCGCTGCAAGCGGGAGGGCGCCCCGCGCCGCCCTCCGGCAACTTGTGGGGCCACCTCGGACGGGGAAGCACCACGGGAGGACCATTTTCTCTCCCGCCGGCGGTCAGGCCGGGAGGGAAGTGAGTGCCCTCGCCGAGAAGTCCTGTCTCGCCTTTGCCGAGGTGGGCATTGTTTCTTGGGCAGTGCGATGCCCGGAGCGTGGGACAGAAGTGGCGCCTCCATCCCCTAGACCCCCATCCCCTTGCCTCTGGAGCCCTTGCGTGACCGATGCAAAAGGCATTTTCTGCTGGGTTTTGCTAAGACCCACTGGTGATGAAAAGGGTGAACATCTGGAGGGGAGGAGCAGGAGGCTGGGCCGCTTAGGGGACACATCTGCGCTAAGTAGGGCGCGTGCTCCGCTGGGGGCTGGGACGTGCAGAGCGGGCAGTGCCTGGCCCTGAGCTCAGGGGCATTGCCTGAGGCCGGAGAAGCCAGCCCTTATCCTCTCCAGCCTGGCAGCTGCTTCCCTCCCTTACCTCTCCACTCCCAGGGGTGTCTCCTGTTCCCTGTTTCCGTTTTGCTGGGCAAGCCAGGAGCAGGGTGTGGAAATTCCAGGGGGAGGTGGTTTGTGGGGCAGAGGAGGAGAGGGAGGAGATGGTTAGGTCTGCCCAGAGAGTCACCCACAACGGAGCAGGCTTCAGCTCGCAAGGGCAAGCCATCCTGTCCACGTGCGGGGTGCCCAAGTCCCCCTCCTTGAGCCATGCCAGCTACGGCACCTTTCCACTTGGGCATAGGCACACTGATGGATTCCAGTGCCAGTTAGAACATGTCCCTGCTCAGCTAGTGGAGGTGAAAGAACGGGCAGGCACCAAGGAGCCTTTTCGGCATTCAGCCCTGACATCTCCGGCCTCTGGCATCTACCTTCATAGGGCTGTGCCCCTATGTATAATCTGTGAGTTGGCGAGAAGGGAAGGCACAGGGAGAACGAGGATGTCTTTCTGCTCTCTCTTGGTTCTAGCAGGCAAAGGAGTACAAGTTACAGCCCAACTCCTGCCCAGGGTTGTGTGACTGTTTAACTGACCCCTAACATCTTCCCGGAGAGTAGCCCTGATGGAATTACTAGACCTTTAATATTCACCAGTCCAGAGCTGCTCTCTCTAGTAGTGCATCTCCACCGCTGCCTGCAGCTGGTTCCCTACACCAGCTGCCAAGCCCAGCCCGAGGCAGGACCCTCAGCCTTTCTCCGATGGCCATGCTGCCCCAGGGGACCAGGCGTGCCCTGGCAGGCAGATGCAGCCAGGCCAGAGCTCAGCGCTGGGTGCAGCCACTGCGTCTTTGAAAATCTCGCTTCCCATCTTTGTTATTGTCTGGGCAGCAGGCCACCCGGTTTGCTGCCTTCCTCCCTCTGCCCGGCCCCGCCTCCGGCTTTCTCCCCCAGGAACATGCCCTTCTCCGCGCTTTCCTTGGCGGGGGTCAGGACCCTCTGCACCCGCATGCGGGGGCTTGTGTACGTACCCCATTTTGTGTGCATGTGTTGGTTGTCGGGGAGCAGGAGAGAGCAGGCGGTCCAGCCTCCAAGTGTGTCTGCCCTCCCGGGAGCAGACAGCGTGCATGCCATGTTTACCTCCCTCCAGTGGAGGGCCTGCACGGAGAAGCCGGCGAATGCGTGGTTGGCAACCCTGGCCGGAGGTTGGGGCATGGCTGAGATGACCTTGTGCAGGTCCTGCCCAGCTTGGCCTCGGGTCAGCCTTGCCATATGCTGAAGGGGTGCGGAGTGGGGGTTGGGAAGGAAACTATAAGCCCATTTCTAGAGACTCTGGTAAACGGTAGCAGTTAGAGCAGAACGGCACTGGCAGTGGTGTGGAATTGTCTTATTAATTTTCTATAAACAAAATCTGGCTTGGTGGCTTCTGGCACAGTAAGAGAGCCCAGATTTCCCACGGACAGGCAGAGACTGAGTTTGAAATCTCCCAGCCTTGGAGCTGAGAGAGGCTTTGCTATGACTGGGGTCTCCTGATTTGCTGCTTTGCCTAGAAATAGATTCATCGGCTGCTGCTTGGATGGATGAGCAGATATTTCTCTGGGGTAGCCCCTGGAGTCAGCTTGTTTGGAGTTGAGTGAGTAGAACCATCTGTTGTGACCCTCCCCCCCCCCCCCCAAAGCTCATGGTCAGACCTGGGTGTGACGAAGTGCTTCTGCCTGCTCTGACTTGGTGTGATTATGCTGTTGAAGGCTGGGAGGACAGAATGGCTGCCGTTGGCTTGGCTTAGCAGCGAGGAGGGGGTAAAATCCCCGGCTCCGTGGGACCCCCTCTGGGCTGCCATGCCTCTGGCTGGGGAGGGGGTAAGTGCAGAGATGCCAGCCTCAGTGAGGGGTGGGAGATGGGAATGGGAAGGGGTGGGGGCTTTTAGCCCTGGTCCCCTGTAGATAGCACAGGGTACTCGGGGGCGGCCACTTGGGTTCTGACTTTGGAGAAACCTGTCTGCGTTATGGCTGCTGAAGTAGCTTTGTTGCATGTGGTCCGCCGTGCTCTGCAAACTGCTGTGTAGGGGAAGTTATTTTTTGTGCTAGAATTCTCTCAATTGGAAACCAGTTGGTTCTGGGTTCCGTAGGAAAGGAGTCTGTCCCCGGTGTGGTGACGCTGAGGCTGACTGGTTGAGGGAGAGGGCCAGTGCCTGGTTATGAGGCTGGGGTCAGGCCAGCCAGGGCTTGGTGGGCACAGTTGGGCTCTGGGCATCCCCAGGACCCCAGGACAGGTTTGAGCCTTTGTACTTATCCCTGTGGAGTGGCCTAGGGGAGGTTCCCAGCTGGTCACCAAAATCTCTGGTCCTCTAGACACTCATTGCTGCTTTGGAGGTTTGGGAAATAAGCACCAAGGACAGTAATCATTTCTCCTGGATAACGAATGCTGTTCAGAGGCTTTCCAGGTGGAAGGGTATGCTGGCAAAAGCATTTTCCTTCTGCAGGCTGGAAATGTTGCCTCTTCATTTACAAGGCTGTTTTAGTATGGGTAAAAGCAGGCCAGGATGTGGTGGTTCTGCCTTCCCAGGAGATAATGTCCAAGTCACTCATTTATTTATTAATATTCCTGAGTAGCTAGGAGGGTCAGCTGGCAATATTGTACTTTCTCCTTTTCTCTCTGATACTGTTTCTGGGTGACTCTGGTCCTCCACACGTGCTAAGAGTATATCCTCTCTGGCTCTCTACCTGTACCCCTGCTCCTGTAATTACTCTGAAGTGATTGCGACCCCCTCTTCCCATTCTTCCCAGTCTTCTTGCGCAAAGCTTAACAACACATAAATGTGGGCAACCCAAGTGCAGGGATGCAAGCCTGCTGTGAACAGAGTTAGAGATGGATTACCCTCCCAAGGATTATGTGTGTCGCCCGGAGTTCCCACACCTGAAAGTTACTAATGGTGGGATCCCAGGCAGGCAGTGCGAGACTAGGGACATGCCAGGGGGTGGGGGTGGGGTTAGAGGGAGCGCTTCTACAGACCCTTTATTAGCCCTGAGTAGGAGGGAATCAATTCTGCCCCTTTGGGTGAGGCAAGTCCCTAGGAGGGGTGGGGGTGGAGGAGGAAGCTTGATAAGGAGCAGGAAAAATGGAAGACGAGATCTGTTTTTCTGCTTTAGTTGTTGACAGTAGCTGCAGGAGGGGCTGGGTATCCAGGCCTGGCATTTCTTGCCCGCTCTCCCTTCTGCCACCATCAATGGTGAGGGCCTGATCCTTCACCTCCCCTGGGTGACCATGCAGTTTAGATAGTTTCCGGGTGTAAATGGAAAGTAGGTGATCTTTGGATTTGAAGCCAGGCATTCTTGGGGCAGGTCACCTAACCTTTCTGAGCCTCAGTTTTCACATCTGCAAAATGGGCCCTATGATAATGTTGGTGGAATCATTAATATTAATATATTCAGCATGTATTTAATTGGAAGTATCTGTCCTTTTCAGTGCTGTTTCCTTAGCAACTAACACCAGGTTTGCATAGTTCTAAAATATTTCTAAAATTTTATTTTATAAGTAATAACGTGAAGGAGGCTATGCTAACATGTTGTAGGTTTTCAATAAGTGGTAGTTAATATTGGTAGGGAAAAGTCATCTCAGTAAGCCTCAGTTTCTCATTGGGAATAACAACGAGTAATCATGTGGTATGATTGTGAGGTTCAAGAGATATTAGATGTTGCTGTCCCTTGTAAGGTGAAAAGGGCTTACACAAGAAACAGCAGGGCAGAGTGAGTGACCCCGTTCCTGTCTGCAGCTGGGAAGGCAAACCCTTTCCTACATGTATTTAAAAAATCAATTTTAAAAGGTACGTCTTATGTTGGATGATACTTGTTTTTAATCATTTAGGCATTTAGGTTATCTATTTTTTTTTTAGGCATTTAGGTTATTTAGGTTTTTTTTTTATTAAAAATGATGCTGGTGTTTAAATGTTTGATATTAATCAGATTTGTCTACTTCTCTAATTGTTTTGTTAGGATAAAGTCTTAAAAATGGAATTAAGTCAAAGAATATAAATAGTTTTCAGTTTTTGATAAAAATGCCCCAAAAGCCTGTAATAATTTACAGTCCCCCAATGATTTCTGAGAGTGCTCACCTGTTTCCTCACACCCTGTAAAACATTGAGTGCCATCATTAAAACAATCTTTGTCATTTGAATAGGCAGGAAAAAAACCCCCAGCATTTTGCATTTCTTTTCCTGTTACTAACTGAATATTATTTTCTGAGTTTAATGGCCAGTAGCGCTTTTTCTTTTTAGTCTTGTCTTTTCCTGTCCTATGCCTTCTGAATGTTTTGACAAGCCCTTTGCAGGATTCTTGGTTGCTCTTTATGGCCTCCCTCTGCTGGAAAGGCCCCACGTAGGTGGGTCTTTGTTAAACGGGCCTCTGCTTTCCCAGAGGTATGGCAGGGAATTCATTAATTACCTGCAAAGAAGCCTTCCCAGCTCTCCCCACTCTCCCCTCCCCTCCTGTCCATAAGGGAATCAGATTTAATTCTTAATCCGATAATTATCATAAGGAGGCCTGGTATTTACACAGTACTTAGGGAGGTCTTCCGCCCTACCAGGTAGGTGGGCAGTCAAGGTGCTGTTAGATCCAGGGAAACTGAGGCACACAGTCAACGGCATTGAGTTGAGACCATCGCAGAAGCCAGGCCTTGGGACTAGGTCCCGACCCATCTTCAGCATTGTACCTGGAGCCCCGTGGGGCACCTTTGGCGGCAGGTCTGACCAGAGCCCTGCACATGAGCACGTGGTTCTGAGCCTTATCTCCGGAGACGGAGGGGAAAGCCACAGAACATGACCCGGACTCAGAGAAGAACCAATTTATTTTTTGCTTTCTCATTTTTATCACCCTCCTTTTAGATCTGCGGCTCCCTTGTGTATCTTCCAGAGATCCAAGCTGGGCAATATTTTTAGGAACAGTGGAAATTAGCTAGTGAGAATGCGATCAGCCCCAGGCTGGGGTTTCAGAGGCTGGAGAAGCCCGTCTTTGTACAAGCATCTGTAGGTGTGCGTGTGGGTGTGTGTGTGTGGGTGTGCATGTTTTTGTATGTCTTGCAAATATAGGTACCTGTCCTCATGAGTGTGTTACATGTAAATGGCCTGTGCATGCCTGTGCATTTGAAATGAGTAATCACATGTAAAGCATTTGGAACAATACTTGGCACTTCATATTGGGTTGGACCATGTGAAGTGGCTGTTTTTGCAGGTTGAATATGGACATGTGGTTTCATCTAGTAAGTGATCAGTACGTGTTGGCTGCCATTATTCTTGTGTCTGTTTTCTTCTTATGCGTATATGTATGTATTCTGTGTTCTGTGTTTGAGCTGAGCTCTCATGTGCATATCTGTGCAGTTTCTGTCTAGGTGTGTGGCCACTGAGCTGGCCACTTTTGAGAGCAAACTGCCCATCTTCTTTGGGAGGACCTTCCAGGGCTCAGTGTATACCGAGGCCATGAGGACAGCAGCCCTCTTAATCCCTAGGGCCCAGCAGAGCCCAAGCCTGGGGTGCCAAGGAGCCTATCACATTCTCCCTGAGTAATCCTGCCCACGTCTAAGGATATGCAAATCGACTCTTTAATGGAATTCCTTTGCAAAATATTACTTGAAGCAGAAAGTTAATTACCACGTTCTAATTAATGGCTATTTTAGAAGGCCACAGAAGAGATCATAGGGAGACCGAAAAGGGAGAAGGAAAACATCCAGCTCCCCTGACTGGCTAGGTGGCTCCTTCTCAGGTGGCAGAGCACACTTGGCTTCCCCACTGCTGAGGTGCCCGCCCACTCCCCTGTGGTGACTGCCTGTGGGTGAGTGAGAAAGCGCCTTTTGCGTGAGGAGCCTCTGGTGTTTAGTCTGTCCATCCATCTGTGAGGAGTGGTCTGGGCTGCATTCCCAGCCTCGGGTGACGTGTGTGGGTAGCTGTGGATAAGTAAGCCTGGGTTGAAGTGAGGCCGTATCCACTGCACCTTACACCCTGGTCCTCTGAGGCCTCCAAGTAGCCAGGTGACATGCCCAAGGCCTAGGCTATGGCAGGGACAGCCACTGGCCACTCTACCATGAAACTTAACCTCTTTCTTTCCCCACCAGAGGCCTTTGGGCTGCTGTCTATAGACCCCCTGAATTGACCCCCACTCCCTATCCCGACCCAAGTGCCTGAAGCAGCTTCCTGAAAGGCCAAATCTCTACTGGGAGCCAGTGCTCTCCTCCGTGCTCCCCCTCAGTGCTCGGTGTGGAGTCACCTGCAATCATACCTGCCCACCTGCCTCAAAGGACAGGCTCACAGCCCGAGTAGTTTATCGTGGAAATGACGTGGACGTTTCCCCTTCCAGCCGGGAGTGCCAGGAAGGGTGGCCTCGCTTCCTGTCCCCTCCTGAGATAGAGGGCATCTCTGTCTTCTGTGGGCATGTGTGGGTGGGCACACAGTGTCACACACGTACCAGGGCCACAGCTTTGGCTGCTCACCGATCCCAGGAAGACCAGCTGGTGGCTCCCACAAGGACTTGCCTTCCAGATGCCAAGGAAGGTTCTTACAAGTGCGAGCCTGGGTGGGGCAGGAGTTGGCCCAGCCAGAGGTGGGTTTGCGCATTTCCCCTCATCAGATGCCTTGCGGGGTGAGTTACTACTCCTGTCACAGTGATCCCTCACCTCCCTGTTTCAACAGGGCAGCCCCCATGAGAGGGGCCCCTTTTCCAGCCAGCTCTGGTCACCACCCAGTTAACCCTTGGACTGTCACCTGCCTGTTGCCCTGTCCTTTCTCACGCCCTCAGGGCCCTCGTCTGCAGTCCTGGGCAGAGATGCAGACGCCACCCTCACAGTGCAAGCCCTGATTTAATGTGACGGTGTCGTGGGGGGTTTTCACATGAGGGCAGTGAATTAGTGCGGCGGCTTCCTGTGCCCACTGACTAAGGGGAAGTTAATTTCATGCTCTGTCTTTTTGACATTCGTAATCAAAGCGTTGTATTGCAGCTGCAGACTGTTAGCATGTGAAGGATGTGTGAGCCTCAACAATCCTTGTTTCTGGTGAGGTGGGGCACTGATTAATAGGTTGTTCACAGCCCTACCCCCTCTGCTCGTTATTCCCCTTCCTGCCTTTTTTTTTCCTTTCCAACTTCCCCAGATCTCATCAGCGTGCTCAGTCTTGGAATTGACTCTGACCACAGCCCTTCTCTTGACTTGGAAGCTCAGAGGCTGGCCACCAAGTACGACTGACTAGCCCAGCCCGGGGAGGATCCATATGAAGAGGGATTGCCTCGGACACCTGATAAAATGCAGATTCTTGGGCCCAAGCCCAGACCTTCCGAATTAGACTCCCTGGTGGAGTCGTGGTGTTTCCCCAAAGTTTGAGAACCACTGCCCAAAGTTTATTTCTTTCGCAGAGAGGCCGAGATTGTGTCCTAGCTGTGTACCAGTGACTCGCCTAGGCACTGCCCACGCTGTGTCCTTACTGATCCTCATGGTGACGGGGGTTTTTGATTCCCATTTCACAGCTACAGAAACTGAAACTCCAAAAGGGGAACTTGACAGGCTCAAAGTTACACACTGGGGGACCCCATGCCCAGGCAGTCCATTATTCCGGTTGGTACCCCCACATCCTCCCATTAGCATACAGGCCCTTTTTATGGTTGTGGTGCCTTTTGAAATCAAACTTCCATCCTGGAAGAATGCCAGTAGCACCCTCTCATGCTCACACGGGGTTCCCAAAGGTACTTGGAGCAGTTAGGGGACTTACGGCTGCGACCTGCATTTTACAGGTGAGTTGGGTGAGGCTCAGAGAGGTAAATGGGGCAGATCTGGGTAACACTACTCCCACTGCCCTGAGTGGCCACTCATGACGGGCCAGGCCCCACGGCTGGTGCCTTTGTGCATTTTCTCATGTCTTCATAGCATTATGAAGGTTCGGTGCTATTACTGCCCTCGTGTCACAGAGAAGCTTGAGGTGCAGCTGACAGACGGAGCAGCTGGCCACAGTCGTAGAGCTTAAAAGTGGCTGAGCTGGGACTTGAACTCAGGCGGTCAGGCTTTATGTTGGAAGCCCCGCCGTCACCCACCCTTCCACGTGGCCTCTGTTCATCTGCTCTGTTTACAGATGACGTGTGCCCTGTCAGTTGCAACATGGATAAACTACCTGCTGTGCAGGAAGCACCTCCTGTGGGCCGGGCCTTGAGCGTTGTATGTGTGTCATCTCTACTCTGGACCACTCCCGTTTTATGCGGGGGCCCCCCCCCCCCACCTGTATGCATTTACAGGGGATGCCCTCAGATGGATTTAGAATCTAGGCCTCTGAGGACCCAAAGCCAGGGCCTCTCGAGTGTAGCAGCTAACGAGATGAGCACTTCTTATGGGCCAGGCCTGTTCTCAGCATGTCACTGAGAAGACCTCACTTCATCCTCACAAAAGCCTGTGTGCCACACACTGTCGTCATCCCTGGTTTACAACCAGAGAACGTGAGGCTCCCAGCTGGCACGACAGACCTAGAATTCAAACCCAAGTCTGTGCTCTTAACTGCTGCACAGTACTGCCTTCTCCCTGTTTTACGGATGAGGAAACGCGCTCCAGCAGGTAAAAGCCACTTGCCCTGAGCCAGACAGCCAGTGAATGGCTACGATGGGATTTGCACCTAGATCTTTCCAGAACGAACATGACAGCTGCCAGTGGGCGCGGAGGAGTGTCCTGGGGCCACTTGGGGCTCTGCAGGAGGCTGTCGTGGGTGCGGAAGTCCTGCAGCAGTAGGGGTGGCAGTGGGGGCGGGCCTTCCTCCTGGTTTCAGTGGGTGGGGTCCCCAGGATATGAGAGTAGGGCTGGTTGAGTGACAGCCCTCCACATGTGCAGTTGATCAGTGATTATAAGTTGTCTTTTCTCTGTGAGCTCCCCAGGGTTCTAGTCCCGTAGGTCAGAGCGTAGGGGTCACTTTCATCATTGCCCAGGAGGGTGAAGGGAGAACAGTGATGATGGTGGGCAGGCACTCCCCAGACCAGCCTTTGTCTGGACCTGTGGGAGATGGGTGAATCTGGTGCTGAGACCTCTAGCTAGACTGGCTGAGGTGGGTCACTGATCGTGCAGCTAGGGTCTTGGCTGACACAACCCTGTGTGGACCCGAGGTGGCACACTGGGCATGCGCATAACTGCTGGATTTCTAACTGGAAGTAGGTATAGGACAGTAGCAGTGCCGTGGCCAGGTGTTCTGCCACGATCCCCAGCCAACCTGCCCGAGGTAGCCTTGTCCAGTTGCCCTGGGCACGTGGAGTCCATGTTTTTGATGATAGTTGTTTGCGAGAGTTGTGAAAACCAATGCCCAGGTAGTTCAGAGTCAAGGGGTGATGGAGCTGGCAGGGGGTATGCGAGCAGTCTGTCTAGAGTTTCCCAAACTTGGTTCCCTTCGTTCCTGGAGATATGAGACCAGGTGTCTTCCCCCACAGGCATGTGGGCATCATCCCTCTAGCGAATCGGTCTTTGATCAGGGACATTGAAGACCCGGAGAGGTCCTGCGGTCTCACCTCATTTGATCCAGGGTTTCCTGTCCCCACCCACCTCCCCCGCCCCCCTGCACAGCTGTCAACATCTGCGGAGCAGTCGTGTTCTGCAGAACAGTCTTTGGTAAACACTAATTAGAAGCGTTTCCTCTCCTTAGAAGCATGCTTTCCAGAGGGAACTTTGGAAGTGTTCCATGCCTTTAGGACCTTCAGGAAAAGCCCGGAATGATGGCAGTGCTGGCCCAGCAACAGGTGTGGGTGTGTTTTTTCAGAATAAGGCATCCCCAAGTCCTCAGAGCTGTTCTTCAGAGCAGCTACCAGCCCTCCTGTATATCGGGTGGGGCCTGGCTCTGGGCAGAGCCCTCTGTGGGGCCAACGCCTGGGGGGTTTATTTCTCCTTTTGTGGACTGGGTGGTTCCCTTCTGGCATTCAGCAGCTTGGGCTCTGGGCATCCCCATCCCTTCCTCCCCCCCCCACCCCCACTGCTGTAGAAGGCAGCAATCAGGCACAGGCTGCCCACTAATTTGCATAATTGCACTGTCCCCTGAATAATTAATAAAGCTCTGTCCTTGCTGGGAGCAAAGTCTGCACCATTTATGGATGGGTTTGCCATCGGAGCTCTTCCAGGGAGCCGATTGTTCCTGGGCACCTTGGCCTTTCCTGGCATGAGCCCCCTGCCAGAGAGAGGAGAGGGCACTGGGGGGGGGAGGGGGTGTGTCCAAGGAGCATCATACTGGGCAGGGCTGGTGGTGAGCGCTTGTTTCCTCCAGGATTCATAAACAGGGTCTCCAGCACACAGATCACCTGAGGTTCTGTATTCTCCTGCTCTGTGTGGTCCCACCAGCTTTTCTTCTCTGAAATGTGATCACCCGTTGTAGAGACTTTTTGGTTAGAAGCACTCCTGACCCCGGCAGTAAGGACGGTGATGGGGCATTTTCAGGCAAGAGCAGGTAGGGGAGACCCTGCTCTTCAGTCCCTCCAGGTTTCTGTCCTTGTTAGGGTCAGGGATAGCCCCGGAGTGACTCCTGTTTGAAGTTTCTAAGTCCCTTTTTGTGTTGTTTCCTTGAAGGGAATTTTCTCTCTGGAGATAGGGGCTTGTCTCCCCATCACACTAGAATGGGAGGTTGAAGGCAGGGTCTGCTCCTGGCATGTAGTTAATATTGGGGAAGATCTTACAGTCTCTTCAAGCCACAGTGTATTTGAAAGGTCTTGTTCTCTTCCCTGTCTCCCCTAGTTGTGGTCCAAAGCACCCATTGGAGTGTTTCTCAAACTGGATTCCACGGAATACCCCATAGGGGTTCCGTAGTCAAACAGTTCAGGGAAGCATCCAGTGAACCAAAGCAAGTGAGTTTCTTCAGTGCTTGACTCTTAGGAGGATTTAATATGCTAATGCACACCTGAGAGCCACTGCCCAGGTGAATATGTTTATACAGCAGCCTGGCTTGGAGGCTGCCTCGGGCCGAGGGGTGACTTCAGGACCTAGACCAGCTGTTTTATGCCTCAGGAGTGTCCTTGGGTCACACCATGAAAGGGACTGCATTGTCCCCAGGCGACAAGTCCACCTTGTTCCCACAGAGAGCAAGCCACACAGGGGTACCCTGATGAACAGAATTCGCCTGCCGATGACATGTGGACCTGGGTCTGGATCTGGCTGTCAAATTTCCTGTATGATCTAGGACAAGCCAGATCATAAACCTTGTTCTCCTCCTCTTTAAAATGGGTGTGAAAATGAAGACTGTTTCCTAGGGCTCTGCAGTCTGCATGGGGTTGTGTATGTCACAGTCTTTTATTTTTATTTTTTTGCCACAATTATTTTTATCACATCATCTCCTACGCACGCATGCTCTCTCACATTTATGCATATGATGCTTTCGAGTTTCTGTTTGAGACCCCAGAATCCTGCCAGCACCTCCAGCCCAGCCCTTGCAGGGTCCACCCCATCACGTACCAGGAGACAGCCCAAGCCAGGCATGAAAAGCTGTTTGTGCCGACATTTCTCCCACTTAGAAAATCAATATTCTGTGGTCTGCCTAATTGCTCTGTTGCTGCTAAATGAGTCATTATGGACGGAAAATAGCAAATGCATTGTGAGATTAACGGGAGGAAATAGTTGGCAAATGACTGGTGTGCTTCCGAAACTCTGAGAAGGTGTTACTCCGAGAAATCTGGAGAGCCACTCAAGGCCAAGGCCAAGGCCCACAGAGCAGCTGTTGATGTTGAGAGGCTCCAGAGGAGCCGGCTGATCTGGGAGGGCACCAATTTGACTGTTAGTAGGGGCTGAGAGTGGGAGTTCCCGAGTCAAAGTTGGAGCCAGAGATGGGACAGGGAACTCTGATGGCCTGGTCCTGAGGAGAGGGAATACTGTCGAGTCAGGGCCTATTAGATGCATGGTACCAGCTTACAGGGTGCAGTGTTGAGCAGAACCAGCCAGGCCCCTCCCCTAGTGGAGGAGACAGGCTGCGATGAATTGTCCCACAGGTAATGCGTAATTGCAGTGAGACACGTGTCCTGAAGGGAGTGAGAGCCCAGAACAGGAGGGTTTGGCATGTAGGGTGGCGGGGACAGCTTCCCCAAGGAAGAGAGGAGCCAGCTGAGCTCTCCGGGAAGCGCCTTCTGGGCAGATGGATGGGCTCGTGCAGACCCAGTGGGTCTGGGAGCGTGCGGGCTCCTGTGATCTTAACTTTCACAGCATTGCTAGGAAGCGGATACTTCCTCATTTACAGATGAGGAAACCCAAACCGAAGATGGTGAAGAGACTTGCCCAAGAAAGAGCACATACCTTTCAAAGGGCAGAGTTTGGATTTAAACCCAGGCTTGTGGAACTCCAAGCCCAGATGCATGCCCACCTGCTCGGGGGAGCTGGCCGTGGCACCTGTCACCCTGCTGGAGTCTCTGCAGCCAGCGTCAGGGATCTCACTCCTTCAGGGTAGGGCTCTGCGGAGTACAGCCTGAGAATCTCCTGAGCTGGGGGGCAGCACGGGACTCCAGAGGGGGCCTCCACCAACCCCAAGCCAAACCTGTCTGCCTCACTGGGGTTTCGCTACCTCTTAACAGCAACACGAGTTGGGTAATTTTCTGATGATCAGAACCTAAATCAACTAATGACTCTTCTTTGAAAAAATTCTATAAATAGCACACGTCTCCCGCAGTAAAGTGAGTTGATTTATTCCCCACCGAATATTCCTGCTGGCCTGTCATTGGTGTGGCCAGCCTACCTGTGGCACCTACCAGCTGACCACAGAGGTGAGAAGAGGTGTGGTCAGGTGAAGATGCTTGGAGACCGCTGGACTCCCCAGGGTTTTAGGAAGTTGAACAGCCGCTGGGAAGAGGCCAAGCATTCCTATGGACACTGGGAAGGGGGCCCTGAGAGGCATCAGAGGTCATCCCATCTTATCTTGGTGCCTGGATATAGCTGAGCATCATGGTGCCATGGGAACCTGGCTGAAAGAGTAGAGAGCCCCACCCAGGGGAGTCCAACTTGCTGGTCTAGGCTTGGCCCCAGTCTGTACTCACAACAAGCCCCTGGGTGATTCTGAGGCTCATTCAAGTATTGAGGCCTTCAGCCAGCCGTTCTGGATTCTTGCCTTTCTGGAAGGGTCCCATGCCTCTGAGGGATGGTGTGGGTGGGGGTGCCGGATTATCAGGCTGTAGTGTAATGTTGGGGCAGATGTACCATTGCTTGCTCCAGCTTAGAGACCCAGGATTCACTGTGCCCCTAGGGACACTGGTAGGGCAGAGCCAGGTAGGTGGGCAGCTGAACTCCAGACAAGGCAGGAACTGGGCCTGGGGTGCTTGCTGTGCTACTGCTAAAAGCCAGTTTCAGCTCAAACTGTGATTGGACTGGCTCTTCCCTGCCCCTCTTCAAATAAAAAACCGCAGCCCCCTGTCGAGTGGCTGAGTGTTTATTTGGTCTGGTTGAAGAGCCCTAGCTGAGGGCCTTTTGTCCTGCTCAGATTCCACTTCCAAAAGAAATCTGCTTAGTTCTTTAGATAAACAGCGGGGCATCTCCTGTGGGGTTCCAGGCAGGTCTGGGGCTGGCCCTGAAGGTATAGAGGGGATCCAGCCCTGTCCCAGCACTTCAGTGTGCTCCCGGAGGGGGACAGCAGTGGCATCCTGGAGTTGGTGCCCCGAGGTCAGCCTTTTGGTGTGTTGCTCCTGCTTCTCGGGGAGCCAGTGCCTCATTGAGATGGAAAGCCAGGCAGGTTAGACACACTCAGAGGGTCATCGCAACAGCTCTGACTCTGGAGACCAACCAAATCTTGGGTCTCTTCATAGGTAGTCCCTGTCCCTCTGTGGATGGCAGACTCAGGCCACATGAGCCTAGGCAGATGGGAAGCAGAGGGAGCCAGGTCAAGGCGTATGCCTCACTTCTTCCTCCACCTGGGCCGTGGACGGATTCCAGAGTCTTAATTTCTCCCTGAGCTTGGGAACCCCGGGCACCTGCCTGTTTTCACAGGTACTCAGTTGTTTGCAGGTAGATAATGGGCCGTTCCTTGAGCTCGGTTCTGTGGCTCCCACCGTGGGTATTTGGCCAACCTGGGGATCTTGGGTTGCTCCACAGAAAGCCTGGTGACTCATCACTGTGTGTTTCTGATTTGTCATCCCTGTTTGCTCTCTGTCCTAGGTCAAGGTGGCTGCTTAGCTATTGTGTTCCTTCCATAAATATCTGTGGCCTCTAATGGTTAGCAGTGGGTGGGACTCTGTCTCCTTTACCCCCAGCAACCACCAGGAAATTTCATTAAAGGCCAGTCTCATGCCAGGCTCTGCCCTGTACACACATCTTTTAGGAAGCTCTCAGGCAGCCCCAAGGCCTCTCCTAAGCTGGGGCGCCCCCCCACTTTGTCTTCCCGCCCTGGGGAAGCTCCTTGCTGCATAGGTTCACTCCCA
This sequence comes from Macroglossus sobrinus, assembly GCA_004027375.1. NCBI lineage: Eukaryota > Metazoa > Chordata > Mammalia > Chiroptera > Pteropodidae > Macroglossus > Macroglossus sobrinus. The sequence goes on along the minus strand of PVKZ01001759.1, from coordinate 307,977 downwards.
GGTGATGCCCGTTTCTCAACCTCTTCATTGGCTTGGGGGCCAGGGTCTTCCATTGAGTGGTATGGCTTGTATGGCTTGGGGCACACAGAGTTCTGGACCCTAAGAGGCCACTTGTGAAGGTTTGGCTTGCTGAGCTTGCCTAAACCTTAGGGCTGGTTCAGACAGGGTGGCGGTGTCCTGTGGTCTTTTTTTCCGGTCCCATTTGAAACCACTCATTGCACCAGTGGGAGCACATTTCAGAATGAGAGGGAACATTAAATGGGAGGGAAACTATTTAATGGGCTTGCTGTGGCTACCCCCTCACCACCACCACTGCGGTGGTCCTGACTAGGGGTGCCTGCGAATCAGGCCTTGGGCGGAGTCACATAAGTTTCACATGTGATTATCACACTGTCAGTTATTTACCTTAATATGCGTTTCAGTGTGGCTGACATACACTTACAAATACCCTGGGCTTTCTGAACTGGATGTCACCTTGTCACTTTGCCTCTCCAGACGTGGTCACTTCTCCCTATGCAGAGTTATTCTAGCTGCCTCGTCTGGCCCTGCCCTGTGACAGCCATGTGCTGGGCGCTGAGAGGAGGCCAGGGCGAGTCCAGTCAGGGTCCTGCCTCACGCCACCCCTGAAGCAGTCCTCCTCCTCTCTCCTGTCCAGTCCCATGGGCTGCCTGCTGCTGCAGGTCCAGGCCCCTCGTGGGAGGAGCAGGTACCACTTAATAATAGTGCCTGTCCTTTAAGATAAGCCTGGGTTGTCCAAACTCCTGGCCCAAAAGCCTCCAACTTCCAGCCGTGGTTCTGATTTAGTCTGTGTTGTGACAAGGAGCTTGTTTCTGACACGGGAGGCATGCCCATGCTTTCTGTCTTCATGGCCTTTCACGCCAGTGGCCCAGGCCCTAATATTTTGTGTTAAGGTTTCAGAAGGGCCAGGAGCTGGCCCGCCGAGCTAGTGGCCCAGACAGAGCAACCAGTTCTAAATCACTCTGCCCGTGAAGGCAGAATCTCGGGGCTGCCCTGGCAACAGCTCCGCGTCAGCCTGTCGGGGTGGCTGCTGACAGCCGCAGCTTCTGACTGGCTGCCCTCTCCTAGCTCCCTCCCCCGCTCGCTCAGGCGCACTCTTACTCTTAGGAGCAGCTAGCTCCCTGCGTCCTTCAGGCAGATCATGCAAAGGAGGTCCAGGGCTGGGGGCCTCGACTCTTTGTCAGCTTGCCCCTCTCCGTGTATGTGCGTGTGTGCGTGTGTGTGTGTGTGTGTGTTCACCCTCATGGGATTTTGTCAACACCGGCCTGGGTTGGGTGCCCTCCCAGATCAGGCTTCGGGGAAAAACGAAGCCTGGCTTCTGAGGTCTTAACGAGTCTCAGGAGTCCCCAGACTCTCATCCCCACTGCCTCCCCACTCCCCTGAGCCCCTGTGCCCTCCTCACCCCTGTTTACTCACACAGAGGCAGCCAGCATGCCTGGGTTCAAATCCCAGCTCCACCAGTCGTCAGCTCTGTAACTCAGGGAACTTAACTCTCTAAAATGGGGATAATAGCAATTTCTATCTCAAAGCGTGGTTGAGAGGAATAAATGAGATTTGCAGCTAAATGCTTAGCAAAGCGCCTTGAGATATGTATGGTGGCACTTGATGTGTATCTCTCTGTCTCCTGTCGTACCCTCTACCTGGAATGCCTCCTCCTCTTCCCCCTGCTCTTCCTAGTTTGATCCGACCTGCCTTTCAAGTCCTAGCTCCTCCTGCCCTGATCCCCCTCACCATCCCTGGTGGACTTCCCCTGTGCTCCACATTTTCTGTCCCGGTTTTCTGTGTTTCGTTATTGGGTCTGCTCCCCCGTTTCAGCCTGAGGGTGTTGGCTGGGGTCTCCCGAGCTGTACTCAGCCTGGCCTCTCTGGTAGAACAAGGCATTGTCTGGCTCCTTCCCAGCCCCCCAGAACCTCCATGAACAGATGCCCTCCCCCTCCAAATAGAGCAGTGCCCAGACTCATTCACAGGGCCTTAGAGTGAGAAGTCGTGGAGTTTCATTCACAGGAGAGGGAGGCTGAGGCCAAGAGTGAGGGATAAACGTACGGATGAGCAAGGAGTTGCAAGCCTCGCCCACTTCATTCTGTGCTTTGCTTGGGGTGGGCAGGAGCTGAGGCTGCTCTCCAGGAATCAGGGAGGGCTTCTCAGAGTGGCACGAGTTGAGGCTTGAAAGAGGATGAGTTCATCAGATGGCAAAGCGGGGAGAAGGGCAGTTAGTCAGCGGGAACCCCTTGAGTGAGCCCGTGCTTGAAGGCTCAGAACTGTTCTGTCCTTTTGAGACATGAGACTGCTTTGGGAGGCAGGAAAGGGCTTGAAGCATTGGGAGTGGGAAGCAGAGTAGTTCAGCTGGGCAAAAGCAAATCAGAAGTGCTGGAGACAGAGGGGTGAGCGCGTGTTGGGTTGGATGAGGCAGAGGACGGGCACGAAGATGACACCCTCCATGCCACACGCTTTGTCTCCTGAATGCTCACAGCAGCCTGGGAGATGGGTGAGCCAGGTGCTGAGAGGTTTGGTAACTTGACCCAGGTCTCACAGGCTCATAGGGGGCACAGTAAGAATGGGGACCCTGGGCAGTGTGACTCCAAGCCCTGTGGGCCACTTCCTGTTGGGGATAGGGTGGTGTCATCTCTCTGAGTTTGGATTATTTTCACTACTCCCCAAGCAGGTGTAGGGGCCATGAACAGAATGTATATAAAAAGTATGGCACGGGGTCTGGCCACACAGAGGCTGGGTCACCGTCAGCTCTCCAGCATGCACGCCCAGACGTGCATGTGCACACGGGTGCCTTCGCAGAACTGGGGTATTCTCCAAGCCTGACAACTCTTTTTAAACCAGGCTGTTGGAAAATGCGTGGGGAGGGGTGGGCAGCCTGTGGCCAAGTAGCCCAAACTCTGGCCTCTGCTGTCCAGTGGCTGAGAGGTGGGGCCCTTGACAGACCTGGGTCTGTTACCCCTGCCTTAAGGAGCCCAGGAACCCCCGGGGGTCTCCCAGCATTCTGATCCTTCCTGGCAGTTCTCACAGTGTGACAGTTGTGTTCGTGCCCCACTGAAGGACAGACAGATCTCCTGTGCACAGGGCCCAGGCCTCCATTCTGGGCCTCCAGCACCTTGCACACAGCCTAGCACAGAGCAGCGACCCAAAGGTGCTTTCACTGCGAACGGTACATTGAGCCCCAACTGCACGTGGGCGCTGCGCCAGGCGCTGGAATAATTAACTTTGGCATGGCACTTCATGACTGACAAAGCTCCTCCAGGTCCCATTAGGAGGTCGATTGTTGGATCCGGTATTTATTTCCTTGTTTTCCAAATAAGGAAACTGAAGCTCTGAGAGAGGAGGTAAGTAGCCTGAGGTCACAGCACCAGCCAGCCAGGGGCAGAGCCAGACTTGAGCCCGGTCCTCTGAGCTGGTGCCTGCTCTGGGTGGGGGCTGTCAGCTGTTCCTCATTGTGCGCCAGCACCAAGGACCAGAGATGGGACTCGCAGGCTTAGGGAGGCCAGGCCCACAGAGGCTCGTATCCGGGAAGCAGGGCCCCTGGGGCTCGCCCTCATCGCTCCACCCCAGCAGGAGCAGGGCCTCCTCTGCCACTGCCGAGGACCTGGCTGTTGGGGATAGTGACTGTGGTTAGGGTGAGTCAGAGGCAGGAGAACAAAGAGAACCCTTCCTGCCAATGTGACCCTGACCTTGAAAACCCAGAAAAGGGGAAGAGCTGGCTACTGGCTTCAAAAGGGGCAGGCCGCCTGCAGGCGGGCATTTAGGCAGCCTCGGCGTTGTCAGTTCTTGCTGTGAATTTCTCCTTTTCAGTCTAACAAAAGTCCTGGGGATCGAAAGCGGGGAGATGGCAGGGTCCCTGCCCTTGCTTTGCCTGGCCTCCAGAAGACACAGCCACTGAAGCAAAAGACCAGATACTGACGTGACCCAGCCCTGAAGGCCAGCCCCAGTGTCCTGCTGCAGGTGTGCCCCACTGTGGGAGGGGGGACCCACGAGTGAGGACATTGTCCTCTCCCTGTTTGGGGTCTTGCAAAGAAGCGGACAGCAATCAGGAGACCCTGGGCACGGTGAGGCATTGCGTCTTGTTTTGTTCCTGTTTTGTGCCGGGTGCTGAGTGTGTCCCTGGGAAATGTAGGTCTTGGCCTGTGTCCTGCCAGCTGCCACACAGGAACCACTGTGAGGCAGTTACAGATGTGGCAACCAGGCGAGTGCGTGTCCTGCTAAGGGGGGCAGCAGCCACCGAGCCATGGCACTGCGTCTTTGGATTTGTAAGAGAAAGCAGAAACCTCAGAGTTTTCGGTGACATTTTCAAATTTCACATCTTTAAATGTTGGCAATTGATTCAAAACTTAAAAATGTCAGACACTGTGTGGGCTAAACAAAACATGCATGTTGACCAAATACAGCCCATCGTCTTTAGTTAGAAACCTTTCTCATAGGCTGGATAAAACCCAGGTGGGCAGAGGGGAGGAGGCAAAGTCTCCTGGTGCAGGAGCCACCTGTGCATAGGTGTGGCTGTGGGAATCTGCATGAATGTTTTCAAGACAGTCGGTCAGACTGGAGCAAAGGGGACTAGAACAGCAAGACAGATGAGGCCACGCCCTGTCGTGGAAGCCACACATGCCTGGCCGAGGGACTGATTCTAGTTGGTGTGAAATGCTGCCCTGGACAATCCAGATCGACGCTGAGCCTGCTGCAGCCGTGTCCCCTGCCCCTCGCCAGGGCTTCTGCCCAGCGTTGGCACAGTGAAGGACAGGCTTTGGTTGAGAGGTGCGCAGGGAGGAAAGGTCAAAAGTATTTAAGAGAGACGTATGGGACACATGGTACCCTGATCCTTAGCCAAGGTGTGACTACTTCGTGGCTTTGGGGGCCGTCTGTCTGCCTGTGTGTCCGTGGTACGCATGGCCTCCCCCTGTCGTTTGCTCTGCTGCTGGCTGATCCTTGGGCATGGAAGTTCTGAACCCTCCGAGGGAGGCTCACACCCTGTCCTCCTGCCTGGCAGGGTCCTTTCTCCCAGGGTTTGAACTGCTCTGGCCAAAGCCTGTCGGCATGTCTTCCTACTGGGGCATCATTTTTCTTTAATTCTCCGCTCTACCTGCCACTCCCTCCATAATCCAGATTTGAGTTTCTCTCTAAATGATCACCTGGCATAAACACCTCTTCAGATTGTCCTGGCAGTGTGTCTAGCAAACTTTCATGGAGCACCTGCTTGTGCAGGGCCTTGGGCCAGAAATACGCAGGTGACTGAAGCCCAGGGCGGCCAGGGATTGATGGAGGGGACAGACAACATGGACAGCAGCAGGGTCTGCACACAGTGGGGGAGCAGAGTCGTCAGAGAGGAAGCGGGGTGAGGTGACTCTGCGATCCCCGTGTACCTGGGTCTGAGGCAGGCGCCTCTGGCTGGTTTTCCAGCCCTGCCTCCTTCCACACTCGCTCGCCGGCCTGGGTGGGGACCAGGCAGAAGAAACAAGATGTAAGGCAGGCACCCGGACTTCCAGAGGGAAGGGGCCAGCACTGGCCACATGCCCTCTCATTCACTTTACTTTCAAGTCTTCTTTTTCAACCTAAAGGTCACTAAGAGTACAAACACAGAGTACTCAATTCTAGCCACAAGGAGAAGTGGAAAGCAAAGAGTGGAATTTCTCCTTCCCCCTTATCACCGACTGGTGGTTGGGAGTTTTTTCTACAGATTTTCTGTGGTTTATAAAAAAAAAAATGATTTGCGTCTGTGTGCATGAGAACATGTTGTCCAGCTTAATCTAACCTCTCTGAAGAGCGGAGGGGAAGAGGGCTGTTCTGGCCCAGACCCGCGGTGGGGAGGGGGCATGTCACTGCAGACCCCCTCCTCCCAGCAGTCGCCCCCTTTAGCACCAGGGGTGTGCACCAGGGAGTTTCCTAGCAGCTTATCCCAAACTCGGAGGCCAAGGGTGAGAGGGGGAAGGAGGCAGGCTGGGTGGCTGTCTCAGGGTTTCTCGTGCAGACAGGACTCTCTAGGGGACCCTCGGGATTGAGTTATTTCTGTTTTTGCTCACCTGTGCTCAGCCCTGGGGACAGGGACAGGAATCAGCTACGGCTCCTGCCTGCCTGGAGGAGCTCCAGGTCTGAAATGGGAGAGGTGCCTACAGTAGTGAGATTGTCTCTACCTGGGGGCTCTCACTGGGTCAGCTGCCTTGGGGGCTGGGGCTGCGGCTGCAGAGGCCCTGGAGCCTGGCCCTGAGCGGGGCCTGTGGGGCAGCCAGGCCCAGGCGAGAGTGTTTGCCTGGGCTCATGGAAGCTCTTGGAAGAGGTGGAATTAGTGAGGATTCAAAGGAGCTTTTCTCAGCCCTAGTCCATCCTCTGGTGGAGCTTGACATACCACCCTGTCCGCAAGTGAGAAACTGGATAGGAAGAACTCAGAAATCTGTGAGATGCAGACACTGGTGCTGTTGTTTTGTTTGGCGTCTGACATTTTCCCAGTGGAGGCCAGCGTGGATGGAGACACACACAGCTGGTTGGGGACCGGGCCCTGCCTGGGGGAAAGGAGGGCACGTGGAGGAGATCTGTTGGCTGAGGCCGTGGAGCCCAGTCTGCGCAGAGTGCTGGCCCTGCCCGTCACTGCCCCAGAGACCTTGAGTAGGATGGATACCTGGTCCTCTGTAAACCAGGGCAACGTGGTCTGCCTGCTGGTCTTTTCAGCTTTGAGACCGGCGGGGTCCTCCCAGTGTCAGGGACGAAGAGGATATTGATGATGATGAGCACAGGGACAAGGAGAATGAATACTGAGGGATCACTTTGTGCCAGGCACCGTGCTACACGCTTCGTGGACTGCCACCACTACCACAGAATCTCAATCATGTCCCCTCCCACCTGGATCCTGCAGCCCATCCCTAGGCGGGTCTCCACTCCAGCTTTGCCTGCCTTGCTGATCTCACTGCCCCCGCTTGTCCCTGTCCCCTGTCCCTGTCTGTCCCCTGTCTCTCAGGTGCTTCAGATCAGGATCTTTGCCCTTGTTTCTTGTTCTTGGATCACTCTTTGCCCGATGTCTGTGACCTGTGCTCTCACTTCATCCAACCACGCTGTCCCACACACAGCCTCCTCTCCCCCTCCCCCACCCGGCCCTACCCTGTGTTTCTTCCCAGCATTTTCAGTCACCTGATATTATCATACATCTACTTGTGTCCTTCTCTCACACTCGACTGAACCTCAGGGGAGCAGGAAATTGATGTCTTGTTTCCTAGTGTGTCTTTGGCCCTTAAAATAGGGCCTGACACAAGATTGGTGAATGAACAAATCAGCATATTTAATCTTACCCCAGGAGGCAAGCACATTGCCCCCTGCATTGTACAGTTGAGGACGGTAAACCCAGAGAGACGGACTGACCAGCTCGTGGTCACACAGTTTGAACAAGGCGGAGCCAGGCGTTGAGGCTGGTGTCTGTAGCACAGAGCCCTGTCTTAGCCCGGAGATGTCCCCACCTCCCCAGAACCTAGGCAGGCCCAGAATGTCAGGGTCTCAAATGTGGGTGGGGCTGAGGAGGGAGTGAGAAAAAAACTCGGGGGGATCTGAGAGGGCCAGGGGCAGGTGGGGGACAGTAGCGAGGGTTAGGACAAGGAGCCTTTGCAAGGGGGATCCTCGAGAAGAGTATCCTTTTGGGACACCACTGCTCCCAAGAGACTACCTGTGTCACTGAAATCCAGACTTCTTGTGCTGGCTCTGTCTCCTGGCTCCGGCTCCTGGCACCGTCTGTGTCCCCGAGGAGCTCAGGGAGGAGAAACACGTAGTGGGGGTGGGGTGTGCGTGCTGTTTGCCTTGTCGTCACGGCTTCTTAACCAGCCTATTTCTGGGAGTGATGACGTCATCTGTGAGTCTCAACAGAGCCGTTGTGAGGCGTCCATGGAAGGACTGGGGCTAGCACCATCCATGTTCCCCTAACTTGTCGGGCCGACATCCCCTAACCTGACCTGGGTCAGAAGTTTACCGTCAGGTCTACTTCCAGGAGCCTCCCCTTCTAGCAGTGACCCTTAAACTTAAAGCTGGCCTCATTTCCTTGGGGAGCCCAGCGCAGCAAACTCCAGCCAGCCAGAGCATGCGGTGTTGAGGGGAAGGGGAAGGCATACCCAGGCTCCGCCCTCCAAGGCCCCCTCTGGCTGTTGGAGGAGGCAGATGGGTCACCAGACCCTGTGGTCAAGGGGCCCGGTGGGTGGTGGGAGTGTAGAGTGGGTGGTCTGTCCCCTGGAGGTGACAGCTGGTGGGAGGGTTCCCTGCAGAAAGGAGGGGAAGGGCTTGCTGGCAGTCCTGGCAGTTGTGTCCTGTTGCCTGGTCTGGTTAAGTGTTGCGGGGTGGCGTGAGGAGGTATGGGGGGGGTGGTGGTGGCAGGGGATGGGTTGGAAGGTGGCGGGAAGGTGGACAGGGTTTGGACCTGATCCTTAAGGTGACTGGAAATAGGAAGGATTTTAATTAGGGAGTGGGAACTGGTCAGATCAGGGATTTTAGAAGCAGCCCCCTGGCCATGTGTGAGGGTGGGTGCAGGAGGGCTTCTGGGAGGAGGTAGAGGGAGCTGGCCGTTCAGGGCCAGGCCCTGTTTTCCCCTTCTGTCTTCTAGGGGAAGGGTCTCCTCTCCTGGCCCCTCCCTGATACTTCCAGGAGCTCCAGTCCCCAGCCCTGAAATGCTGGCAGAGTAGGGATGGGAGGTGATGGGGAATAGAAGTTTAGGGTGATCTCTGAAAAATATTTTGGCTGGATTTGGGCAGTTCTGGAAGGCCCCAGAGCCTCTGTTCCAGAAATCACATCTCCATTCCAGACTTATTTACAGCCTTGTCTTGAGAGCAGGCAAGGATGACCAACCCCTGGCAGGGTATGGTGCTGTGAGGGGTAATACATCGTGTCTCTTGTGGTCAGGACACTCGTTACCCACAGTGACTCCCCACCTGGGGGTTCCCTGGGCCCCACTCGGAGCAGAGCCATTAATAGCTCAAGCCCCTTGAGCTGAATCCCAGCTCCACTGCTTCCCAGCTCTGTGGCCTTGAGCCGATACCTCACCTGTGTGATCTTCAGTTTCCATGTCTGTTAACAGGGACAGTGATTGTACTTCCTTCCCAGAATATTTGTGAGGATTGTTTGTTTTTTTTAAAGGGGGGGTGGGCTTAGCAAAGTGTCCAGACTGAGGAGGCGCCTGAGTTGTGTCAGAGGTGGCCTTGGGGGACTGGCAAGGGGGAGGGCCATTATCTTCACCATCATTATCAAGGCTCCTTTAGGTTTCCAAGAGCCAGAGGTGGGGAGGGGTGATGGGAAGCCTGGTTGAAAGAGCAAAGAAGTGTGGGTCCTGGCTCCCTACCATTTCCCGACCTCAGGTGAGTCATTCATCTCTCCTAGCCTCAGTTTCTGGGGCCCAGGAAGGAGTGAGAAAAGCAGACATTTCATTTTGCTCAGGTGGTGGTGGTCTGAGGCAGCAGGGGGCGGGTGAGGGGCTCACATATCTGTTAAGACTATTTTCATTTCCTCCAAAACTGAGAATCAGCAAGCATCTGGCAGGGAAATGCTTTGAAAGGGGCCCTTCCCAAGCTGAGGATGGCCAAGTTCTCCCACAGAGGATGATCTGCTCTCTCTCTTGTCCCCACGCCAGCACCCATCTCTTTAAATGTGCCTTCTCCGTTCCAGCTGTTCAGCATTGTCTTTTTGGTGAGAAAACAGTTGGGCAAACATTTCCTGAGCATCTTTTGTCTCCTTGGGTCTGTGTTGGGCCCAGAAGGTACAGGCATGGTTAAGATACTGCCACAGCTATTAAGGGGAAGGAGGATTGTTGAATTGTCTTGTGTTTAAAGATCTGAATGCAGAAGCTGCTAGCCTGCGGCGAGAAGCCTTGCCTGTAGGACCCTGGGCAAATTATAGGAGTGCTTTGACTCTCAGCGTCTTCAGCTCAAAGCCCAGGTCAGTCTCTGACGATCCCTTGTTGTTCAAAGGCTCTGGGAGCACTTTTGGATTATTAACATTCCCTGTCCTCTCCAGGTCGACAGAGGGCTGTGCTCTGTGCCGTTTCAGGGCAGAGCCAGGAGAGCTGACTCCAGGGGCAGTAGATGGACCCCGGTGTCAATCCAGTTCTCGAGCCTGCTATTTCTGTGACTTTAAGCACCTTTCTTCCTTAAATCTCTTTGAGCCTGGGTTCTGTACGATGTAAGTGAGTATTGTGGTATGCCTGGTGGGATACCCTGCCCTGGCGCCCAGGGAACTCACCGGTCATATTAATGCTGCTGAGAACGTCTCCCCAAATACAGTGTTTGCTCCATGTGGAGAACACATCCCAGGCCCTCCCGCTGTCTTCCCAGGTCCACGGAGCAGAGGGCAGCCAGTTTGTGGGGGCCTCCAGCCCAGCCTCCTGGGAAAACAGGCTAGGGAGGCTGAGGAGCCATAGGATGGGCCCCCACTAACAATTCCAGGTTGGTGGTGGGGGGCGGGCAGGGGCTCCTGTGGTTTAAAACCTTGAATATGTATGTATGTACTCGTTTGGAATTGTGTCTCACTTTATTGAGAAAGTGTTTGCTAAGGAAACCAGCAGTGTAAACAAGATTTGGGGAGGGCGGGGCCGCCCAGGGAGAGAGGTTATTTAAACACACTTCAAAGAACACCCTTTTCTCACATCTAAGCCACACCATTTGCATGCCTAATGATTGTGCCGATGATAGGTGGCCTCATCTGTTGACGTCGAGTTTGCCTGGTGGTGCTACCTTGCTGTAATCACCCAGCCAGGATTCCCTGGCACGCTTTTCACCGAAGAGAACAATAACAGTAATAATAGTGCCTGTCATTTTTTTGATCCCTTGCGATGTGCCAGGCATCCTACCAGGCACTTGACAGTCATCATCTCGTTTAACTTCAGGGCATTTCTGTGTCCCAGAGTTTTTTCTCTCCCCTTGTAGAGGATGAGACTGAGGTGTAGAGAGGCCAAGTAACTTCCCTGGGCTCACACGGCCATGGGCCACGGAGCTGGCCTTTGGGGAATGACCTGAGGCCTGGCCGGCTTGCACACGATTTCCGCTCTGCGGTGCTGCTTCTCGGGGAGAGTTGATAACAGCTTCGTTTTGTCTCCTGAAGCTTTCTCTTTCTTCTTCGGTCCTCTCAGAAACACCCTTTTTACTGAAGAGGAAGCTGAGACCCTTATAGGGAGTTAAGGGCAGTGCAGGAGGTGAGATTGGGAGGTGGGGGCCTAATTTCTCAGGTAAAATGTCCCCACTCACCTTCCCACAGTGGAGGGAGCTGCCCCTCCTTTTCCTCCCTGAAGTCTTGAGGGGCCCTGCCTTAAACGGGAGGCTATCTCTGCTTCTCCCTCTCAAGCAGGGCTGGGCTCGGCCTCCTGGCCAAAGGAAAGCATCAGGCAATAAACAGATGTGAGGATACCACATCATAAATTGCTTTCCACGCCATGTCATTAAATTGGAGCGTGCACACGAGTGGCTCACAGGCAGGTTTCATGTGGTCTGAAGAAGGTGAAGAGGTGGTTTTTGATATTTTTTAAAAAATTGGTTACCGATACTTAAATACCCCCTAAGACATTCACCTGAAAAATTTGCATTTCTGGCTTTTCTTGGAAAAAAAAAATAGATGTGGCAGCATTAGACTTATATTCCTGGAGCGCAAGGAATTGGCCTCTGCAGTTCACCCCAGATTCCTTTGCTCCCCCGAAGGCCTCCAGTGTGCTCAGCCTGCTTTCGCTCTTCCCAGCTACCCCCGGGCGGGCAGGGTGGGGAGTATTCCCTTTCTATAGATGATGGCCCTGGTGCCTAAGGGGACTGACTGGGCCACTCCACAGAGCTCTTGGTGAGGCCAGGACTTAAACCTCCATCCTCACTGTCCACTCTGTTGTGGTTTTCACCTCATTGCCTCCCAGCCGTGTCTGACCCCCACTGGCCGCCAAGGAAGGAAGGAAACCTTTCATAGGCTTAATGACTCAAAAATAACCAACAGTGAGCCCGGGTAACTGTTCCCGTCTCCCCCTCTCCCTTTCCACCCTTCTCAAGGCCGGAGGGGACGTGGGAAACCTATTCATTTAAACTCAATTATTTTCTCGAAGACAGAACAGAACTGAATTGGGTCGATGCTATATTTGCTGTGCTCAGCTGTTTCCCCTGCAACACCATCACCCACCGGGTGTATTGCTGGGCTCCGTGCCGCCGAGCTCACCAATTATAACTCCGTATCGGCGGCCATTCCTTGGCAAGCTTGGTTCGGGAACAGAGGACTGGCCTCTGCTCGTCCACCCAACAGGCTGCAGGAGCAGGGTCCCAGGCTGCAGGTGGGGACATTTAATATCCAACACCAGTCTGTGGTGGAGTTGCTTCTGACGGTGGAGTTTCTACAAACTGGAAGATGAAGCCTCAGAGAAATTAGGTGCTTGCAGGACAGGCAGGCCTTGGAGTTAGGTATGACCAGGACATTGCTAGCCGTTGTGACTTGGGACAGAGTATTGGATCGCTCTGCACTTCTGTCTCCTCATTTGTACAGGAGGCAGAAGAACTTGACACACCTCTCAGGGCTGGGCTGTCGTGATATAAATGTGACACAGTATGCCAGGGCCCTGCCCGGGGTGAGCCCATCTGTTCACGCTTATTCCCTTGCACAATGTGCCAGGGACAAAGCTCAGTGGGGACCCAGATCTCTGGAGGAAGAGGATGTGCCTGATGTCCTCCTCTCCGTGAAACCTTTCCCAGATCCCTGAACCCGAACCAGAAGTGTTGTCCCAACAGCCATTCTAGGTCCCCTGTTGTGCCAGGCCCTGCACAGGACACTTTCCATGGCCTCCTCTGGCCTCCTGTTAAGTGTTTTTGTTGGCACTGATGTCTGTTTGCATCCCTCCCCCACTGGACTGCCAACTTCTTGAGAGCAGAGACTGTGTGTGTCTTGTTTACCTGCTTGTATCCTGGTGTCACTCCCTTTCTAGCTGTGTGTCCTTGGACTGAGTGTTTAACTTGGTGGGCCTGTTTTCTCATCTGTAAAATGGGGCAGGGATGCCTCTCTCTGGCGCACGTCATGGGAAGGAGGTCAGTAGTATCAGACATGGCAGCGCCATGCAAGATACCTGCAGCAGACTTTCAGAAAACACTTAGAGGTTTGAATTCCTTGACCTTTCAGGTACGTGGTGAAATGAGGGGCTGTGTATGTGAACTCGGCACTGGGCCTGATGTCGACATGGTGTGGTGATGGCTGTGAGGGCAGGGCCCCATTCTAGTGAGGTGGGGACAGGACTTGGGGACTGGGCAGCAGGTGACCTAGTCAGACACAGAAGCTAGGCTCTGGGAAGAACATAGTAAGCAGAAGTGGCATTTCTGGGGGCAGGGCTTGACCCCCGGCTAAGCCCAGCATACTGTACAGTAGAGACCAGTAGCCACAGGCTCATCAGCGGGGATCTTCCCCCACTCCCTTGCCTCTTGATAGATTCAGTCCCTGGAATACCATACCAGATGCAGGCCAGCTCTTGGCACTGTGACAACCAAGAAAGAGAAACGCTGACCATGTCTCACTGATTGTTTGAGTAAATTTACTCTACATTTTTCCAAGGAGGCATCACATGGGTGGGAATTTACTCCCCCTGAATGCTTTTTAAGTGAACATGTGTCAATGTCACCGTGGTGGAAAAGGTTCCAGGATTCTCTGCCAGCTGAAGTCATTACCACAAGACACTGGTCGGGGGCCTGGCAGATGGGGGTGATCCAAACCGTGGGGGTGATACAGACTGGATGGTGTTGGCAGGAGGAAGTGGCCAGAGGGGCTGGAACCTGGCTGGCTTAATGGGAGGGAGTAGGGGATGTGAGCAGGGGGCATATCTGAGCAGGTGAGGATGGAGGGAGTTGAAAGGCTATGGGATGATAATATACATTAATCCCTTCATACGCTGGAAAACAAGGTGAGTGGGGAAGCCAAGGGGCAGGCAGAGACAGAGAACAGAGGCCCTGAAATTGTGAGCACTGGCAGCTCGGACCAGGAAGATAAGCTGGGGCTGGATTGTTGAGGGGCCTCAATACCAGCTCCACCAGTAACTAGCTGTGTGACCTTGGGCAACTGTTCCAACCTCTCTGTGCTTCATCTTCATTTTAGTAAAATGCACAGTGCATGTTTCTTTGGAGGATTAATTGAGGTAATGTATGTAAAATACCTAGCACCAGGCCTGGCGTGTCGCAGGTGCCAGGACACATTTGTTCTTTGTTGATGATAAAACCACACGGGCATAAATGTGCTCACATAAATTAACAGCTGGGGCACCATGAAACTGCTCTCCAGAGGAGTCCCTTAATCTAATACCAAATGTGTTTCCCACCTTCAGCTAAATACAGCCACGGTCTCTTCAGCCCTTGTCCCGTGAACAGCCAGGCCCTGTGGCTGCTTCAGTCCCGCAGACTCCTCCTGAGGCCAGGGTTGCAGCAGCACCCTCCTCCAGCTCAGGCAGTTCTGAGAAAGCCAGAGAGGGCTTCCGTGCTCCCCACAGCCTCTAGAAAGAAGAGGGCCATGGTCACAAGAAGGGTCTGTCCTCCCACGACGTGAGCATCTCTGTCAGCGGGACACACGGGCAGTGCCTGGAAGTGCCCATCGACAGTCTCAGGGCTGGCTCTCTTGCCTTCCGGGAAATGGGAAGCTTTTGAGGGAGGAGGGTTCCAGAGAGCCTAGCCCAGTTAGTCCAGACACCTTCAGATCTCACAAATGTTGAGACATCTGGGCTCTGAGCTTTGGGAAAAGACTGACCCAAAGGGTGTCTATGTCCATCACACATTTACTGAGACATTGATGGGACCTGAATAACCAGAAACGAGTTACCCCCAGCTGCACCCAGGAGATGGGGAGGCAGGCCAGGAGTTCAGGAAGAGGGAGGGAGCTTGTGAAAGGCTTCCTTGAGGTAGAGGCCGTTGATCTGGGCCTTGAAAGGCGAATGAGAATTGGAAATGGGGGCAGGAGGGAAGATCAGTGGGAGCAAAGGTGTGGCCTGAGCAAAAGCTGGGCATGCATGGGGAAAAATAGAAAAGGAGGTCCTTACGGCTGGATGGGATGGGTGTAAAGGTGAAGAGCGTGTGGTGTGCATGGGGCCTAAGAGTTAGGGAGGCCTTGGTCCCTAGAGTGACTGGATCGAGATAGCCTCCGAAATTCCCCCAGCTACACATGGGCAAGGACCGTCACTGTACTCCCACATATTATTCAAGATGGTTCTGGAAGGAGCTTGCAAGAGGTTATACAGTCCTCTGAGATGAGTCTAGAAGGGTATGTAGAAAGCAGCTTATTCATAGACAGCTAGTGAGTACGGGAGCCCTACTTGGGATGTTCATCTTTGACCCTGTATCCAGGCTTATTTCTTCTTAGCTTGCGATCTGTGACAGCTGGCTTGCAGAGTGAGAGACCCTGTCACAGGAACCCATTTTGTTATAACAAGATATTAGAACTGTGTGGATCAACTGGCGGAGATGGCGTCTTGCTGGGAGAAATCCGGAAGGCTTCCAGGAGGAAGGGGTATTAGAATTGAGGTCGGGGAGAAAAGAGGGTATGAGTGATAGGTGCAGATGGTTGTCTGGAGTGAGGCACATCTACTTTCAGATGAAGCTGGGTTAACTGGTACAAGTGATTAAGCTTCTGTGGACTTGATTTCTTTGTCTATGTAGCAGTCACAGCATCTGCCTTGCCTCTGTTTTCATGATTGAGATCATGTAGGAGGCCTCTTTGGGGCCTGCAGTCTGGAGGAGGTGCTCCAGGATGTGCCCCAGGATGTGCCCTGCTTCCTCCCTCCCTATTATCTTGGCTATTCTGAGAGCCAAAGGGGCTTCTTCTGCCCTAGGGCCTCTCCCTGTGACTACAGCCTCACCTCTCCCCTTTTGAGACTTACTAAGACATTGTATGGGCTGTGAGGGGAAACCTCACCTCAAAAGGAAAGGAACCGCTCTAAGTGCACCTCAGTCTAGGAGGCCCCTGGGATTGGGGGTTGGGGACTGTGGGCACTGTTGGATGACCTGTGGTCAGGATCACCTATGCCCAGAACTTCTGAGCCCAAAAAAGGACATAGCAGGGGATGGAGTGCGTTACGGACTCCCCAGGTTGGGGGTTGCTGTGGACCACAAAACTCTTCACCAGCCCTGAGGTGCCCCAGCCATAGTCCTGCCTGCTGCACACCGTAGGTGCCTGCCAGTCCGGTACTTGGTAGGAGCTCAGTTGTTTGCTGCCCAACTGGAGTAGGCAGGATCCAGGCGAGGCTCTATTCTCCCATGGCCTCTCTTCATCAGAGGGGTTGGATTCTGTAATGCCATTGCTTCAGGAAGTAGTGCAGCAGCCTCCCCAGTGGAGGCTTCCAGGTCCTTCGTTTGATCAGCCCCTCCAGGTGGTGGCTATAAGGGAAGGAGGTGTGGTTCCCTGCCTGTGGTAGAGGCCTGAGACCTTGAGTGGGATGGGAAAGGGGGTGACCACCTCAGCCGAAAATATTGAGCTGGCTGGGTGTGCTGTTTCCCATGTGTTTCAGTGAGGACCAGGTGTGAGGACCAGGTGAGTGCCACCAGAAGTGCCAGGCCGGATGGGGCGGCTTTTGGGCCCAGTGGCCTGACTGGGTCTGTCTGCCCCATAATGGTTTAGTGTTCTCAAACCTGGGTAGCTTTCCCAGTCCCCTGCTTGTGTCCTCCTCTCTGCGCTTAACCCTGCCCCTCTCCCTGCCCGCCCAGCCTGGGATATAGGTGCTTCATTAGTGCAGGGGTTCCAGCCCACAGAAACTTGAACCCAGGACTGCTGCCTGGGAACCCAGTTCTTCCGAGCAAGAGAACCGCTCTCTAGTCTCGAGTGGGGGCGGGCAGTCGTGAGTCCTGCTTCCCCTCGGCCCTCCTTCCCAGTGACTCTGGTTGGTAAGTCACTGCCCTGGTCTGCACCTCCGTCTTTGTTCGCATTTTAAAAATGTTTGAATGGAAGTGCTGGGAAGGAGGGTGTTTTCCCGGGGGTGGGGTTGGGGGGATCCTGGATGCCGCTCTGAGCCAGACGAACCCGGGTGGGGCCAGTCTCTCCCCGTGATCGAAGTGGAAAGTGATTGCACCTGGGGGCAGCTAGCTGCGGAATGTCCCTGGCCGCTGGGCTTGGGCAGGGAAGGGCCTGCGGCTGCAGGTGGGCCGGCCTCTGGGGTGGCGGGGGCGGGGCCGGCCGCTTCCCGCCGGGAGAGCGTGTGGGGCGTGGCGCCGCCCCAGGGAAGCCTGGAATGCTCCAGAGCGGCGCCCGGGAGAGGAGGCTTTGGCGCCGCCTCCAACTCTTCCCGTTACCCCCGCTCCCACCTACACTGCTTTAGCCATCCCGTCTCAGATCAGCCAGAAAAGATAGGTTTATTCCTTCACCACCTCTGTCCGTCCCTACCTTGTGCCACGCACTGGCCGGAGGTGTACCAGACCTGACATTCTTACGGTGGGGGAAGGGGCGGGCAAGCAAGGTGATTTCACATCAGTGCTATGAAGAAAATGAAGCCGGGTGATAATTTGGGGGCGGGGGAGTTGCTCTTTAAGCTGGAGTGAACAGGAATGGCCTGGCCTAGGAGACAGCACTGGATCCGAGACCAGAATGAGGCAAAACCAGCCTTGTGTGGAGCCAGTGCAAAGGCCCGGAGGCGGGACTCCAGGCGGTCTACGACCCTGGGCGGGGCCAGCACTTTAGGGGAGGAGCCTGGAAGGGACTTTTCCAGACTGAGGCTACTCCGAGACGCAGAGCCTCAGCCTGTACCGTGTCCTGGTGCTCTGGGAGTGACCCTTGCCTGTGGCTGAAAGCGACTCTTTGTTTCCAGGCGTCTTTCTAGACTTTTTGGACCTGGAGGTTGTGCCATGTGGTTACCTGTATGGAAGACTGTAATTTTCCACTTGTTCCCTGGAGGACCCGGAAATCTCTAGATGTTGTCACCGCTGTTTTTCTTAAGTCATTTGTGAAATTTCATCTTGGAAGACAGATTCAGCGTATCTTGGGAAGGGGAAGCCTGCCTGGGCACGCCTCTTCGATGCCAGCCCTGGCTGAGAGGTCCCCTGATCTGGCCAGGAGCGGCACCTGGGTGCACACCATCCTTAGGGATGAGCCTCTGTGGTCTCGGACTTCTCAGTGACAACCTTGGCAAGATCCTGGGCCGGGCCAGAGGATCTTCTCTGTGGAGGCCTCGCCATCCTCAAAAACTGGATCTTGCTCCCGGGCACCTGTTTCTCAGACCTGGGACAGCCGAGAGTCCAGGGCACCCATCGCCAAGGTCTGTGGGTGGCTCTGTGGGGGCAGGGGTGAAGGAAGGGTCCTCCCCGGTGGGTGGCCGGGCCTTGGATGGGAGTGGATGGAGACTGGAGGGCATGGGGCTCAGCTCTGGAATCCCACCCGCCCTCAGGCCAGGGCCTCCTTGGTGTGAGGAGGTGGTCAACAGCCAGCTCAATCCCCAGCTGGTCCTGGGGAGCTGAATGGAAGACCCCTCTGGGGCTTGGGAAGGAGGAGTGAAGGTAGAGGCTGGGGTTGCTGCACTGGCTCCTTTCTCTTCCTTGGAATCTGGCCCTGCCCTCTGAGAGCTTTAAGTCTTGGGCTGGAGTTAGGGAGGCCCAAGCTAGCAAAGATTATGAGGAGTCTGGAAGGTGATCTGCGTCCAGGGAACTGGTGGAATTGCAGGGTGTAGGCTGTGAGGAGGGGGCTTTGACTCTGAGCTCCTTTGCCAGTTAGAGCCCTTGGCCTGCTTGCTGTTCCTTAGCCTGGGGCTCCAAACACAGGTGAGGAGAGGGGCCAGCCGCTGGGGCTCTTGGAGAGAGATTTAATAATCTTAGCTTGTCTCTCTGGCGGTTAGTATTGCAGGAGAGAAGCTTTACTCCTAAAACTTTTATTGATCCAGACACTAATAAAAAGTAAAGGGTTTTTCGGAACAAGGTTTTTTCTTTTTTTTTTTCTTTTTTCTTACTAGAGCAAAGAAAATCAGAGCCCTAAAACACAAATATGTTTTCTTCCCTCACCCTAGATTTGGGGGGCATGGGGATTGGCTTTGTTCAGCCTTCCCTGATTGCACAGGCTGTAGTCATCCCTCTTTTCCAGCAGTTAACCAAAGCCAGCACTAGTGCATCTGGTCTGTCCCCTAGAAGGGCTGGAGCAGTGCAGAAGCCTCGTGTTCACCTGAGACCTTGGGAGCAGTAAGATGCATCTCCTTAGGAGGCAGCAAAAGCTGGACTCTTCTTAGTGTCTTTTTGGAGTTGATTCCTTTGCTCCCCTGTTTTTACACATTCATTCGATAAACACTTACTGAGCTTTTATACTCTTACACCATGCCAGGATCCCCCTCTGCCCTGTATTAGGATTCAGTAATACAGCAGACATTACCCTTGTCCATACAGAGCTTACCTTCTGGCAGAAGAGACGGGTAATCGTAAGTAGTTCCAGGTTGGGTGGACACATTCCCCCGGTGAATTGTAAGTCAGGGATTTTTGTCTGTTTTGTTCAGCGTCTGTATTCCCAACAACTAAAATGGTGCCTGGCCCACGGTTTGTGCTTAATAAATATTTGCTGGCCAAGTGAGCAGGGCTGTGAAGGAAACAAGCCAGGTGTTCCCGTCAGGCGTCATGGGGGTGGGGTGAGACCTGTCGGAGTAGGGGGGGGGCAGTTGGGGAAGGGCTGAATTCCTCCAGACACCAATAGCCAGCCTTTCGTTGGGGGTGGAACAAGTACTCCCTACGCTGAGGGAGGGAGCAGCAGGACAAAGTCCCCAAGGCGGGAAAGTCAGGCTGCTGGTGGGGGTGGGGGTTGCCGGATGAGGTCAGAGGGGAGGCAGGTCACTCCTGCCTACTTCTATCTGTGGAGGAGTTTGGATGTTTTCAGAGTGCTTGTAGGGAGTAATTGAAGGGTTTCTGGCCCAGGCGTTTTATAATCTGCTTTACATTTCTAAAGGGTCCCTGCGACTCCCTAGTAGGCAGTAGGGGGTGGGGTGATGCAGAGGCCTGGGCAGATGCAGAGGAGTAGACCCCACTGGGTATGAGGGTGTTAGAGGAGGTATCAGTAGCACTTGCTGATGGATTGGATTCTGAGGGCCAAGGAAGGGGAGGGCTCCTGGCTTTTGAGGCTCAGCTTTAACTTCTAAGATGGAAGCTCCACTTTGGACATTGGACATTTCAGGCTTGAGATGCTAGGAGGCATCCTAGGGGAGATGTCCGGCCAGAGGAGGCCGGAGGAGTGGAACTCAGAGGAGGGGAGGGCTGCAGACAGAAACCTAGGAGTCTCGAGCACACTGGAGCCATTTAAAGCTAAGGCGTGCATGAAAGGACCAAAAGAAAGAGTTTTGCTGAAGGAGAATGCCCCACATCTGAGTCTGAGAGACTATACACCTGGAGGGAAGTTCGTGCAGTAGCAGAAAAGGAGCCCAGAGCAGTGGCCTGTGAGGGAGGAGGGAAGCCACAGAGGGCAGCGGCCTAGGTTTCAGGGAGGGAGGGAGCTGTCTGTCCTCCGTGGAGTAAGGAGAGGACAGGGCCTGGAGAGGAGCCACTGGGGTCAGGAGAAGTGTGTGAAATAGGAAAAGGAGAAAGGAACAGGAGGCAGCAGAGTCAGTGAATCCCAGGGAGAGCTGGCCAGTCTGGGGAGCTGAGGAGGGGCCGTGAGGGCCTCTGATGCTCTGTCCCCTTGGTCATGGTTCACCAGCTCACCTAGTGGGATTCAGCATGTTCATGCATTGGGATGCTCTGAGCCCTTTCTCCTCCTCCCTCTTCTGTGGAGGGCTTGTGGACTGCCCTGTAGCCTCTCACTTTTTTCTGGCTCACATGTCCTTCCCTGTCCCTGACCCATCTCTATGCAGTGAGGCCCCTAAGAAGAGCATCCTGGAGCCGGGTTTTCTGGGCGGGTGTTTTCACTTTTCCCCAGCAGAACTAGGTTTCCTGTACACTAATGGCTCTGCTCTGGAAGGCTCCCTTTTGTGTTTGACCGCCCCCGAGGCTTGTCGGCTGTGGGAGTTTAGAATGTGTTTGGTTGGGGCTGTGGGCGGCCGTGTAGAACTGGGGACATCCTAGGTCTGAGGGACTCCCTGTGGATTCTCAGTGTCTGCTGAATGAATAACATTCAGATATCTGAGCCTCGAGGGCTCCCAGGTGGTTTTGTAAAATATTTTCTCTGCACTGGTTAACTGGTATCTTTATCTCTGTTATCTGCAGGGTTGAGTGTATTTTCTCATTCTATCCATGAGGAAACTGAGGCTCAGGAAAGTGAAAGGACTTGCCCAAAGTTCCACAATTGCTAAGTAACACAACTAGAATTTCATCTCAGGCCTGCAAACCACCGAATCAGACCGCCTCTCACTGACTGACCCCATGGGTGCTCCTGAAGCCCCCAGTGTCCTGCTGCCCCTCAGGAACAGCGGCCACCCGCTCTGCCAGGGCTGCAAGCCATTCCTACTGCTTGCTGGCCCTTCTGGTGCTCCATACTCCTCCCCTCCCCTTAGCACACACGCTGGTTGCTTTAGGTTCCAGGTAGGTAGAAGGAGGCAGACCTTGAACCTGATCAAGCCTTCGGGGCTCTTGGGGCCAAGGGAGGCTGTTTGTCCAGCAGTTGTGAGGTGGCTTCCCCACGGGGAAGTGAGCTCAGCTGCACCACAGCCCCTGGGAATCACCTGAGGTAGAGAGGCCCATCCCACAGCGGGGAGTGGGGAGACTGAGACCCAGAGAAGGCCAGGGTGGGGCTGGGCTCCACCTGGAAAGATGCCGCCTTATGCTGCCTCCTGACTGGCAGTGTGGCTTTGTCTTTGTGCCCTTGCTTCCCTTCCTGTTCCCAGCAGACCCCAGTTACCCTGGGGGTGGGGCCTAGGCAAGTCTTATTTAGGCTTCAAAGGATTTGGGCCATAGCCCAGCCTTTCTCCTCCTTTATGGCCTTCGGCCTGGCTCTTTCTGGGGGCAGCAGGGCATCTTGAAGGTGCTGCGAGGGTAGTCTTGCCTAGTAGTCACTGAGCTTCCCAGTTGAACCCTTTCCTTTAAAAAAAAAACAAAACAAAACAAACTAAGACCCAGAGGAAGAAGTGACTTGTTCAGGGTTACTTCCAGGACACTGGTTTCCAGCTTCGTGGGCAGCGTACCCTGGGCAGCCTCCTTTAGCCTCGCCCGCTGGTCTTAAGTGCTCACTGAGCCAGGGTTTGTCTGTAACTCCCTGAACTCTCCACAGCCACCCAGTGAGGCTAAGTACTATTATTATTTCACATTTTACAGATGGGGATACTGAGAGGCCCAGAGAGGTGATGTGACTTAACCAAGAACGCACAATTTGCAAGTGGCACAGCCCAGATTTGAACTCATTCTGGCTTCAGAGCCCGCGTTCTTAACCACCAGGCTACACGGTCTCAAGCTTACTTGACTGCCAGGCTCCATAGAAACAATGAGGGTGATACATCTTTGAATGACCTGGCCCCTGCACTGTTAGGCCTGAGCACTCCTCCTGGCCTTGGCGTTTCTGATAGAGGGTGACCATAAAGCACCTGCTGCCTGCCCAGCCATTCCAGATGCTAGGAAATGGCCCGTCTTTCTCAGAGGGCTTGTTAGACCAGGTGCTGAGGCATAGGCAGACAAGTCTCTCCTCCTCTCCTCCCCCTTGCCCACCCGTAGAGCCTAGGGACCCCAGGAGAGCCCTTACCCCTGCCTCCTCCATTCTGTGGACAGTGGAAGGGCCTTGGCCAGTTTGCCTGAGCCCTGGACTTGGAAGGAGGGCTCCCCTCACCAGGCCTCCCAGAGGGAACTGAGGGCCTGGGTGTGACGTGCTCCAGTCCTACAGGGCTGGTAGACCTGCTTTTCTCCCTGCCTACTTACTCCCCTTCCTGCGCTTCTGTCATCTGTCTCCTTTCATGTCTAGCCAGATGTCATGATTTCCAGTTTTCTCATCTAAGAAGGGGGAAAGGATAGAACCGACCTTACAGGGTTTTGAGGCGCAGGTGAAAGCTCAGTGTTGAGGCACCTGTGACAAGTGATTCCTCCTCATCACCTTCATTTTCCCTCTGAAGGAAAGGTACTGGTGGCTGAGGGACAGGTGGGTGGGGGGGCCTGGACATCAGGCTGGGGACAGCTGAATGTCTGAGACAGGGAGGGAGCAAGCAGGTAAGGAAAAGCATCCTGGCTTTGGCTCACCTCACCTGGCTGGGTGCCAGCTTTGATGCAGACTTCGTGTGTGAAATCCTGGGTGAGCTGGGCGCCTCTACCCTCTGCAGCTTCCTCCTCTCTCAGGTGGGGTCAGGTAATGTCTGTCTCGTGCAGTGGTTGTGAGGAATAGTGAGATGGTGCTATGAGGTGCCAGGCACTATGCTGGGCATAAAGTCAGTGAGTGCTTAAAAATAGCCGCCATTGCTACTCTTATTCTTAAGGTGTACCCCATTGTTTTGTGGATCTTTGGGACCTTTGAGTGAAATTTGGATTTTTACTATTGTGCATTTCATCTGAAGTCTTCCTTAGAAGCCCAATGCCTTCAATCTGATCATGATTTCGTGTGATTTTTGTTTGTTTGTTTGTTTTATGTCCTGTTTCCTGTACAGTAAAAGGGATCTGTGCCTTTAAGGCCTCAGCTAGCCCGTGTGGGACACTGGCCCTTTAAAAGCACATTACAGAGAGTTGGAACTTAGCCTTTGTTTAACTAGCCATGAATAGTCCCAGCGGACAGGGCCGGAGTGGTCTGTCTAGGACCAGAGCTGGGTCGGACTGGCTGGGCCCACTGGGGAACAGCAGGCAACCAGCTGGCTGGCCTGGCCCTGTGATTTCCGGGACCTGGTGAACTTTTGGGGCACACTGAGGGATGGTGAGTGTCCTGAATGGAGATTGAAAGGAGGGAAGTCAGGAAAGAGGGAAGGAGGGAGGCTGCCAGCCTCGGGGCCACCAACCAGCCTCTTGGGCCTGGGAGATCTAAGCGATGGGTGGGAGCTGTCAGCCAAAGAGGAGCTGTCAGAGATGCCAGCCTTGGGAGGGGCTCAGGAATTCCCCAGGGATGGTGTCTCTGCGCCTCTGCAGGCATCTATGGCCAGCCTGGAATGTGGACGCAATTAGGGTAGTACCGCCAAAAACAAAATACAAAAAAAAAAAAAAAACACAAGAAACTCAAAGTGTGGTGGCTGTTTTTAGTTTTTGAAAATAGAGGAAATTGTTGTCAGCCGCTCCTTTCTGTGAGCCAGCCCCAGTGGCCTGTGACGGACTCCGCTGGCAACTACTAGGACCTGCTGGAGAGCTTTCTCTGCTGGAGGAGCTTGGCCTTTGCTCTGAGTCGCCCAGCCCTGGACTGGACTGGGCTGGGCTGGGCGAGGCTCTGCTGGGGTTCGGAGCGTGAACTCTCCCCTCCAGCCCCGCAGTGGGTCTCCGTTTTTCCCCTCCTCCTCCCCGCCTGTGTCTGCTCCCTGAGCCATCAGCCTGCGGTGGGGCGGTGGTAGACCAGGAAGGCTATGTCTGAGCCTGGAGTGTGTTTTGCTCCAGCTTAAATATTTAAAATAGTCGTCAGGAGCCAGCTCACTGTGATGTTGCAGTCTTTACTGGGGAAGTACCCCGTCTCTGAGAGGTCAGGAATTTGACTGGTTCCAGACTTTCCTGTGGAAGGCTTAGGAGGAATGAATGAGCTGCCTGGCTTGTTGCAAGTGTCCCTTGGTCATAGCTGCTTTCACTCTCACTGCTGGGGGCTAGATCAGATTCCTACCAGTTAGGCATTCTTCTCACTATTTTCCAGACAGGAGAAATATTTGCCCAGGGGTCACACAAGAGGTGACAAAGGCAGGACTTCACATAGTTCTGGTGACTCAGGGTTCCTGTGAGTTGCTCGAAAGTTGGTGCCTTTGGTAGGTCTGGTGAAAGCCAGAGGTACTGACGGGCAGTGCAGAGCATTTCTAGTTGAAGCCCAGATGTCAGGCCACCAGCCCTGACTGTGAACTGTGACCTCAGGCGAGCTTCAGGACCTCGCCGAACCTCCGACGAGCCTCCACTTCCCGGGGTGGGTGCATAGGAGTGGGTGCATCGGGGAGAACCCTGGAGGGAATTGCCAGTTCGGCTGGGGCAGGAGCCACAGAGGCAGTGGTGTTAGAGCCAGGGTTTGACAGATAAGGAGGGCTTAGCTGCTGGGTGTGTTCTGAGTGGAGGTGGGCCGCCTGGTGTGACCGGAGCAAGATGGGACTGAGCAGGCTGATGTGGCTGCACCTTGGACAGTGTATTTGAAGTGTATGGCTTTTTTGGTTGGACTCCCATGGGCTGGGTGGCAAATGACAGACAGGGCTATAGCTTATCCCAGATGGCTCTTGGCATCTGTCACACCCTCTGGGCTTCGGAAAGGCCCTTGAGGTCTCGAGTTTTCTTAACTAAGTCGGGTGGCCCGGCCACCTGAGGGTCAGATGTGTGCGGTCTGTTAAATGTGGAGCCATTGGCTGCCTCGCGTACATCCCAGGTATGCTGGGCGAGGCAGGTACCGGAGAGCCACGGGTACCTTTGATGCACAGTCTCTACGTGCAGGAGGAACTCACCAGTCACACCCCAGTTCTCTGACATCATCTCTCTGAGTTTCTGCCTTTGCTGATGGCCCGGGAGCCTGTGGCTTGCTGACACTATCCTCTCCTGCTATTTTATTTCTGTCGAATGTCCCTCGCTGTCTCCTGCTTCCTGACAGTCTGGGAAACAGAGCTCTGAGGCCCCACTGGGACTTCCAGATACCAGGCTTTGGGAGCAATGTGGGGGGGGGTTCCAAGGTCCCCAGGCTCAGTGCTGACATACTAAATATACTCAGTAACTGTATACAGGGGCACTGGACTCACTAGTCCAGGAGTGGCGGGGGGATTAGTTTTATGAAACTCCAGGAGATCTGGCAGGAGGTAAGAGTAGCCCCATTTGTCAGGTGAGGAAGCTGAGGTGCAGGAGAGGCGAACCAGAAGTCTACAGTCCCTTGGCCAAGAGCCCATTCCCCTTTCTGTCTTTGCTTCTTGTCTCCCTGAGGCCACAGAGCCCCTCTGTCCCAGGTGGTGGCTGGAGTTAAAGAAATAGCAGGGTTGGAGATGAGCACCAGGGCGCCAACATTTGTCCCGAGACGTGTCTATTTTCCTTTAAATAGGGACTTCGCGGTAACTACTTGAAATGGCAACCCTCTCCAGCCCCGTCTGGAAGGTGCTGGGTGGAGTGGCTGAGGTTCTCCGGGTCAGTTGGCAGAGGCTTTTGGAGAGCCCCCATGTGAGGAGGGTCTGGAGGGCTCTGCCTGCTGGGTGGACTGAGAGGTGTCTTAGAAATGTTAGTGGGCCAGGAGCGTCCAGAAAAGTGACACCCCATGGGGCAGAATGCCCAGGAAAGCTGGAGCCAGGGCTGGCTGTGTGGCAGGTTCCTGCTGTTGTACCTAAGGTGCTGTCATCTCCATTTTACCGGTGAGGAAACTGAGGCATATACTGGTAAATGTGACCAGAGTCGCATATCCTTATGTTTATCTGTGTGTGTTTCTAAGGAAGGGGAGGCCTCCCCACATTCGGTCATCACCCAGCATGGTCCCAGGAGCTGGGACTATGTTGACAAGTGACTGGTCCTTGGTTGAGGCGGGAAGCCCAGTGCCCAGGGATAAGGGAAGGGCAGTCCCCAGATCACCTGTCACCCTAACATGAATGCCTGCACAGCCTCAGGAGACTACATGGCATGGCTCCCGGGTCTTGCCCACAGGGGAGAAGATGCCGCTTCTGCCCCAGCCCTCATATTCTGTGGGGGTGCCTGCTGAGCCTAGGAAGGCTTCCTGGAGGTGGAGAGCCAGGAAGCCAGAGGAGAGGGGAAGTGGCTTGCTTGGGGAGAGGAAGTCATTGGTTTTCAGTACATTTATTTTTTTATTTCATCATCCTTCCCCACTTGAGTCATGAGTCCCCTGGGCCTGGAGCAGCTGTTGGAGGTGTTTATGGCCCCGGGTGGGGGTGGGGGAGCCAGTCCCACGCTGGGGCCCAGGGAATGCATGGGGATGTCCTCACGAGTGACATTCGGAGCCTGCAGGGAGGGAACACCTCGGCGAGGGCCTTGAACCCTTCTCAGGAGCTGTCCGGTGGAGAAGCTGGGGAGGAGCAGCCACGCCGAGGGCCCGTACTGTGCAGTGGGGTGCAGTGTGGCTGCTCTGGGGTTTGAGTTCTAGATGCTATGCCCTTGGGGGGCTGGGGGGTGGCCTTTACTCAGGGTGACTGAGGACTTAGGGTTTTGGGGTGTTGCCCTCCCTAGTTTTTCTGGGCCGTTGGGCCAGGCTTGGTGCTTTCTCCTGGGGACCGGAAGGGGGCTGAGAGCTGTCCCTGCTCAGAAGCAGGAGAGGCGCACGGCCCTCAGCTCAGTCTCGCTTTGCC
This sequence comes from Macroglossus sobrinus, assembly GCA_004027375.1. Lineage (NCBI taxonomy): Eukaryota > Metazoa > Chordata > Mammalia > Chiroptera > Pteropodidae > Macroglossus > Macroglossus sobrinus. Next base: position 280,730 of record PVKZ01001759.1, on the reverse strand, counting down.
CCAATCTCATCCTATGCAATAAGTGTTCCTCAGATTCTCTTCTTTTAAAATTCAGGGCACTTTGCTGTTCCACTGAGGTTTATGAATGTTTAAAAACTGCTTTGCGGTCCCCAAAGTAATTTGACAAGTCTGACAGCTATTGATTAAAAACCCAAAATTATTCAGGTTGCAGGAGGACTTGGGGGATTAGACGGAAAGTTATTTTTTTTGTTTCTTCTATTTCCTTGTGCCCTTTGCCCCCTCTCTGCTCCCCCTGCAAAAAAAAAAAAAAAAAAAAAAAGAATGGGAGAGATAAGTTGTGGGGAGGTGAACGTGTTCCAGAATGTCTTTTGAAAATTCCATTAGGCCGCAGAATTATCTGGAAAGGGTGGTGACGGGGTACGGTCAGGATGCTGAGGGTGCCTCTCCTGTTCAGGGACCAGAACCAGCACCCCTGCATCCCGGGCCTCTCTCTCCAAGCCCTGTGGCCAGAGTGGCCAGATTACAGTGGCGGCGGTGGTGGGAACAGGTAGTTGTGGCAGTTGCCCAGTGGTCCTTTAGGGTTACACGGAGTCGATGTAGGGCGGGGGGCGGGGGCTGGTGCTTTCCAGCAGCCGGGAGGGAGGAGAGAACCTGTTCAGGGCCAATGCAGCGAGTCAGCAGGTCCAAGGGAAAAAAGGGTGGGCCCAAGGTCACATGCAGATTAAGGGGGTAGGAGCCTGCTGGGGCAGTGGGCCGACTGGCTGCCCGGCCTCTAGGCCTGGCCTAATGTGAAGTGGGTTCCAAGACTGTGTCCCACAGAGGGCCATCGGGATCCCATCTTTCACTTCCAGACCGTGGGACCCGGCCAAGCCACTCTTCTCTCCAAGCCTCGGTTTCCTTGGTTTCCTAAAGTTTCCTTCATCTAATCCGTTAAATTAGCTGGTGGAAGGGTCGCTCCGGGAGCCAGGGCTCATCAGACCTCGTTGCGCTCCTGCTCCCCCTTTCCACTGGGGCGATGCTGCCTTTCGTGCGGGGTTGCTGGGGGAAGGCTGTGCGCTGATGTGTGTACCTTGGTGAGGACACGTGCTAGGGCTTAGCAAATGGCTGTGAAGTCCAGGCTGTCACAGGGCCAGTCATTCAGGCAGCATATGTGGGGCACCTCGGGGAGCCATAACACACGATGAGCTCTGCCCCATCCTCCTGTCTTGGTGGCCAGAATGTGGGCCCCCCTTTGCCAGCTCAGCCCTGAGGTGTCAAGGGGGAAACAGGCTCCCGGGGGCAGGAGACCAGGACCCTCCCAGTCCAGGGCTCAGCATGGGTATGGGGACAGGGTCACACTGGTTCCAGTGACTCCTAGGTCCCTGCCTGAGACCCTTGGACTGAGAGAACCCTGGGCCAAGAGGGGAACGCGCTCCCAAGCCAGGCCCTGTCATCCCAGGAAGACTTCCCAGGCATCGTGGCCAACCTCCCTGCCTTTTAAGGACAGGCCATGTCTCTCCAGGGCTCTGGGAGCCACCAGGCGGCTGCATTTTTCTCCCCTCCCTTGGGACCCCAGCTGGGCCAGGGGTGAGTGCTGGTCGTCTCAGCAGGCGGTTCCCAGGCCAGCATGGCAAGGCTGGGCCTGGGGAGAGATGGCTCTGCTGGACGTCCCGCATGGGGCAATGTCCTGTTTGTGTCCTGCCACTAGATGCCTAGGACGTGAGTCCCCTCACCCTGACAGTGTGCCAGGATCCGGGTCCTCCTACTGTATGTAGACAGATTTCCAGCACAGCTCTCTGGACCTGCCAGGCTGTGGCAGACAAAAGCTCGGTCGGCACATTTCTGCCGTGACTCGGTTGGGCATCTCCTCTGTGGAGACCAACTTTATCTGGGATTTCTACCTCTTCCAGGCCTGGCGAAGGCAGTGGGCACTGGCATGGGACCACACAAGCTTGTGACTGGGAGATTGGGTCGGGGGAGTCACAGGCACCCTCTTCACCTTCTTTTCACTTCAGGAAGTTAAGGGATTTTAGGTAGAAGTAGTTTGTCTCGTGTTGCAGATGGGGGAAACTGAGCCATGGAGAAGGTAAGGAATTTGGTCAGAGGAAAGGAACAGAGAATGGCCTGGGAAGTCCTTCTCATCACCCCAAATGTCAAGAGTGTCACCTTCCTGAGAAACATCAGCATCAGTTACAGGGTGTACATTCTTTCTCAGCCTTGTCCATAGCTGCACCCCATTTTTTTTTATGCGTATAAACTATTATCAGACAAAGCCTACAGATTTATTTCTTCTTGGACACACCCACAGTCCAGCAAAAAAAAAAAAAAAAAAAAAAAACAAACCTCTACAGCGGTATCTGGCAATGAGGCAAGTGACTAGAATTCAAAGGGGACTGGAACTGTCACGAGTGACCAGTGGGGGTCACCAGCGTTTATTCCTCCTCTCCTGGGCATCTCCCCCATGTCTCATTTGACGCTTACAGCAGCCCTCTGTGGAAGGGATGTCATTATCCCCACCCACGGATGGGGAAACTGAGGCCTGGAGACTTGAAAGACTTAAAAAGTATTCAAGGTCGAGTGTTTTAACAAGAAACGGAGACTAGGTTTACTCACGACAGTCAGGCACCATTGACACTAGGCCCTCCTGCCTGTTCCCAGCTGCAGGGATGTGTGTGTGCATGTGTGCACGTGTGTGTGCACATGCACATGTATGTATGCTCACTCTGCTGCATGCCTGGCCTGTGACTCCAGCAGTGTGGCAGCACTGTGATCCTCGCAGTGCAGGCATCTCTTCTGTAGCATGGTTAGAAGTCTCCCAGCTCCTGTTTGCACACCTCCAGAGACGGGTACCCGCTCCCTCTAAAACCAAACTAGCTGTGACAGAGCTGGAATTGGCCTCTTCTGGCCCCAACCCTGCCCGCTGGGGGCTTGCAGGGCAGCACTCTCTGCCCCTTTGAGATTTGGCGGGTAACTCTGAGCCTCTCTTTGCAGGCTACACAACCCTTCTTAACTCACTCCGTCCGTAGCTGAGAACAGCCTCTCCACATCAAATAGGGCTTTTTGGTTATTGAAGGTTTTGTTTTTGGGGTCTCCTCCCTCCTTAAAATAATGGGGAATTTGCTAAACTTCCGTGTCACTAACCTTTTAAGAGAAAAAAAGATAGAGTTGAAAATACAGCTCGTGGGTTGGCTGGAAGGCTATCAGATAAGGCCGGGGCCCAGGAGCTGGGACAATGTCCCTTTGTTCCTGCGCCCTGGCCCTCACAATGAGCTGCTGTTGATGCCTGGCTGTATCTCCAGCAGCAGCTCTGCCCTTGCTGCCCGCCAGGCTTCCTAGGCTCCTGGGCCCTCTGTCCCAGCCAGCCCCCTGGCTCTTCCTCCTGGACCTGGAATGAGGGGGTCACAGTGGGCACGTCAGCTGTATATGGGCCTTTCCCTACCTGTCGCCTGCGGGGAGATAGAAAGGCGAGCCTTGCCCTGATGGAGTTCGGCTTGGACTCTGCTGATCGGGGTTCAGTCCCACTCAGCTGCTTGCCACTTGGGCACGCCACCTGGCCTTTGCGAGGTGTGGAGCCTCAGTCCGGACAGGTGGCCATGAGAATTAGGTGAGGAGACAGCTGGGGAAGTGGCGTGGAGTGGGGCTCAGCCACACACAGCCTGGGCGCGGGCGCGTGTCTGTCTGCAGAGACCAGGGCAGCATGATGGTGGTGGCATGCGGCCTGGGCTTTGGAAACTGAGAAAGAACGATTTTGTTAGGCCGATTTTGTTAGGCCGAGAAGGTGGGGGCGGGGAGGGAGGATGGTATGGGTTCGGGAAACAGCGTGGGCATAGGCCTCCAGAGAGGGAGGAAGTTCGTGCTGGCGAGGCCATGTTGGGTAGAGGGGCCAGTCTGGTGGGAGGGTGTGGCTCTGGTCTAGATGGAGTAGGCTGGTGGGGCAACCCCGCCTGGCTGTCCCCAGACCCTGGCCCAGACAGCTCTCAGTAAGTAGCAGGGCAGCAGAGATTTTGCCTTAGGTGCAGGGCAGGTTCTCATGACCCTGTGGCCTTGGCTGTCCCATCTGTGACCGCGGGGAATCAGGGCACTCCCCGCTCCTGGGAAGCGTGAGGATTCCATGCTGCCACACCAGGCAGCGGTCAGTGCCCGGCCCTCCACTCCACCCTTCAGGAGCAGCCACATCCTCCCACTTGGAGAAGTGCTGGGAGATGCAGCCAGGATGCCTTCACGTGAGCTTGCCACAGCCCCTCTGTTCAGCCAGGAACCGTCCCAGGGAGGCCTGGGCCAGCTGGGGCATGTTCGTGGGGAAGGAAGAGGAGGATTCTGCAGCCACAGTCTCCAGACTTTGGCTGCTTTGGGGTCTGGCCTGGGCCTTCTGGACTCTTGGCTATGGAACCAGGACCCCTTGGATCTCCCCGGACAGACCCAGCCCACTGACCTGCGACTCCCTTTCCTGTCCCCAGCCAGCCCATTCAGGGGCCCTGGGCAGGAGGCAGCCCCAGCGTGCCAGCTCCTACCTTTGCACTTCCTGGATGCTTACTCCACCCGCCCTGACTCCCAGCAGGAGTTTCTGGGCTGGGCCAGAAAGCAGTGTGATCCTGACCTGTAGCCTGGGTTTTCAGCCCTGGATAGCAGGCCTTGGCGACTGTGGATCCCAGCTGTTCCTAGGCCGGTGACTTCTCAGCACCTGAGGCAGGGCTTCTCTTGCACAGAAGCCACATCTGGGGGCCTGGGGTCTGCCCTGGAAGGTAGGTGGCCCAAGGTGGAATCTCAGCTGTTGAGAGGACAGCAGACCCACCTATGGCATTGGTCAGTGCCGTGGTAGGGGAGGAGATGGCCACTTGAACAGGGAGGGCTTGGAGGGTGCTCATCAGGGGGGAAAGCCTGTTGTCACCCCAGCGTGGGGTGACGTGGTAGGCCTCGGTGCATGCGTGTGAGACGCTGCCTCCCAGAAAGAGGGTGCTAAAGGAACAGAGGCACCCCAGCTATGATGCCGGGGCTTTGGGCCTCACTGAGGAGTTCCGCACCTGGGCCCTGTGGGGGTTTGGGTTGGTCTTCACCTGCTTTCAGCCTCCCTCACGGCCTTCCTCTGGTCTGTCCATTACCTCAGAGCTTTCGGAAGTCCCTCCTGAGGCCATTAATACGGTTTAAGTAATCTGAGTCCTACCACGTGCTAGTTTTGTTCTAGGCATGGGGGTGCAGTTGAAGGGATACTGACTGGGTTTCTTGGGTTGGGATGTGGGGTCCCCCAGGGCTGGGGTTCCAGTTCTGGTTCTTATTCCCATGCAGTACCTAGCACAGGACTCCATGTTGGCGTGCACCGTTGCCATGGAGATGTGGAGTTTGGGGTGGAGGGCGGCCTCTGTCAGCCTGTGAGGCCCTCTGAGCAGGGCTTGTCTGCTTGTCTCTGGTTTCCTGAGCCCACACTTAGTGGTCTCAGTCCGCTTTACTCTCGTCGGTCATGGAAGCAGGTTGCAGGGTGTGTGCCCTACGGAGAAGTGTGTGGTGACCCTGCCAGGCCTTCCTGACCTGAGATTTGGTGAGGCAAGGAGAGAATGATGGACTGAGGCTTGGGCTTGGAGGCCAGGAGCTGAAAGGCAGAGGGATTAGGGGAAGGAGGGCTAGGCGAGCTAAGCCCAGGCCGGGTTCCATGGATGTGAGTAGGGGCAAGGCCTGGGCACCTTCTGTGCCAGGGGCGGGCTTAGGCCTGGCTGGTCCTCAGGCTTTTCCTGTGCCCCAGCTGTGGGAGGGGGCTCCAGTGGGCACTGCTGTGTGTTGTTCTAGAAAGGGACGTTCAGGCCTCTCTGAGGTAAACTCCACCAAGCATTGGTGCAGGTGCCATCTAAGGCGCTTTCCACGTCATGTGCTGAGGAAACCAAGGCTCAGAGGTGGCGATGGTTTGTCCAGGGCCACATAGCAGGTGGCAATGGGGCCACGTCTGTCAGCCAGTCTGGGTTTGGGCTTCTTTTGGGTACCAGGTGGCATCCACTACCTCTGCCCTTTGTGCCTGCGTTGAGCCCACTGACTCTGGCCTGGGCCCCGAAACCCCAGCACGTGGACCCAGCCCGAGTCCCGGCACCTCAGGTACTGTGCAGACTGCCGCATCCCTTCCGGCTTGAGCCTCACCGTCCTCATCTGTAAAATGGGTGCAGCAGAGATCCCGGGGGCTCTGCCTCACGTGGGGCTGGGGCTGGAGTGGGATGGTGTATGAGAAAGGGTGTTATTGGCAGTGACGTACTGGACGGTGAGGATTGCTCTGATCTCGGATGGGGAGCAGGGCTGAGGGGAGGGAAATGGGGAAGGTGGCCTGGGTGGGGTCACTTCTTTCCCTTTGGTCCCCACACTCAATGCTGACTCAGCTCCTGGGCAGTGTCCTTGTCCTCGTCCTCCCTTAGAGTCTGAACCGCTCACCCAGAGTCCTGCGAGGGGAAAGGAGCTGATGATGGGTTTGGGATGCCAGCACGGTAGTGCCCCCTCCCCCACATCTGCCTCAGCTGAAAGGGATGGGTGGGAGTTGGGAGGGGAGTGATTGTCTGGAGGAGAGGGGAAGGGAAGGAGCAGGGCAGGAGAGGGGAGTGGCAGGCCCCCCCTGACATGCCTGTCACCCACCCCGCAGGTCCCATCTGATGCCAAGGCTGAAGGAGTCTCGCTCCCACGAGTCCCTGCTCAGCCCCAGCAGCGCGGTGGAGGCGCTGGACCTCAGCATGGAGGAGGAGGTGGTCATCAAGCCCGTGCACAGCAGCATCCTGGGCCAGGACTACTGCTTCGAGGTGGGTCAAGCTCGTGGCGGCCGGACACCAGGAGCCTCTCCTGGCCAGGCCTGGTCTCCTCCCGACACCCTCGTGGAATATTTGGTGACCTCAGCTTTGGGTCAATGGCTATAATAGGCTCATATCCTTTGACTCCCAAGAGACCAGGTGGAGCTGGGAAGTGAGGGCCTTGGAGATGGACCAGCACTATATCCTCCATACTGGCGAGAGCAAGAAATGCTGAGAGAAGTGAAAGGGGGTAAAAGCCCACGAGACTTGCTCCAGCCCCAGGGCCCGTGTCTCAAGCCTGCTCACCCTCTGTAGAAGCCCCCCAAATGCAGTGTGTAATGGTGGAGAGTGCCCCCCTTTCTGGGCCAGTCTCCCCACTCTAAAGTGAGCCAGAACCTTTTCTGCCCTAGCATCCTATGACCCAAGATTTGAAAGCAACCAGAGGGCAGCAACCCAGCCCGCTAGGGCTGTACCTGGGGATCACTTGTCTAGTCCCTCACTGTAGAGAGGGGACTCTGAGGTCCAGAGAAGGCAGGAAGATGTCAGAGGTCATTCAAACCTGTGGTTAAGCCAGGACTCGGGTGATGAACGTTGCAGGTGTTCCTGGAAGTTGCTCATTGCTTCTCTCATTATGCATGTTCTCTTCCTACCTCGCCCCCCACTCCCACCCACAAAGATCTTGGCATAATTAGGGGAGCTCTCTGATAGAGGAATGAGCCTGCTAATGAAAATCAGCTACTCGGGGACTAGTGTGGCAACCCCCCCTGGCATCCACCCCACCCCTGTGCCTGCTGTTTCTGGTTCAAGACTCCTGGTCCAGCCCGGCTCCATCTGGGCTCTGGCTTCGTTGCCTGGGATGGACTGAAGATAGTGCCTGGGCGTGGAAGGCTGGGGTCCCCACAGCAGGGGGTACCCACAGCAGGGAGCTTGTGTAAGCCCTTGACCGGCAAGGTAGGGAGTGTGGTTCTTACTGTCGAGCTCTTGGTGTGGTGCCAGGGACAGTAGACCAGAGTAGGTGCAGCTTGGGCTGGGCTCCCTTCCCTAGAGGGGACCAGAGGATAAAAAGCAAGGGGAGGGTAAGGGTTCCAGGCAGGAGGACCCCATTCTCATTTCTCTAGTCCAGCCCCCAAAATATTTAAGTTTCTCTGACCATTACTGTTGTCATCGTCACTTAGCTGAAGAGAACTGTCAGAAGGTGTCAGCTAAGGATGGGTGATCCTTGTGCCTACCTGTGGCTCCACCTGGAGAGGGAGCCTCGGGTTAAGCATTGCCCTCTGACCCGGGCAGGCATCCCCGGCCTCCTTGCTTCCTGTCTCTGGGAGAGTGAGGCTTGAGTCAGATCCTCTCTTAACCACAAGAGAGGGAGGACACTGAGGCAGGGGCAAGGGGCCAGGGCCGGGTGCCAGGCAGTGCAGGGCTGGGCCACCCTCCTGTCCCTGGGATGGTGGTCTCAGCACACCACCCACAAACACGAAATACAGGGGTCATCCTGAGCCTTGTTGTGTCTCCCTGAGGCTGTATTACAGACCCAGTGGCCGAAGCCCCTCAAGGCCCAAAGGTCCCCAGCCGTGCCCAGCCTGGCTGTGTTCTTCTCCTCTGTGACACGGTCCTTTCCGTCCCCCACAGGTGACAACATCATCAGGAAGCAAGTGCTTCTCCTGCCGGTCAGCAGCCGAGCGGGATAAGTGGATGGAGAACCTGCGGCGTGCCGTGCACCCCAACAAGGTAGGCCTGCACCCCCTTTCGCCAAAGCTGGGGGTGTAGACTCAGACTCTAACATGAGGGCGCAGGGGTAGGGGGCTCTGGTGGCTGGGATGGGGGCGGGGCGGTCTGTGTAGAGACACAGCCCGAGTGGGCAGTAGGGTTGGGCCCTGGAAGTGGGGTTCTAGTGGGCCAGACTGACTCGGATGCTGTGGGCCTACGTGCTCGAAGCACACACAGCAGGCTGGGCCAGAGAACGCAGTAAAGGCGATTTGGGAATTGGGTGCTGGTGGATCTCTTGTTACCCCCCCTTCCCCCGACCAGTTCTTGCTCACCTATCCAGTACCAGCTTAGACATCTGTCCTGCCCTCCAGGTGGGCACCACCGGCCCAGCCTGGTACCCTCCTCTCTGTTTCCACTGCCCTCTGGGCTTCCCCCATCAGGTTCATGAGACTCCAGGTGTAATCTCCCGCTTCTGCGTCTGCCTTCCTGGCTGACTCGAGGGCCTGGGCTGAGTCCTGGTCACTGTGACATCACTACTGAAGGGCCTTAGCAGTGATTACCTCTTAAGCAACTTTACAAACTCCAGAAGAGTTTAAGAATAGCACAGTGGCCTATGTCAAGCACTGTGCGAACCTCTTACTTCATCTCTCACTGTTTATTCCTGTTTTGTAGAGAAGGGAACTGAGGCTTAGATTGAGTCCCATACCCAGGGTCAATGAGCTAGTACAAGGCAGAGCAGAGACCCAGCCCCACGTCCGTCAGACTCCAGAGCTGTCCCCAGCCCACCCCCATCCTGTCAGTGCCTGGGCCCTCTGCACCGGCTCCCAGGCTGGACGGTGGGCAGGTAGCTGGCCCCGCAGTGACCAGGGTGTCCCCGTGCCTGCACAGGACAACAGCCGGCGTGTGGAGCACATCCTGAAGCTGTGGGTGATCGAGGCCAAGGACCTGCCGGCCAAGAAGAAGTACCTGTGTGAGCTGTGCCTGGACGACGTGCTCTACGCCCGCACCACGGGCAAGCTCAAGACGGACAATGTCTTCTGGGGCGAGCACTTTGAGTTCCACAACCTGCCACCCCTGCGTACGGTCACCGTCCACCTCTACCGGGAAACTGACAAGAAGAAGAAGAAGGAACGCAACAGTTACCTGGGCCTGGTGAGCCTGCCCGCCGCCTCGGTGGCCGGGCGGCAGTTCGTGGAAAAGTGGTACCCCGTGGTGACGCCTAACCCGAAGGGCGGCAAGGGCCCCGGGCCCATGATCCGCATCAAGGCGCGCTACCAGACCATCACCATCCTGCCCATGGAGATGTACAAGGAGTTCGCCGAGCACATCACCAACCACTACCTGGGGCTGTGCGCAGCCCTCGAGCCCATCCTCAGTGCCAAGACCAAGGAAGAGATGGCGTCGGCCCTGGTGCACATCCTGCAGAGCACGGGCAAGGTGAAGGTGCGTGCTCGGGCCCAGGGCGGGCCCCCGCAAACGGCGCGGCCCTGTGGAAGGGCATGGTGACGCGCTAAGTTACCTGCGGTCCCCCATGTTCACGTCGTGGATTTCAGCCCTAAAAGCCAAGTGGTGCCCTCTAAACCCGAGTCACATCACAGAGTCGGGGCTTCATGCCCCTGCCCCGTGTTTCAGCTGATCACGGGGGCGCAGGTATGGGGCAGTGGATGGGATATGGCAGCTTGCAGTCAGGAAGTAGGTTTTAAGGGCCTCCCCCACTGCCTCACTGGGCTGGTTCCTGAGGCTCAAAGGGAGTAGGTTACGGGGCCAGCCTTTCCCAGCATGGGACCCAGTGACCCAGACACATGTGCCATGAGGAGTTGAGTTTGGTTGACATCCCCAACTGATGACCACCAGGGTACAGCCGCTATTGTAGCCCCAGCCTCACCCTGTCATACCTAGACTCACAGATACACACACAGTCCATGGCTATTGTCGTCCCTAGCTCCAGAGCCCACAAATTGTGCTTGTCTAAAGCCATCCAGGCAGGCCACGCTGCAGGGCTAGGAGGGACCAGCTCTCCCTTCCCCACCTTTGACCCTTCCTCCCCACCAGACCGTGCCCCGGTAGCCCCCACCCACCTAGTGTTAGAGATAAGTGGGCTTCTTCAGGAATGCTCTTCATTGCCTTCCCACCCAGCACAGTGGGGCGCGATTCTGTGGGCTTCCAAGGCAGACCTTCCCCCATCTTTACCCTGCCACCTTCCTTGGGGGGAGCTGCCTGGGGATTGGACAGAGGTTCACCCGCATTGCAGAGGGCCTCGAGGGCTGGCTTCAGGAGTTGGGCCTTTGCCCTCTGGACGTGGTGTGGCTTGAGAGCCAAATGGCCTGTGGTGGGGTGAGGGACTGCCTTGAGTCAGGGTCAGGGATCAGGGGGGGCGGAGGTGAGGGACAGGCCTTGAATCCTCAGGGCAGAGCCCAGGGCGCATGACTGCATCGGGCTGACCTCTTACCTTTCCTAGAGGCCCTGGAGAGGGGAGGCCAGGGCTGGAGGTCCCTGGCTGCCTTCCTGCTGTCAAGCCCCACTGCCCTTTGGGCCGGAGGTGTGCAGCAACTGTGGGACCACATGCTCTGCTCTCCTGACCTTTCAGAGTCCCTGTTCCTGGACTTCTCCCTACCACCCCCTCTCCCTGAGATGCAGCGAGAGGAACAGGGCCTGGAGAGCAGGAGACCTGGGCCAGCTGTGTGGCCTTGGACAGGTCACAGCCTGTTCTGTGCCTGTTCCCCATGTCGAGTCCTAGCTCTAAGGGGATCACCACCTCATCCCCGCCTGGGCCCAGCACCCACCCAGGAGTTTGGGAGGGCCCATGGGCATGAGCAGGATGTGCAGTCCTTTCCTCTCCTTCTGCATGTCCAGAGAAGGGGACCCTACATGTCATCTGTTATGTCAGGAAGGGCTCCTCAGGCTGTGTGGTCCTCAGAGAAGCCATCAGTAGCTTCCCCAGACCCTCCTGTCCCTCCTTCGGTCAAGAGGGTCTTCTGCACCTAGGTCTGTCTCTATTCTGTATTTCAAAGGGCCGCTTGTGATGTCAGAGGGACCCAGAGTTGTGCATACCAAAAACCCTGGCCCACGCTGGCCACCTTCCAGCTTCTGTGCCGGGTGGTCCCTGCCCTGCCCTTCACCCTCCCCTGGGTCTCCAGCTCCCTGCCTGTCTCCTCCTCTGCCCCGAACCCCAGGGTTGGCTGTGGGCGAGAGGAGGCAGGGCCTCTAGAGGAAGGGAGTTCTCGTCTGGGCAGTCCAGCCTCCTAGTCGGGAGGGAAGGTGTGGGCTTACGTTCCCTGCCTGTGGCACTGGCAAGCTCATCAGCATAGCAGCTGCCCTCCAGAGAAGTCTGGGGCACACCACAGTGAGGAGCTGCTGCTCTGGGTTTGCCAGGTGGCCAGTGGTGCCACCCACCCAGGCCAAGGTCCCTACTCTCACCGTCTGAGCACTGTCTCACTGCTTGGTGACAGGCCTGCCTTCTGGGGCAGCTGGACAACCTCTGCCTCTCTCTTGTTCTTCTTTGAGGGACCACACTGAATGAGTCTGTCTGGTGTGGGAATAACAGGTCGATAGTGGCAGCTGCTCGTACGGTGGAGGGAGGGTGGCCTGTCTATCCTCTTTGGCCCCGATGGTGATCTCGGTGGTCGGGGGAGTTCTGCTCCCGTCATTCATCCAGCCAGTCAGGACTGAGCAGGGATTTGAGTCCAGCTGGTCTGGCCATGATACAGGGACCTCATGTCCTTGTGGCCTGCTTTTGCCCAGGTCTCCTTCCTGGTCCTTGGACCCAGCTTTGATATCACCAATGATGGGCATCTCCCCTAACCAGGTTGCCCTGCCCTCACTCCCTGGCCACCCCCATGGATGAGCAGCAGCGTCTTGATGGAGCAGTGTTGGGAAGCAGGGCCTTCTCTTGGCCGGGGAGCAGGTCTGGAATCCTAGGGTGCTACTTGCCAGGCCTGCTCAGGTCCAGGCTCCTCACTCACTGTCTGCCTCCCCAGGACTTCCTGACGGACCTGATGATGTCAGAGGTGGACCGCTGTGGGGACAATGAGCACCTCATCTTCCGGGAGAATACTCTGGCCACCAAGGCCATCGAGGAGTATCTCAAGCTGGTGGGCCAGAAGTACCTTCAGGATGCGCTAGGTAGGCAGGGTGCAGGCCAGCAGGCGGGCAGAGGGTGAGGCGTGACCACCAGGCCCTCATTGCCCCCTCATTGCCCTCCTGGCCACAGGCGAGTTCATCAAAGCACTGTATGAGTCCGACGAGAACTGCGAAGTGGACCCAAGCAAGTGCTCAGCCGCCGACCTCCCCGAGCACCAGGGCAACCTCAAGATGTGTTGCGAGCTGGCCTTCTGCAAGATCATCAACTCCTACTGGTCAGTGCTGCCCTGTGCTCCCTTCTCGGGCTCAGTGGCCCACCGCCTGCCCTCTGACCCGTCCCACATATCGGGTGCCAGGCCCTGCGTGAGGCATGCGTGCGGTGTTCCGATTCAGACAGCTTGGCGAGGGGGCCCTGTTCCCTTGTGCGTGACTCATGAACAGGAGCGCTGAGGCTTAATGAGAGAGTAAGTGACACGCCTGCTGCCTCTCAGCTTCAAAGCGGTGGCTCTGGGGTTGAAACCCACCCTCTGCCTGAGCCTGCAGAGTCTTGCCGGGCTGCCAGGCCCCCCATCTTGGTCCTTTTCGGACTGTCATGTAAGGGAGTGTTCTAGCACATGCACAGGGCCTGGTTTGTACAGTGTGAGCTGGACACGATGGTAGTCCATTGCACATTTGTTAGCGCCGTCTGTGTATACGCTCTGTGTATGAGCGCTGTAGGTGACGGGACTGCACAGGGGGTGACACTGATCAGGCTCTGCTTGGCACTTGCCTGGGCTGGGTGGGGGGCTTACCTCCTCATTTGCCCGTAAGAGCTTGACGCTTCATCAGAGGCTTGTGATCGGGCCTGGGAGGGGCTGTGTGGGGGCCCGGACAGCGGGCAGGCTTCCCGCCTGCCCTGTGGAGAACGAGAAGAGAGGACTGGGCTTTTAAGTCGAGCAGAGGCCTGCAGGCTGCTGCCAGCCCTGAGGGCTGCAGGGCTGTGCAGAGTAGGCTGCTCTGACAGGACCACGGCCAGGGCCGGAATCGGTCCCTGGGCCACCGCTTCCAAGGCTGGCGGCCCACATGCCTGCTTGCTCCTGGGGACCTGACCTAGTGCAGAGCACAGCTTTGTCATGGTTGTGGCATGCACAGCTGTCCGGGGTGTGGACCTTGCTGTCAGCCCCAAGCAATGGGGTTATTTTCACACTGAAGGAGCTGCCCATGTTTTCTCCTTGGTCACTGCTCTAGCTCATGATGGGCATGTCACTCTCCACTGGAGCCCCTCTCCTGACCCCACAACCCCACCCCCAGCCATACATCATTGCTTTCTCTGGTCACACTGCTCACCTTCCTGCTTGAAGGCCTTATGCCCGGCCCCCCTTGGTGGCCCTCCTTCATGTCCCCACAGTCAGTTCTCCCTTCCTGGGCTGCACAAGGTGCTCACCTGGAGCCGGCCTGGCCACTGGGGCTGGGTCACAAATGATCCCTGACATCGGGGGAAGGGGCGACCATAGAGCCGGAACTCTCTGGAAACATACTTCCCGCCCTGGGGCCAGGCTTTGTTTTCACCCTGCCCTGCTGTTCCCAGGGTGGGCCGGGTGTGGGACACAGGGAAACATGCCCTGGGACAATGATTTTCCATTTCCTTTTTCTGGTGTTTGTCAGACCCAGAGGCACCTCTCAGTTCTGGACAAGGCCATCCATAGATATCACTCAATGCCTGCCTCCTACCAAGTCCTGGGCCAGGCACTTCGAGGGCCAGGGTTGAAGGCTGCCTGCCCTCACGGTCTCTCTAGCCAATGCCTCTGTACTCACCACGTTCCCCGCTGAGAGCCCGCTGGGCCCGGCGCTGGGCTTGATGGGCAGAAGCTTTCCAAGTTGATCAAGGCCCCTCATGGCCTCGGAGTCTCAGCCTTAACATGGCCCTGTGAGCTCAGCAAGGCAGGCCTTGTTCTCAGTGTAAGGGTGAGGAAGCTGACAGCCAGGGAGGACCAGGCACTTGGTCAGAGCACCCGGAGCTAGTGACAGCCAGGCATAGCCTGGGTTCAGCAAGTACTGGGTCCTCGCCAGCCCAGGGTAGGAGGCCCATCTTTTAAGGTAAAAAGATAGGAAAGCCACTCAAAGGTTGGTGTGGTGGGGCCTCGTTGTGGCAGGTTGGGGATGCTCAGGGGAGAGACCCCCCCCCCCCGGCTGGGGGCTGGGGACCCTGCCCACACTCACTGGGTCCCCCTGGCAAGTCACTCCCTCCGTGGCCCTCCTTCTCTGGGAAGTAGCTGTGTCTTCACCCTGTGGTTAGGTTAGCCCCATTATGATCGCTCCCAGCTCTGCTGAAAACCTAATTCCTATAGTGTTATTCAGGCGAAGGGAGTAAGTCTCAAAAGCCAGTGATGGGAACGAAGGAGCAGTGGTCTGTTCTGGTTGTTTCCCTCTCACTCTCCAGGACCCTGATGCCTGCAGTTTGGGGAGGAGGGTTGGAGGAAGGTGGGACCATGAGCTGGCCCTTGCCGTTGGTTCCTGTTGGGACAGAGACCCGGCTCCTCTGAGCTTGTGTTCCATCCCCCTTGGCCCCTTTGTGGAGAATCCAGAGCCCTGACTGGAGCTTGGGGGGTGTCTGCTCCTCCAGCTTGCTGAGGTGCCTTCACCGAGCTGTGCCATCTCAGCTTCCCGAGCAGCCCTGCCTGGAGGGTCATAGGTCACTGAGTAAGGGCCCAGGGCGCTCACAGCTGTCGGGGTTGGGACTAAGGGCTCTGTCGGACCCAGACCCAGGTCCCTGTTCTGCAGCCTCTTGTCCCGGGCCCCCGCCCGACCACTGGGCCCACTCCTGCCTGTTCCTACGCAGTGTCTTCCCCCGGGAGCTGAAGGAGGTGTTTGCCTCGTGGAGGCAGGAGTGCAGCAGCCGAGGCCGGCCTGACATCAGCGAGCGGCTCATCAGCGCCTCCCTTTTCCTGCGCTTCCTCTGCCCGGCCATCATGTCACCCTCACTCTTCAACCTGCTGCAGGAGTACCCCGATGACCGCACGGCCCGCACCCTCACCCTCATCGCCAAGGTCACCCAGAACCTGGCCAACTTCGCCAAGTGAGTGCTTTGTGTCCTGACGGGCAGAGTTGGGGTCGGGGGTGGGGGCGTGCGGCTGGAGCCCACGGGGACAGAGCTGGGCTGCACAGTGGGCCCTGCTTTGGTCCCTGTCATCCTCAGTCCTTTCCCTCTCCCCTTTTCAAAATATAATGTTCTCTACACTCTACTAAAAGTACATGCCGTTTTGGTACATTTTCTTCATTTTCAAAGGTAAGAAGACAAGATATTTTTTTCCTTCTGCTTTTTTGAATTAACATTTTATCATAAGGATTCTCCCATGTACTTAACATTCATAAGCCTCATTTTGAAGCGCATGAGTCATACGCCTCCAAGGGAGAAGGGCCCGTATTTCCTTAGCCCGTCCCCCGTGGTTGGGCGCTCAGGCTGTTTCAGACTGTCCTTGTTTTAATGCCGTCCTTGTTCATAAAATGTTCCTGACTACCTTAGAGCGAGAGGGGGCGGAAACATAGGGCTGGAGCATCTGGTCCCTTATTCGCAAAGCGTAAATAGAGCCCCTTTCTGGGGCCACCTCCGTTCTGGGCTCTTAATTGGGCCAGGTCCCGGCTCCCTGGAGCCAGCCCTTCAGCAGGGGTGGGAGACGCAGAGCAAGCAGCAGGGCGGGGCTGGAGGTGTGCCCTCCGCTTGCTGGGAGGCTTCCCAGACCTCGTGCTCCCAGCTGTGTGCCAGGACACGAGGCCAAGATGCAAGGCGTTCACTCACAGCAGGGCAGCAAGAGCAGAGGTGGGGCAGGCCTGGGGACAGCCATGCGCTAGAGGGGCAGGACGATGTGGCTTTCCTGAATCAAGTGTCAGGCTGGAAGAAGTGGGAGATGAGACCCAGGGGCACACAAGGACTTGAAGGCCAGGCAGGGTGGTGGGAGCCCCCAGCGGGCTTTGAGCAAGGGAGAGGACGGCTCTCGTCTGTTCTGGGTCCTGAAAGGGGTCGGCTTGACAGTCGTGGGGCCAGGGTGTTGGAGGGAGCAGGATTGGCAGCTGAGAGGCCAGAAAGAGAGCGCAGCTGTGGTTCCAGCAGGAGAGAAACGGTAGAGGTATTGGGTTGATGGGGTGGCGATGCAGGAGGCAGTGGCTACAAGGTCAAGGGGTGACAAGAAGACAAGTCAGCAGGCCTTGTCAGTCTCAGTCGTGAGGAGGGTGAGGGAGGAGATTGCCCATCAGGCTCCCGGCCCAGCTGTCTGGTGGACGATGGTGTCTCCACTTAGGATAAGGAGCCCAGGAGGAGAGCATAGGTTTGGGTGGTAGCAGCAACTCCAGACTTGGCCAGGGTGGGTAGGAGGGGAGGTGCTGTGGACATAATGTGTGTACAGGCTCAGCAGAGGCCTGGCCGAGCGTGGATGGAGAATTACCTGCGCACCAGGCCATTGAAACTTGGAGACGGGAAAAGAAGGAGATTGTGATTAGCAGTGAAAGGGAGTGAGGACCAGGGAACATCCTAGGTCTTGTGAGAAAAGGTCCAAGAAAGAGTCTCTGGAGTCAGCCATGAGGAAAGAGGGCCCTGAGTCAGCAGATTGGTTTGCAGGGGGAGTGAGTGATATAGGAACCATGCACGGTGCTCAAGGAAGGATGGGAGCTGAGAGGTGGAGGTGTCTCAGAGAAGGGGGCCTCTGGATGGGGCCTGGCTTTCACGGGCCTGCCTCGGACCCAGGTGCTCACCCTCTCTGCTCTTCCTAGGTTTGGAAGCAAGGAAGAATACATGTCGTTCATGAACCAGTTCCTGGAACACGAGTGGACCAACATGCAGCGGTTTCTGCTGGAGATCTCCAACCCCGAGACCATCTCCAACACCGCCGGCTTTGAGGGCTACATCGACCTGGGCCGTGAGCTCTCCAGCCTGCACTCCCTGCTCTGGGAGGCCGTGAGCCAGCTCGAGCAGGTGCCTGTGCCCGTGGGACAGAGGACGGTCAGAGGGTTCCCCCATGTGGGGCAGATCGGCAGCCCTGCCCAGTGCCAGAGCCCAGGGTTTCAACCCAGGCCCTGTCAGCACACACAGGGACCTCGGCCATGTTCCCTTGGGGACTGCCACGTTCACTCGCCAGCACCTCCCGGGGGAGCCCACTCTGGGTACTGGGGCCTCAGTTGTGTTCCAGGCACTTGGTGATGTGTGGGTGGATTCCACATATGAAGGCCTGTTCCCCACCTGTGAGAAATATGATCAGATTTAGCTACTTCTCCAAAAACGTCCTCGTTCTGGTTTTTAAGGCCACTGATAAAAACAAGATATAGACAATGCTGCCACTTCCATGTGTCAGGCAGGAAGTTTACAAACCTTCCCAGAATGGCCCTTGACCATCAGTTGAAATGGTTATTCCCTAGACACTTCTGACATTGCTGCAGCCATCTGGAGTGTGTCCTCTGTGGCCTGGGGATCCAGTGCACCCCCAGCAGCCCCAGCCCACACGGTGAATACATTCTTGGCAGCAAGGGTGAGGCTGGCTGCAGTCTGCTTCCAGAATATCTTTTGCTTTCCCAGAGATCTGAGAGACCACCTTACAAAAAACAGTTGTTGCTGAAACGGGGCTGGAGGGCCTCCCTGCTCCTGCCCCAGTCCTGGACATGACCACTTGGGTCACTCTGGTGTGCAGCCTTCCAGATACACCCGTGTGTGTGTGAAGTACACACACAGCACAGGGTCCTCTTTCTCTTTTATTTACGGTAAAGTGAGAACTTGCATGTGCACCGCAGTGTGCATTTCTCACTCTGTTGTGGCCATCTTTCCATGGCACCACGTATGTCCCCGCTGTAACCTTTCTAACAGCCCAAGGCTGTCCTGTCATGTGCCTGGAGTTTATTTCACCGGCCCCCTGTTGCTGGATACTTGGGTCAGTCCAGCTTTTTACTACAAACAGACACTGTCGTAGTCATTTCTGCCCGTGTATGTCCACTGCCCTTTGGCTCCGAGAGACACGGCGGTGGGTGGGGGGAGTGGAAACTAGGGTTAAGACCTTCTCTTTCTCCACTGCTGCCAATACCCATCACTCCAGCTGCCACCACTGACTGAGCCCCTGTGCCGGCCACCATCCTCTGTATCTGCACAGTGGTTAGCAGCCATCACAGCTGACATGTAGCAGCAAGGATTTGAAATTGAGCTATGTTAGCCCCTTGGGTCTCCGCTCTGTTGACCACATGAGTCTTCACACTTCGTTTTTGTACAAAGCCAGTGCTTAAGCAGGCGAAGGCAGAGTCCCCTGCCCTCAGCTCGGCGCTGCAGCCTGGAACCCATAGCACTATCAGTCTAAACTGTGACAGTGAGGTTAAGATGGGCCCAGGTGTTGCCCTCCACCTGACCGTCCACTTGTTACTTGTCTGACAGGCATGTGGTGGTGACTGCTTTATGCCTGGACCATCTCCAGTGGGGCTCAGGTGTCAAAGCGGGCCAGGCTCCATCCCTCCCTGTGGAGTGGGTGATGTGGGAGGGGCTGTCCCAGAAGCCCCTTCAGTAGGTGGGTGTGGGAAGTTTTGGATTCCATATGAGCTTTCCTCTCTGGGGAGGCACCAAAGTAGGACGAACTATGGTCAAAGGCTTGGACTAGGTCAGCGTTGTTCCTGTGGGCCTCACACTTCTGTCCCAGGATGTGGGGAGCTGATGAATATGTACTTCGCAGATTCCTGGGATCTACTCCCCACTGCCCCACCTGGACCTGCTAGATCTGCCAGGTGGGGGAGGAGGGCCTGTGCCCTCTGGGGTTTTGAACCACAGTGGCTGCAGCGTGCCTGGCCTCCCCAGGTGGCCCCAGCAGGTTACACCTGCCCCTTGTTGTGTCTTTGCAGAGCATCGTATCCAAATTGGGGCCCCTGCCTCGAATTCTGAGGGACGTCCACACAGCACTGAGCACCCCGGGCAGTGGGCCGCTCACAGGGAGCAACGACCTGGCCTCCACTCCTGGCTCTGGCAGCAGCAGCATTTCAGCTGGGCTGCAGAAGATGGTGATTGAGAATGACCTCTCTGGGTAAGAGCTGCCAGTTGTGCTGGGTGCCGTGGGGTGCATGTGCAGGCAAAGCACAGCCCCCCTGCGGTTTATAAAACAAGCCAGATGAGACTCAAAATGTGTTGTGCAGTCCCTAGGTAGATAACCTCCTTTTGGGAAAAATCAGGGAAGGCTGCCTGGAGGAAGTAGGGCTAAAGTTTTGAGCTTTTTAGGAAACATTTCCATTGGTGGAAAAGGCATTCTGGGTAGAGGGACTAGCACAAACAAAGGCCTGGACAAAGATGGCATGTTCTGTTGAAGAACGATTATTGGTCCCCGATACCTAGATGTATGTTAAAAATACCTGTTCTCCTGGTATTTCCTGGTCTTGAATCAGTCTCCAGAAGTGGTGCTCAGGGGCATGTTTTTAGCAGGAGCTCAGGTGACTACAAGGCTCTGAGGCTGAGCCCCAGAAAACTAGAGAGTTGGGGCCCAGCCCTCACTTTGAGCCCTCAGCCCCTGGACAAGTGCCTTGTAAATAAAACACACACAGTGGAGGAGGAAGCAAATGTTCTGTAATGTTGATTTCAAATTTGAGAACATTTCTTTAAAAGAGGTGTTTATACCAAGTCATTTGTGCCTCCCTCACACTCCCCTCCCTGCCAGGGGCCGTCTCTGACCAGCCAGTGAGGGTGAGGGTGAGGCAGCAGAACTGGGAGTCAGGTCTCAGCCAGTGCTGGTGGCAGTGGCAGTCTTTCAAGGGCATAGGGATCAAGAATCGGGGCTGTGGGGTACATAGGACTAGAAGCCCAGGGAGAAGCCTGATGCCACTTCCAGGTCCCTCTGCATCTCAGGGTTCATTCATACAGCCTGCCAAGTGAGGTAAATCTTAGTTCAGGTGGGGGACACACCTTAGCTGAGAGAGAGCCAGGCACATGGGTTTTGAGGAGATCTGACCAGGTGGTTCAAAGCTGGTCTGGGTTTCTCCCAGTTCTGCCAGTTGGGGCTTGGCCCTTTCTCCATCCCAGGCTAAGCCCATGTTCCAAGCCCATGTCAGACCCCCAAGTCTTTGTTGCCTCCAGTCCCCTCAGAGCCCATTTCACCCCCACATTCTTCCCTCCAAAGACCAGCTGGCCCCACCATGTTCCTTCTTCCAAGGAGCCGGCTTCGGGGGACAGGGGGAGCAGAAGAGGCTGGAAGACCCCAGAGGGTGCAGCTTGCTGCTGCAGGCGCAGACTCTCCCTGCCTGAGTCATGCCCTGAGGATCCTCCTCTGATTCTTTGTTTTTGGCAAGAACGCCAGCCCCCGCCTGCCAGTCAGTCAAGGGGTTGGCAGCAGGAGGCTGGGCAGGGGAGGCTTCACCCGGCCCCCACTTTGCTTATCAGTCTGGTTAGGAGCAAGAGGCAAGAGGCAGAGGGAGCCCCTGTGGCTTTGAAGTCAGGAGTTCTCCGTGCAGGACCCTTGGATAGCCGAGAGCCACTGCGTTGTGGGTTTAGCGATGGGAGGGGGTAATTTTCCAGAACACTCCAGACTTCAGCACCCATCATCCCAAGCTGCAGCCGAGCAGGGAAAGGGCACCTGCCAAGCAGCCTGGTCTGGCACTGGCGGCTCTGGCCACTAGCGCAGAGGTTTTATTCAGGAACAGCCATCACGGCCACTCAGCCCCCGTGGCAGCTTCTGCCAGGGCCAGCTGCCCAGGCTCGGGTTTAGTTTTGCCACTGGGCCCCTGGTCCCGGGACTGCCCCACTCTTGCTGCCCCTGTGCCCTCCCTCCCCGCCCCACCTTCCCTCCCCCGCCCCAGCCCCGGCTCAGGCCGCTGGGCCCGGCAGGTCGGCGGGGGCTCTCGGTTCGGACCGGCCTGGGCCGCATTCACAGTTCTTCTCTTCCCCCTTCTTTCCTTGTGTGTGCTTGTCTCCCTGCAGTCTGATAGATTTCACCCGGTTACCGTCTCCAACCCCCGAAAACAAGGACTTGTTTTTTGTCACAAGGTCCTCCGGGGTCCAGCCCTCACCTGCCCGCAGCTCGAGTTACTCGGAAGCCAACGAGCCCGATCTTCAGATGGCCAACGGTGGCAAGAGCCTGTCCATGATGGACCTCCAAGACGCCCGCACGCTGGACGGGGAGGCGGGCTCCCCGGCGGGCCCTGACGCCCTCGCCACCGACGGGCAAGCCCCTGCAACTCAGCTGGTGGCCGGGTGGCCAGCCCGGGCAGCCCCCAGCAGCCTGGCAGGGCTGGCCACAGTGCGGCGGGCAGGCCAGACGCCGACCACGCCGGGCACTTCCGAGGGCGCGCCGGGCCGGCCTCAGCTGTTGGCCCCGCTCTCCTTCCAGAACCCTGTGTACCAGATGGCGGCGGGCCTGCCGCTGTCACCCCGCGGCCTCGGCGACTCGGGCTCCGAGGGCCACAGCTCGCTGAGCTCCCACAGCAACAGTGAGGAGCTGGCGGCCGCTGCCAAGCTGGGAAGTTACGGCGGTGCCACCGAGGAGCTGGGGCGACGGCCGGGGGAGCTGGCGCGGCGCCAGATGTCGCTGATGGAGAAGGGCGGCGGGCAGCCCACCGTGCCGCGGCAGAACAGCGCCGGCCCCCAGCGGCGGATCGACCAGCCGCCGCCGCCGCCCCCACCGCCACCGCCGGCCCCCCGCGGCCGGACGCCGCCCACCCTGCTCAGCACCCTGCAGTACCCGCGGCCGTCAAGCGGCACCCTGGCGTCGGCCTCTCCCGACTGGGCGGGCCCCGGAGCCCGGCTCCGGCAGCAGTCCTCCTCCTCCAAGGGCGACAGCCCGGAGCTGAAGCCGCGCGCGCCGCACAAGCAGGTCAGTCCGCGCTGCGGGCGGAGGAGGGCGGGCCGGGCACCACGCCCACTCACACTGCTCCCGCCACCCCGCGCCCCGTCATTCCACCGCCGCTGCACCCGGCTGCCATCCCACGCTGAGTGCCGCCCCATCCCACCAGCCTGCCACACGTGTCACCGCCCTCTTCTCAGCCCTACTGGCACCTGCCTCGTTGGCCCCTGCCTAAATCCTGGGAACCAGGGACACTGGCCTTACGGTCCCTAAGACACCCGGATCAGGGAGAAAGAGGGAGGAGGGGCCAATCCATTTCCATTTCCAAGCTTGTTACAGCCCCATCCAGGGTAGGAGTCTGCCCACCACCCACAAGCCCCCGTTCTGCACTGAGCTGGCTTCCAGGAAACCTGGGTGTCCTCTCACCCAGGGGCCGCATGCAGCATGTGGAACTGACCTGGTTTGGGTAGACTGCCTGGTCTGCCGGGGCCAGACCACCCATTCCCACCTGGGTAGCAGAACAGCTCCAGAGGCCACCTGGGCTCTTGACTCTGCCTTAGGCTGCTGTCCGGGAGGTGGAGCTTCCTGGGTTAGGGGCTGCATTAGTAGGTGCCCGGTCAGCTGAAGGTCTCCTCCCTCCCCACCGTGCCTCTGAGCCACTTATCCCTGTGGCTCACCGGGTGTCACTCCCACCCCTTCCCCTCCCCCCTGCCTCCCTCCAGCCCCTCACAGGTGTTGTTTCATTGTAGGGCCCTTCACCCGTGAGCCCCAATGCCCTGGACCGCACGGCCGCTTGGCTCTTGACCATGAACGCGCAGTTGTTAGACGACGAGGGCCTGGGCCCAGACCCCCCCCACAGGGATAGGCTAAGGAGTAAGGAGGAGCTCAGCCAAGCAGAAAAGGTAAAGCTGAACCCTGGCAGTTTGGGGCAGGGCGGGGCTGCCTCCCTTGGCAGCTGGCAGGATTCTCTCCTCTCGAGCCCTGAATGGGGGCCCTGCTCGGTCCTGCAGATGGCCAGTCCCCTCTCAACCTCTGGTGTCCCGTGAGGACAGTGGTCAGTGGAGTCTGGAAGAAGGGTAGCAAGAGAGATTTAGCTTAGACATGACATTTCCCACACGGGCTGCATATGAGACTCAGCTGGGACTTATACTGAATCCAGGCTTCTGGAAGCTGGTCATCGGACCTCTGAGAGGCCTCTTCATTCCCGAGTGAGTGGGCAGCTGAGCTTCAGAGAATCGGGGGCTTGCAGGTCGGGGGTGCCAAAGAGGCATTTGGAGTCCCTTGAGGGAGCCTCGTACATGAGGAGGTGGAGGTGTGGGTCCCCGAGACAGCTGGAGGAGCACCCCAGCCAGGCCCCCTCCACTTTGGGCCTATGCCTGCCTGAGGCCTGGCTCTTTTCCAGCCCCCATCTCCACCAGGGCCTGGGAGAGAGAGAGCCAGGGTGAGGGGTCAGGTTGCTACTGAGATGTTTTCTTTCCCCCAGGGGAAAAAAAATCTTTCTAAAATATCCAACTCATGCCCCTCCACACACACCAGCATTTGATGGGGGGAGACAGTAGGGTGCTTCTGTTCTCCAGAATTCTCCCAGCTGCGGCAGCTGCCCTGTATCTGTGGCTGGTTCTTGTCTCGTCCTGGAGGCCAAAGCTGGGGTCAACCCAGGACCAGTGCAAGGTCCCTTAGACCATTCCCCCTCTCGCTGCTGGTGCTCTCACCCTCTCAGCCCCAAGAAAGCCTGGAGCGGCCTCTCGGCAAGGGCATGGGGGGCAGGGGGCAGCCTCCCTCTCCTGGCCTTGGGCGAGGTTCATGTCCATGCTGCATTCTGCTACCCTCCACCATCCCCTTGGTCCACCACATCCACCTGCTTTCACCATAATTATGTGAAGGGGACCAGGGGACATGGGGCACAGTGCTCCAAGAGCCAGGGTTTGGCGGGGGAGGAAGGAGGGCCAGCCTTACCCCAGGCTGCCTACGTGAACCTGGGCCCAAGCTCTGCCTTTTTGAGACTCAGATTCCCATTTATGAATGGCAAGGATTACCTGAACAATTGCAAGTCAGGCTGCAGCTGGAGTGTCCTCTTTCTTCACTGTCCCTTGGATGAATGTGCTGCTGCTTCTCTCGCCATCTTTGCTGCTGACCCTCACAGGCAAATGCAGGAGGCCTTTGTTGCCTGAGCTCCTTGGAGACCTGGTCCTGCCTGTCAGGCCTTTCCCACACCCCTCTGTCCAGCTAAACAGAAGACCCAAGATGGGGCCAGGGCCATTTCTCACAGAGCCAGGCTGCCCGGTGGGTCCAGCTTTGTTTCAGGGGTTACATTCGAGGTTGAGCTGGGTCTCTCTGGCTTTGTGGCCCCCTGATTTTGGGCAGCCCTTTGCCCTTGAGTAAGTTGGGCTCCTGTTACCAAGGACTCAGGGAGAGGCCCTTCCTGCCTCCCCAAACCCTATGTTCTCACGCACCGTGGCCCCAAGTCCTCGATTCTGGTGTCGACCCTGCCTCGCCCTCTGTCCAGCCTGCACAGCCTCCCAGCTTGCTTTTTCTCTTGCTGCCTTACATCTCCTTCTCTTCCCCAGAGGCTGAGCGTGCTGGGCCGAATCAGAGCCAGAAAGCCAAGACCACCTTGCCCTTAACCTCTCTGTGCCCACTTCCCTGCACCACCACCCCGTCTTCAGCGTCAGATAGAGGCCGGGAGGCTGGGATCTTAGCCCACTGTCAGTCACTGTACTCTGTGTGACTGGGTCACTTTGCCATCTGGGCCTCAGTTTCCCCTCTAGTAGAGCTCCTGGCTCACAGAGCACGGTGAGATCTCCTTAACGTACTCAAGCGTGTTTTAACCTTTTACTGAAAAGGTCAAGACCCTAGTTAAACCTTTACGTCTGAGATCTGGGTTTGAGTCTTCATGCTCTCCCAGCTGTGAGGTCAGGCTAGGGGAGCTTGGTGTGGAGAGAGAGCCCCAGATGGGGGCCACTGCTCAGCATTTCCTCACTGAGTGAAGTGAGCTGGGATACTGACCGTCCCGGGGGCATTTCAAGCTGGGCTCCTTCTCACCCCATGCTCCTGCCCCGGCTCACGCGGCTGTGCTCTCTGTCCTGGGTGCTGTGCTCGTGGCACGCTGCCCTCCCGGCAGGACCTGGCAGTGCTACAGGACAAGTTACGCATCTCCAACAAGAAGCTGGAGGAGTACGAGACCCTATTCAAGTGCCAGGAGGAGACGACGCAGAAGCTGGTGCTGGAGTACCAAGCGCGGCTGGAGGAGGGCGAGGAGCGGCTGCGGCGGCAGCAGGAGGACAAGGACATCCAGATGAAGGGCATCATCAGCAGGTGAGGGCGTCCTGTCCCCGTTCGGGAGCCATTCCCGGCCCCACGTGCCCAGAGCCGGCAGACCTGGCCACTGCCCTCCAGGAGGCTCCCTGGTCAGGGGAGGGGCCCATCAGCAGCAGGGTGATTGAGCCGAGTGTAGCGATAGGAGGGAAGAGAGTGTCCTAGGCGGTGGGGACAGCGTGGCACAGGCCTGGGAGGTACAGGGTATCCTGGAGGGTGGGGATCCACACACGTCACAGTGTGCGTTGACAATAAGATGCAAAGCTGGGCCCGACGGAAGTGAGGTCATCCAAGCCCAGCTCATGAAGGGCCTGTGGACCCTGTTAGAGGGTCACGTTTCCTTGGTAAGTGCTCTCAGGGGAGTTTAGAAGCAGGATTGGGATGCCAAGAAAGATAGCTAGGACCTAGTTTGGGGCAGGAAAAGTAAGAAAGAATGTTAGTTACATTCTGTAGGTGAATTTGGGAGGCGAGAGGGAAGGAGACAGAATAACCTTCAGGCTTCTACTAAGAGCATCTGGGTGTATCGTGGTGCCAGTTACTGAGATGGGAAACTTGGGAAGAGGAGCAGTTTGGGGGAGGGGGGAGGGGGATGACCATGCTGGGTTTGAATGTGTTGAGTTTTAAGGTGCCTATGGGTTATGTAGGAAGATTTCCAGGGAGACCATTGGTTTTAATGCTGACTCTTATTGACGGTGTAGCATCTAAGTGAACCCACAGTCCCAATCCTGGCATTTACTTCCTTATGGCAGTAATGCCAGGTATAAGAGAGATAGCATGGATTTATAGCTTGTTTGTTTTCATGGTGTAAGAGCCTGTCACCTGGACGGATTTCACAGGTGTGCACATTCCCCCACCTGGCCTCATGCTTTATCCACTGCAGACACCTTTCCCACAGTCCTATTTAGACGGCCTGTTTTTCTGCTTCTAATTGCTGTTTGTTTGGTTTACCTGTGGGTTTGTTCATAGGAAAATGGTTAGCAGCAGGCTTATAACCAGGGTGACTAGGAACCTACTGTTCTCTTGACCTCCAACTCTGCTCTGGGCCGACTCCACCTGTGTGGTTCTGAGAAGGGAAGAACATTTTTCAGCTTAACTACCTCCTGCTCACTGTGTCTGTTCTCTGAGAGTCTCATGCTCTGATTTCAGCGGCTTTTTTAGCACGTTTATTTCTACTAGCCAGTCCTGCTATATTTCCTCCCTGATTTTAAATACCATTTAGGTCAATTTGGTTGATGGTGTTGTTCAAGATTTCTGTATCTTCACTGGTTTTTCTACCTGTTTACTCATCAAGAAAAGAATATTGAAGTTTCTAGTCAAAAGTATAGATTTGTCTTTTTTTATTTGCTGGGTTTTGTTTTACATACACTGAAACACTATCCTTAGATGCACGCACATTTAGGATCGTGATGCATATACTGTTAATGAACTGATCTCTTTATCATCATCAGATCACCTTTTTTTAGCCCTCCTTGCTCTGAAATGTTTGATGTTGATACAGCTGCCCCCACTTCCTTTTAACAGTGTTAGTCAGGTATATCCTTTCCCATACATATACCTTTAACCCATCTGTGTGTCTCCACATAAAGTGAGTTTCTTTTACAGACACCTTGCTGTTTTTGCTTTTTATCTGACAGTTTCTGCCTTCTAATTGGAACTTTGAGATGACTTAGATTTAACATAATTGTCAATCTAAATATGTTTAAATCTGTTGTCTTACTTTTCATTTTATTTGTATGGTTTTGGTCCCTTTTTTTCTGTTCTCTTTTATATTATTTCTTATGATTTCATTTTATCTCCTCTGTTGGCTTACTAACTATATTTCTTCGTTGTCACTTTAGGGCAGGGGTTGAAAACTTACTAGAAAGTTGCAGATAATAAGCATTTTAAGCTTTTCAGGCCACATGGTGTTTGTTGCAATATTCAGCTCTTCTGGTACAGCAGAACTGTTTTTGTGATGTGGCCCTCACTCTGGCTGTAATAGTAGGCACTCTGTCATTATTTTTGTTCCTCTATACTTAATGTCCTTTTTTCCCCCTGGATTTTTTAAAGATTTACTTCTTTTTTCACTGATTGTCAATAACTTGATTATGTTGTTCTTTGGTGTGGTTTTTTTGATGTTTTCGAGGTTTGTTGAGCTCTTGGATCTGTGGGTATATAGTCAACGCCTCCCCGGTCTTAGATAATTTATGTTACTGTGTCTTCAGGTTTACGAATCACTTCTTCAGTGTCTTAATCTGCTGTTAATTCAGTCCAGTATTTTTTCATTTCAGATATGGCGTTTTTGCCTCTAGATTCTTTTAAATTTGGTGTAAATCCCATCCATTTCTTCTCATCGTGCTCCTGCTTTCCTCTATTTTCTTGAACACATGAAATATATTTATGATAGTTGTCTTAATGTCCTTGTCTACTAGTTCTGTCATCTGTGACATTTCTTAGTCTGTTTTTACTAATTCCTTTTCTTGTTATGGGTTCAGTTTTCCTACTGTTCTGCGTGTTTGGTGATTTTTGGTTGGATGCCAGACACAGCAAAATTTAGATGCTGGTCGTCTTGTGTCCCTTTACATATTTTGGGTTTTCTTCCGGTCATAGCGAGGTTCCTTGGAATCAGTTTAACGATTCTTTTGAGGCTTACAGTAAAACTCTGTTGGGTGGGTCCTGGACAGCCTCTAGACAGATCTAACGTGGCTCTGCTGTTGGAGCACTTTCTTTCTGGGGCTTCTGTTTGAGGCCCCCAGTGTTAGTACATTTTCCCACTGTGCTTGGAAGGAGCTGAAGTATTCCTAAAGGGGTCGTGTGAACTCCTTTCCAGTGGTTCGTGCCCCGGCCTGGCTGTGTTCTCACGGGCTTGCAGGCCAGTCCTCAGCCAGAGACCCGGAGGGCCCCTCAGGAGATGAGTGTTGTCTCTGCATCTTCCTCCTCTCCGGCCCTGCCCCACAAATCCCGCCTGTCCTGCCTCCCAGCCCTCCTGGGGCTCCTCAGCTCCGTGAGGTCACTTTTCCTATGTGGTGTGGACACTCTAGACGATGAGCAGGGCTCACCTTGCGTGTTCCAGTCTCTCGGGAGTCACCACTGCACTGCCCGTCAGTGTCTGGAAGCCTTTGTTTCATGTATATTGCTTGGTTTTCTAGTTTTTTTGTTTGTTTTTTATTCTTGATGGCAGGAGGGTAAATCCGACAATACTATTGCCTGTCTTCCCCCATTGTCCCCCACCCTTCTCACAGGCTTTGCTCCGTGTCTGCGTTCCTATAACAAGGAACCCCCTTTGGCACGGCCCCATACTCCTTCCTCCTGATTAGTCCTTCTGACCCCCGACCCTGCTGACTTCTTGCAGCAAAGCCCTGTGTGGTTCCCACCCCCGCACCATTAACCTCCCTGTGCCTCTGCTGTGCTGTGGGCCAGGTGCTTGCTCAGGGGCCATGGGGCTGCTCTGCTGGGCTGGGGAAGCTGTGATGGTAGAGATGGAAATGAAACTCGCCTGAGAAGTGTGTATAGTGTGAGAGCTGTGAAGGGCAAGGCATCCCCATAGAGCCCCAACATCCTAGGGACAAGACAGGACAAGACATCTGCAAACAGTGGCCTAGTAGAAGCTAGCAGGCAAACTGAGAGCATATGGGGTCCCGAAGCTAAAAGAATTGAGTTGGAAGATGGGAGTGGCCAAGAGTGATTGACAGGTGTGTGTGAAAGATAGGCAGGATGAGGGCAGGAAGGGTCTCAGGCAAGGAGCAGCTGCTGACAGACCTACACCTGCCTTAGCTCTGAGCTTCTGCAGGCAGCATTCCCCCTCTTCTCTGCTTGTCGCCCACCTGCACACCTTGCTTGTCCTTCAGAGGTCCAGTTCGTGTGTGCACGCCTCCACCTCACCCTCCAGGATGGTTAGCTTCTTCCTGCTTTCTGTCCCCACAGCCCCTGAGCTTCCCATGCAGGGCATAGCGACTTCCTGCCCGCCTGTGTCCCTGCTGCTCTGTGAGCTCCCTGCGGGAGAGGA
This sequence comes from Macroglossus sobrinus, assembly GCA_004027375.1. NCBI lineage: Eukaryota > Metazoa > Chordata > Mammalia > Chiroptera > Pteropodidae > Macroglossus > Macroglossus sobrinus. The sequence goes on along the minus strand of PVKZ01001759.1, from coordinate 251,193 downwards.
CTGCACTTTATTCATCTCTCTACCATGAGTGCCTGGCACAGCCTCAGTGAATACGGAGTCAGGGAGAAGCTCTAGCGCCCCCTCCAGCGCCTTTGTCTTCCCATCTGTGCCCCAGGCCCATGACTTTATACCACCTGCCTGGCTCTGGGGGACAGAAAGGATCCAACACCCACTCCCGCCCACCTTGACTCCTGGAAGAACATCAGGAAAGGGGCAGCTCCAGGGGCTTCTGGGGATTTGGGAACAGCATAGGCAGGAGAAGTGTAAGGAAGCAGTAGATTTAGCCCGTGTCAGTGGCTGGGGGCCAGGGGAAGGGTGTCTGTCTTAGGCAATTGTAGGAGGTCTGTGGGCCAAGGAGAGGCTCTCCTAGTATGTCACCTCCATGCAGGTACGATGGCCTAGGCCTACAAAGCCTCACACTCAGCTTGTCATCTGCTCTCTCAAGCACCAGCCTGACTGTCCTTGTCTCTGGTCACAGGTTGATGTCAGTGGAGGAGGAGCTGAAGAAGGACCATGCGGAGATGCAAGCAGCTGTAGACTCCAAGCAGAAAATCATTGATGCCCAGGTGGGGGGCACTGGCCCTATGGTCAGCCTCAGGTGGTAAAGGACGTGGGATAAAGAGGGGGTGATTTTGGCTTTTCCTCATCCTCAGTCATGCCCCACTACAAAAGCTGTGGAGGAATAAGAAACCGGGACCTCTGTTCCAAGGAGTCAGACTTGAGGGTCTCAGTGGACCACAAGCTCACTAGGACAGGCTGTGAAAGGCATAGGGCAACCCCTCCCCTGCTGGGGCAGCCTGATGGGTATCACCTTTCACCAGGGCTGTTTACCAAAGCGTGGAAGCCATTGGGAGGGCTGGGGGTGACACAGGCTGGGCAGAGGGGAAGGTGCTCTCTCATTCAGAGCTACATCTTCTCAAGTGCACTGAGAAGGGAGAGACACGTTAGAGAGTCTGGCCTCCGGATGTACCCTCTTTCTCTTACTTGCTTTAGAATAGGGCTAGGCCTTGCTCAGACTGTAAATCACACACACTGACCAGGAGCTGTTACCTGTGTGTCACGTATACACGCACGTGAACAGAGCACCTGCCCTTCGGTCCTCGGGTGGCTACCGGATGACTGCTAGAGATGCTCTGTTTGGGATGAGAAGCAGGCGGCCTGACAGAGATCTTGGGGAGGCAGACTCAAGGAGGTGGTGGCCCATGATGGCAAGGCCACCTCCTCCCAAACTGGTCCTCTGCACCACAGCCTCAGTGCCTTCCCCACCCTTCACGTGTGGTGCACTCGCCCCATCCTGGTATCTATCTCGTCCAGGCCACCTTCCCCCCTGTCCTCGCACTTCTCGTAGGGCACACAGCCCCAGGGAGGCCCTCTGACCCCGATTCACGCCCTCTTTGCCCGCAGGAGAAGCGCATCGCCTCCCTGGACGCTGCCAACGCCCGCCTCATGAGCGCCCTGACACAGCTGAAAGAGAGGTACAGCATGCAGGCCCGTAACGGCATCTCCCCCACCAACCCCACCAAATTGCAGATTACTGAGAACGGCGAGTTCAGAAACAGCAGCAATTGTTAACCTGCCCGAGGAGAGGGAGGACTGTGGTGGCCCAGGGCAAGGGCCCCGGCCTGGGGAGGAGCACCCCACAGTTGCAGCCCCAGCGCAGGGGGCAAGAGGCCGAGGCTCGTCTCCCCGTGTCCTCCGCCCCGCGGTCCAGGAGGCGGCCACAGAGGGAGCCGAGAGACCATCGCAGCGGGAGCCCGCCCCCCGCTTCCGCCCGAGAAGCGTGTTGGGTGCAGGCCGAAGAGACTGCACTCGGGGAGCGGGACATCCTGGTGGGAGCAGGGGGCCGGCCAAAACATGTCTCTGTTGGTTATTGAATTTGGTGTGTGTCACCCTTCCTTCTTGGCCTAGCCAAGTGCATGTATCCCCCCTACCCATGCTCCCCAGGGAGGGAGCTGCCCAGAGACGAGGGGGATTAGGAGCTAGGGGCCCGGGCTCCCTGGCAGCCAGGCCCCTGCCCTGCGGGACCTGCCCCTCAGTTCCAGGAGCTGACAGGTGTGTCAGCAGGCAGGGAGAGGGTGGGGAGGACGGAGCTGCCAGAGTCCCATGTCCCCTGCCCAGCTCAGCACCTGCCACTGCATGCAGCCTGTCGGGGTCCCTGCCCACTGTGAGAAGCCAAGGATTCACCCCATACCTGTCCACACACTCCTGCCTTCCTCTTCCTCCCCACCTTACCTGTTCTGCCAAAAAGACCCAGTGAGGCTCATGGCTCTGTCTTCTGGGTCCTCACACCTGTGTGGAGGATCTGGGCCTCCCTCTCCTGCCACCCAGGCCCAGGCTCATGCCCTGGGGCCCCCGAAGCCAAAGATACGGGCAGAGCTGGCCCAGATGGCACTGCACGTGCCACTTGTCCTTCTGTGGCCCTGCCAGGGAGTGGCCGTTGGTGCTCACCCTGAGACAAAGGCTAGTCTTTTCCTGATTGATGGTTAAAAAATTTCTAATGCCCGTGGGCCCTGAGAAGGTGGATAACTGTGATTTTTTTTCCTTTCACAGTATGCATTAGAAACAAAAGCCCGCTTGCTCGCTTGCTGGAACACAAGGGGCCTTTTAAATTGAGCGTGCGCACTGCATGGGAAATAGCGGCCCCGGAGGATGTTAGACTTGCTCCCTCTCCAAGACAGCAGCGGCCTGCACCAGGCCCCGTGCGTGCGGCCGGCCGGCCTCCTCACCCCTCCCGGGCCCCCAGGACCCAGGCGCTGCAGACAGGCGAGGGGCACACCCCACAGCTGGGGCCGGTTTTCCTCAGCTCTAGGCTGTTCTGTAGTTTTGCAGCCCTCCCCGCCCCCGCTTGCGGGATGTCGTGGGGCAGGAGCCTAGGGTCTCTCTCGGTCCCTCCCTGTTCCCGGCCCCGGCCCTGGGTACTAGAGCCGGGGCGTCCACAGCCAAGCCAGGGCCAAGCCAGAGTCACCCCTCCGCCTCAGCCTCAGGAAGCTGAGGAGACCCTTGGGAAAAGCGCTGTGCCCTTCCCGTGGCCACAGAGCCCACCAGGAGGGGGCAGGCGGGAGGGGTGGCCCGCCCACACCGCACCCTGTCCCGGCCCACGTCCTGAGCATGGCCTCTTAGATGCAACCTGCAGATCACTTAGGCCAGAGACGTGTTGGCAGGGTGAGGGCAGCCCTCGAGGGTCGCAGACCTCAGGAAGGGAGGCCACGGGGGCCGAGGCTCTGCTCCGGCTCCTGATCTCACAGGCGGGGCCTGGCCCCACTCATGTCCTCTGGTTCACTGTCCCCTCCCCCGCCCCCCACTGCCCAGGGAGCCCTCCCCTCCTCCCCACCCCACTCCTCTCCTGCCCAATGCCTCATAGAGCGACCTCGGACTGAGCACCTCTTAGCAATACAAGGGGAGGTCCCCAGGGCCCGACAGGGCACGCGGGAGGTCAGTGCGGCGGCCAGTGCTGGCAGCCCTTGGCTGGGCCGTGAGCTCTCAGGCCGAGAACCTTACTTACCTAGTGCAAAAACTGTAAAAGTGTACAGACTCTTCACAGATTTTTATCTGCATTGCAAGTCTGACAATTTTTGTAAATGTTCTTGGTGTTTGACTGTAATGTAACTATTTCACCTGATGGTTGTACATAGTCCTTTCGTCCTGGTGCTGCCGAGGGCTGCCTGGGACCGCTGCTCTCCGATGGTTTGTATTTTATTTTTTAATCTAGAGAACAGTATTGGGCAGGAGGAAGAGGTTTGGGATTTGGGTGTCGGGGTCTTTTCCTTGCCCGTGCATTTATTCGTTTGCTTTCGCAGAGGTGCTGTCTGAGTGGGGGTGATGGAGACGTGTGCCCGGGCTGGGCCAGCAAAGGGGGCTCCTGCTCGGGCCACACAGAACCTGTGTCTCAGTGTCACACGCTGCCCGCAGGCAGGACTGGGTCTCCAGAGGGCCTGGCAGGAGGGGGAGTGAGGGAAGGCAGTCCCCGCTCGTGGAGGACCAAGGTCCCAGAACCCCCAGACTCGGCTGGAGGAGGTTCTCCCCTCCTTTGCCAACACGGAGAGGCCTGACTTCTTTGCTTAACTTTTATGTTTAAGGTGAAGGAAACTGCCAAACTTCCCATAAGTGAAGACTCTCCTTCCGACTGCCCAGTACGGGGGGTGGGGAACCAAGGTCAGAACGCCACACCCCCCGGCCCTACAGCGGGGTACACCTCTTCCTCCCACCCCGTCTGTCCATGGAAGGCAGACCGTCCAGGGAATAAAAGCCCCTCTCTTTTCTATACACTCAGTCCCATAGCCTCCCCAGCCCCCACTCCACCTCCCTGCTCCCCCTTTTGTAAGTATGTGAAAAAGGACAAAAATACAGATGTTGGAGTCTTGGCCGGAGTCTCCCCTCCAGCCGTGACTTTTAACTATGTAATAATGTACAGAGAAAGTTGTTGGTGTTCTAAGACTGTGTGGCTGTGCAATTTCTGTACATTTGCAATTAGAAATATTAAAGATTTATTTAGCTATTTTAAGCCTGGCTCGCCTCTCCTTTCAGCGGTGTCTCAGGAGATTCTCCAAGGGTGACAGTTTGTGGGCTGATGTCCTTTACCAAGGGGCCCAGCACTGAGTTCATCCTGGCATTTGTGGACCCTTAAAGCTGGTGGCACTGCTGGGCTCAGCTCACTAAGTGATCCTCCAGGCTGGGTTCTCTCTGCTCCAGGAAGTGGAGCAGATGAGCCCTTTGGCCCTCCCCACTGGCTGCAACCAGCTCGGAAGTGAGGTCTTCGCTGGTCCCACAGCCTTCAAGGAGCACGGCTTCTCACTTTCCGTGCAGCAGATACCAGCTCCTGCCCGGCTCTGCTGCAGATGCTGTCCCATCAGCTGATGTCTGCCTCCAGGAGGGAAGAGGCCCAGGGAGGGGAAGAGGTTGGCCCAGGGTCACCAGCAGGTCATGGCTGAGTTGGACTAAGCCTAGGTTCCTGTTAGCTGGAAGGCCCCAGCTGGTGGTGCTTTCTCAAGCCTTACCCACCTGTAAGGCTAAACCTAGGGCCTTTCCTGGGAACAAATCTGCCCCCAAACCCCTTGGGCTGTACCAGTACACAGGAGACCTTGCAGCTCTGGGTCTTACTCAGCAGATCCCAGGTACCACACAGTAACCCTTAGGGGTCAGTGTATCCCCTTCCTACATAGAGGGGACAAGTCCAGGCCCTAGCCCCAGCCCAGCCCCTCAGAAACCACACACAGGGCCAAGAGTCTGTGGAGGGTAGGGCTGTCTGGTCAGATCACTGGATGGACACCTGGTCTGTCATCTGCACAGGTGTGTGGCTCCTTGCCAAGGACCTGGGCCCCAGCTGTCCAGCATTTTCAGGAACCTCCAGCTGCTGCTGTTCCTTGAAATAATGGGAGGACTGGTTTGGGGGGAGGGTGGCAGGGTGCAACAGAGCCACAGGCATCTGCCCACCCTCACCAGCCTGCTCCTGCTCCACCCTCCAACACCCCACAGTGCCCCTTGTTCCAGCCCTGAGGTAGCTCTAACCCCATACGGTTCTCTGAGGAGTGGTAGGGTGTCATCCTGCTCCCCAAACCCATACTGCTCAACACTCAGCCGTTAGGACGTGTTAATTCCCCACCCCTGCCCCACATGGCCATCTCTGCCTGCCCTCTGCACCCTCCAGTCCACCTCCCACCATCAGCCTGGTGACCTCAGCCACCTGCCCAGCACCCCAGCCCCTTGGGTTCTCAACCTCTAGTCTCCCGTGAGGACCCCTCCCAGCCATCTACGACGTTACTGCCGCGGTCCATCCTCGGATGGGCCCTTTTCCTCCCAGGCTCACATCTTCCCCACCAGGCTTGGCCCTGCGTCTGCCTCCTCGGCCCCTCTTTGGACCATATGTTTTGACCACATCAGCCCTGGGTCCTTACGATGGCTCCTGGTCTCTGGGCGGCTAAGCAGATAACAAAGTCACTACAGCTCCTGCTGTGCCACTGCGGGTTCCTGCCTCTTCCATTCTCTGCCACGCCAAGGAGGTTAAGGCAGACTTGGACCTCTTAGATCTCCCTGCTCTGAGAGCCATCCTCCTACTCCTCTGGGAGAGGATGCTCAAAATAACCCCCTGACCCTTCCCTGGCTCCCCACCAACCTGGCTACCCCATCTCTCATCCCTGCAGGAACAGAAGTGACCCTTTTCCTCCCCAAGACAGCCCTTTGCTAGAGCCATCCCCTCTCGCCCCTTGCTGCTTTAATCACTCCAAAATCTTCAGCCTCACTGCTCTTTCCCAGGGCACCAGGTTGCCCACCTGCTCCTCACCTGCTGCAGGCTGGGCTTTCTTCTGTCCCCTTCAGCCAGCCTTATCCTGTCTCCAGGTACCTGCCATCTCCCCTCCTCACCTCCGATTCTTTCCCCAGCCTACCACTTCATCGCCAAACCCACGGGCTTCGTCGGTGCTTCTATACTGCTGTCCCCAAGTCCCAAGATCAGAGACTGCCATTCTTCCACTGGGGCGATGCCCCACAAACAACAAAATTCAAGGAGATAGCAATGAAAGGGAGAGACTCTCAAGTGGACAGAAGACATTGATAACAAAGGCACTAAAGCCGTGAACCTCCACAAGTGGATCAAGAAGCATCAAATAGAGAGCAAAACCTAGAAATGCAAAGAATCGACAGAAATACCGTTGCACTTGACACGGACACACCACCAGTGTTAATTTATTACAGATTCAAAAGTCAATAAGAACCTAGAGGATTTTAATAATTAATAAGGTTTAATAAACAAGGATCCATCAAGCTCTTAATCTAGGGAGCATGCCTTCTTTTCAAGTACTTGGAACATTACCCAAAGTTGACTATAATGAGATATGAAAACCTCAGCGAGTTGCCCAAAGATGGTTTGGGCCACATTCTCTGCCTTGAAGCAGTAAAACTAGAGATTGATAATAAATATTTAATCAGGAAAAAAACCCTACCATCAGGCAGTTTACAAAATAAATATTGAATCAATAGAATTAGATTTTTAAAACAAACTAGTCTTCTAATTAAACAAGGTATATTGACCTCACACATTTATTTATTCCTCCCCAAACACAGCTATACTGACTGGAAAGAACTAACAAGATTATCACCTGTAAGGACAAAATTAATGTGAGAGGAGATATCAGTAAATAAGAAACTTTGAAAGCTTTGGCAGATGGAAGCTGATGAAGCAGTGTGAACTACATTAGCAGAGCAGAGGGGCAGTTGAATCAGAAATGAACTGATCAGCCCCAAGGAACCCCCAAGAGGCTCAGGGCTGGGAGATCCATCATGATGGGAGACAGAGCCATGGCACCAGGTTGGACATGAGAGAACCACACCCCAGTCTCCTCCCCACACTCTGCACACACAGCCAGGAAACTTCTCTTTACCCCTCATCTCCTTTAAGGAGTTGGACATTCGTTCTCTGGAGGAATAGAAGCAGCTATTCTCCGGACTTGGGGACAGCAGACAGAACAACAAGGGTTCTGTGAGGTATGGGGTGGTCAGCAGGTGGAGAGGGGTAATGCCTACCCTACAGCGTCTTCACTGCTCCCAGAATGCCCAGAGCTAGGCAGCTATCCTCCAAGTAGCTGACTGGAATATCCTTCTTTGGAAAAACTAGCTTTGGAGAAAAGACCTCCAGATATCTCTCTAATGCAAAGAGTGCATCATTGTCCCAGCATTTCATAAAGATCCCCACCAATCAGCGTGTCCTGTGCATGTGCATGCCCACATGCAAAAGCACAGATGGCCAGGACCTCCCGGATGGTTGAGGAAAGCTTCCAACAAATAATAGAAACTGGATATGAATTTCCCCAGGCCTTTGCTTAATTAGTGACAACAAAGCTCTTATGCATTCAAAAAAAAAAAAAAAAAAAAGAGAGAGAGAGAGAGAGAAAAGGAGAAGAAAAAAGAAAAAAGCAAATGTGAAAGGGAGAGGCCAAATCAACTAGTCCAAGAAAGGAAGCAAGAAATAGAGACGATGCAAGAAAAAGAACATTTTTAAAAAATAATAATTCTATAATATCCTTAGGGAAATAAAACAGCAGAATGCTATGGAAAACAAAAAACAAAAACAACAACAAAAAACAAGATCAAAAAAGAGCTCCTGATTATCAGTTTTTTTACAAAAATAAAAGTACTGGCATACAAAGTTGGTGTATTCTTTCAGAAAGCAGAACAAAATACATAAATAGAAAACGGGGGAGAGAGAAAAAGCTAGGGGCTCAATATCTAGGCTATCCAACATCTATTAGGAATTTCTAAAGGAGGAAAAAGGGTAAAAGGAAGGGAGAAATGGTCTAAGAGATACTAGAAGGACTTTCTCCAGAGCCAAAGAAAGGACCTAGCACAACAGATGGAAGAAGATCTCTCTCCAGGATCACAAAACGCCCCAACATGACCACAGCTGTGCTGATCCAAGCTGGCCAGGAACCCACAGGCAGGAAGGGGAGGCCTGGTTCATGGGTCTGAACGGGGAGATGATGGAGAACGGTGGCCCCAGAATGTGGAGAAGGACAGATGTTCCTGAGAATTCCTTGTGGGGAGTCTCAGTGAGAGAGACCCTGGTAAGGAATAGTCAAGTTACGGTGAGACTAATTGGCATCTGGCCATGTTCAAAACTAGCTAATGCCCTACAGGGCTATAAAACCACAGACAATGGAGTTGCAGCTTTACCTGCCCCAAATCTGCAAGTTAGCATGCAATTTCATATGCTGCATGCATACATACCTACACTATAAATGATTAGTCAAATAAATCTATTCTGCCTGGATGATGTAATAGTCCCGGTGCAGGCCTCTTAAACACTATTTCAGTAGGACACTGGAGTGACAAGCTGCCCTTCTTTGGCTTTGGTTCCAAGCTTTAGATGATATTTCTGAATACTCCCTGACAATATACCATGGTCACAAAGCATGAAGCCTCAGTGGCCTTGTAGGCAATGCAAGTGACTGAAACAGGCCCATTTCAGATGATGTGTGGACCCAGTGTAGACGACAGGTAAACCTAGTGTAGATGACGTATAGACCCAGTGCTGGGAGCCAGCAGGAAACTTGGGGAGTATTGGGGTGACTTGAAGATCACACATTTTTTGAAGCCTCCTCAGCAGCAGAGGCCATTGCTGGGGATTTGCATACCATCTACTCTCTTCCTGCTGCTGACCCTTGTAATTTTATACCCAGCCCCACTGCTCCCTGAGCTCTACATTCACGACCACACGCCCTCTCAACATTGCCACTTGGCGTCAGGTCTGATGGGTCTGAAATGGAGCCCTTGATTTTTCTGACAACCCAAAACCTGTTCCTGTTTTCATCTTCAAACCCCCAAAATAGCTCTACCATCCTCCCAGTTGCTCAAGCCAAGAATCAAATGTGACTTCTTAATTCTTGTGCATAAAAAAGGATGGATAGATTCAGAATGGTGTTCATGGTATAGTGTATATGAAAAGCAGTGGATCAGTATGCTCCCCATTCCTTTAAAGAAAAATAAATTACTTTACATATAATAAGTTACATAGAAGAACTATGTAGAAGCAAACACATAACTAGTATTGTGAGGAGTGGGGATCAGTGGGATAGGGAATGAATACTTGCACTTTCTATTCTATATTAAATATTTTACAACCAATTTTTCTTGCTTTGATAGGGAGCCATTTAAAAATAAATAAAATATATCCATATAATGAAACACTATGGAGCCATTAAATTTGTAGAAGAATAACAAGTGACATTGAAAGATGTTAATAATATATTAGGTGAAAAAGTAGATAACAGAATTGTATGTCCAGGAGGACTCTGGTTTCATTTTTAAAATCTATTTGCAAAAACAGGTCTGGATTAGGAGACAATAGAGCTAAATTACATGTGTCATCGTCCTTTACTCTAACTACTTTAGCGTGTATTTACTAAGATTAGGGATATTTTCTTCCATAATCACAGTATGGTTTTCAAGTTCCATCAGTTCTACATTGGTAATACTTTTCTCTAATCTTACGTTCAATTTTCTCAGTTGAAACAATAATGTCTTTTCACAGTATTTTTTTTCCTTCCGGCACAGGGTCCAGTCTAGGGTCGGAAGTTACATTTAGTTGTCATGTCTCTTTTAACCTCTTTTGATCTAGAACATCGCTATGGCCTTTCTTTATCTTTTATGGCATTGACATTTTGGAGGAATACAACCAACAATTCCTCTCGCCCCTTTTTAAAATAAAATTATAATTTTGCATTTGTCTGATGTTTCCTTGTGACTAGTTTCTGCTTATTCCTTCTTGGCCAAAATACTGCAGAGAGCATATTGTATCCTTCTTCAGAGCAGCACACCTGGGGGCACAGGACACCCATCTGTCCCTTGCTGGTGATGTTCATTTTGATCACCTGACCAAGGTTTGGTCCAGTTCCTGATTTTTTTTTTTTTTTTTTGCTTGCGACTAATAAGCAGTCTGAGGGGAGACACATTGATATGATGAAAATATCCTACTCTTCATCAAACTGTCCCCCTACATTTAGCAACCATTAACGATTCTTCATTGATCTAGGCTTTACTAGGATGGTTGCAAAAGCTGATTTGTCCATTCTAGTATTCCTTCCACTTTACCAGTCGACTCTCAGAATTTCACCATCAGCAAAAGTCTTCCCTTCTCCCCATGTATTTGTTTATATATATTTGTTATTGGAATGGACTCATGAAGTCCCATTTTTAAGGTTTTATAATTCATTACTTAATTATTTTTGTGCTCAAACAGTTCCAGATTTGGCCACAGGAAGCCTTTCACATTGGTCTCTGTGTCTTAGTGACATGCCCCACTGTTATTTTCTGGCATTACAAGGTGTCTCAGGCTCACCTTGTACCTACTTCCCCCAGCTATGGAATTAGTCATTTCTTCGAGGAACCCTGGGGAATGGAATGAGAGACCAAGCAAGATCTGAGAGAAACTAAAATGCCCTTTATTCTTTATCTTCTCAGCAGACAGAGCTAGGAAATAAATGTATGTACGTACACGCATATTCACACATACATAGATACATCTATACACCTATATTTATGCACATATATGCATTTTAGGAATCACGAATTTGCATACATGCCTCCAATTTCATGGAATTTAATATTTAACTAGCATCCTACGTGACTCTTGCATCAGGCAAGGTGAGAAGAAGCGGTGTAGGCTGATCAGAGGAAGAGAAAGCTACCTGAAGGAGGGAGAGGTGGAGCTGCTCTCGCCCCTGCCCTGAATGGGGAGAGAGGGGGCCCAGGCACAGACTAAATGGAGGGGACACAGATTCTCAGGAAGATCCTGTCTCAGACCGTCATCTCCACAGGGCAATGGCGAGATTTGCTTTGCTTCCCACAGTGCACCAAACCTTAGTGTGTCAGACCTGCAGAAGCCTCTAAGAGGTCATGAAAAAAATGCTGAAGTAATTCAGACGATGCCTCATCAACAAACAGGAGTGCACGCTAAGAAAAAGGAGCAACCTGAAAAAAAGCGAGGGAGTAAAAAATATCATGGCTGAGAGTGAAAAACAGAACACGTGTGCTTAAAAGTCAAAGTCGTGATCCATTCTAGAGCATCAGCTTGAAGAATTATCCAACAACACTGCAAAAGACAAAACAATTGGTAATTGGAGGAATTAAACAATCAACTTAGCAAGAAAACAGGCAAAGATATGAAATGACAAGTCACAAAGAAGGAATAGAAAAGGACAAAAAATAAATGAGAATATGCTCATCTATACTAATGGTTCCAAAAAAAGCAAATGACTATAGCAATAAAATAGCCATCTGTTTTTTGTCCAGCAGTGTTTAATAACAGAAACAAAAAAAGGAATCAACCTAAGCAGAGAAAAATATACAGATATTTTAAAGAAAATATGGCACTGGGCTTCCCTCTGTCATAACATATCACATCAGTTTGTCAGTGTGGAATTATTTGTATTCTCCACTGCTAGACTGTAGGGTCCAAGTTTATTTGACATTGTATACTTAGCACCTAATATGATGCTTGGCACATAATAGATTCAAAAAAGAAAAGGCCCTATTTTTTGACCACAAAGTAATAAAAGTAGGAATTAATAATAATAATAATAATAAAGTGAATCTGCTGCTTGGAAATTCAAAATGCATGTAGACATGTGTGTGTGAATGTAGGCGCATAAGTGTGTGTGTGTAATCAGGTGTACTAGCTGTGATGGGTGTGCTGAGTGTTGGCGTCCACAGGTATAGCCTGCACATTGGGATGGGAGTGGGTATCCTGGATATATTTCTGCCAGTGGTTCTGTCCAGATGTGGCTTGCATATCAGTGTGGGGATATGTCCCATTTTAGTCTGTGCAGAGCTGTGGCTCAGCCTGCATGGCCCATGCTGAAGGCAGAAGCCCAAGACTGTGGGCTCCCAGGAGGTGATCAGGGCAACTCCCAGGAGGGCAGGGGCAGGAGGACAGTGGACCATGCCTTGAGACCAACTCTCTCTGCAAGAGGATCCACGTTCAGCCCCAACACTGGGACCTACCCCCTATAATTCCCCATCCATGTCATCCCCTCTTGCTTTCAAGCTGAAGACAGGGAGTGAGTTCAAGATTCTTCCACTCCTGTTTCCCCAGTGGAGGTTTGGGAAAATGGTCCTGGCAAGAGGAGGGGGAAACGTGTTCATTACAGGAAGTAAGCAGCACGATCGCATTCTAATAAATCAGCACAGGTTTTGGAGCAGCACGGGGGCTTGCGGGTTCCGTGGGCCGTGGAATTCAATATGATATGCTTCAGCCTGTCAGCTAATGGGTTGCTCCTGGATACCACGTGATCCGACCTTCCTGGGGACGTTAAACGATGCTGAAAAGTGGCCCAGATTTATTTATTGGGACAGTGTGTGTTCCTGCCTGTGGGTGTGTGGGGAAGTGACAAGTAATGAAAACAGGTATTTGTGAGTGAAGCAGAGGAGATGGGGTCTTCATGCTGCCCCATGGCCTGGGCAGACAGCCTGTGGCCCCTCTTCTGGGCCTACTGCCAGGTCTGCCCTACCTGGGGTCATCACCACTCCTCCGGCTGACACACCACCCCATGCACACCAGAGCCCATCAGTTTACCCGTCTGTTAAATCTATTCATTTGTTCACTATTCCCTGCCTCACCTGTCATTCATTCATTCATTCCCTGAATATTCCACCTATTATGTACGGAGCCATGTGCTGGATGCTGCCAGCACTGCCATCAGGGTAGACAGACCCACCCCTACTGAGGGAGGCGAGATGGCATTAAATGACTGAGATGAGAAGTGCCATCAATTTTCCTCCTATGAGCCTCTTGACTCTGTGCCTTTCATCTCCAGAGTTGCCACCAGGTTCCAGCTGTCTTCCCCTCGTGCCTGGACCCCTCACTGCCCCCAGCCAGCCTCTCTGTGCCCAGTCAGGGAGGATTGGCTTGTGCTGCCTGTGGGGATGGCCTCTCTGAGCTGGACACACACAGGGCCTCTCTTGGTGGTCCCTACAAGGCCCTCCAAGCCCTCCTCTCTGCTCTCGGCTCCTGCACTCTGAACTTGGTTAACCCCTGCCTGACCTTCAGTGCAGGACCACATCCACTCACTTGCGGGGGGGATGCAGCTGCTCAGCAGCCTACCCCATTGTTTACTTTAGTACTGGTGCTGGCACTTAGAAGATGCTCAGTAGTTATTGAGTGGGGGCGGGGAGAGAAAGGAAGGAAGCTTTGGAACCTAGCCCTGCCCTCTGAGCAGGACTTAGCCAGGTAAGACAGACCCTGCAGTGGCTGGAGAGGCTCAGACCCCGCAGAGTGTAGGGTGCTGGCAGGCTGGAGGGGCCAGGGGCCAAGCAAGGACTGTGGCCTTGCTCCTCAGAGCGAGGGAAAACCACAGAAGAAAGAGCAGCTGGGAAGACCATTATCCGACATACATTTTAAGGGCCCTCCAGGATGCAGGGGAAGAACTGATGACTGACAGGGCTGGAGGTGGGCTGAGTATCAGGAGGCACCGCAGCCACCCAGGGAGCAGCATCAGGAAGGAGCTGGAGAGCTAAGGGCACATACCTCATGTGAGGAGGGATGGGCTGTGAGGAGGGATGGCCCAATGGGGGTGGGAATCGGGAGTTTGGGGTTTGGGGAGAAGGAGCTGCTTTAGTGCCTACATCCCACTAGCCCCTACAGACCAGGAAGGGTTCCTGGGGCCCCACCCCCCTGGGCAATCCCGATGGCAGAGATGTCTGTGTCTTTCTACCACGCCCCTCTGGGGGAAGTGGGTGGGGGGAGGGAGGAGAATGGGCCTTATTTTATAATCTGAAAAGAGCAATAGACCTACTAAATAAAAAGGCCTCCACTGCAGACTCCCAGGTCAGACTATAATTACCTGGGAAGAACTGGTTGGCTGCCTTTTTTCACATTTGCTTTTTACAGGGTTTAAGGGATATTCACACAGACCAACCTATCAGGTAAACGCACAACTTTACTTTAGGCTGGGAATGCTGAGGAGAGTCTGGGTCTTCACCCCTCGCTCCTCACGCCCACTGGCCGGGTCTGGCGGTAAGCAGGCTGCCTTCCTTCCTTCATTCACTCTTTCATTCACTCCACGCACACTTTCTGAGCGGGGTGGGATCCAGACATAAATGAGTGCGGCCCTTCTTCGGAGTGAGAATGACCTTGAGGTGAGTTAAAGGGACACAGGAGGGCCGTGGGGGCCGAGCGGGGGATGAGAGAGCCTACAGGGCTAGAGCCGGCTTTGCAGAGGAGTTGACTGTCAGCTGCTGGGTGAATAGGGAGCTCGCCAGGCCCACGGCGGGGAGGGGCGTTCGGGACAGGAGGAAAAGCATGGGTGTAGCCCTGGGGTGGGGGATGGAAGAGTACGCGGATCTGGGGAATGGTAAAAAAAATGTGGTGAGTCCTGAGGTAAGGTTTATGGGGGATGCAGCCGCTCAGAGGGCTACTCCATTGTTCACCTCTAGGGGGCGCCCCTGAGGATCGTCTCTGAGTGTCATTGCCCCCTGGGTTGTGCACCACCTAAGGGGCTGCACCTGGTGGCCATGTTGGCCCCACTGGGAGAAAGGTGAGCCCCAAAAGGAGCACCCCCAAAACCAAGTGAAGAGTCTGAGCTGGATCCAGGTGGCAGGAAGCCGTTGTATATCTTTAGGTAGGACAGAGACGTGATCAGATCGACACTTCAGAAAGGCCACGCTGGCAGCCTGTGGAGAACATGCTGGAGGCAGAGATTTGGCTGCCGAAAAACGGCCCATACAGAACACATATTTTGCAAAAATATGGCAAAGAGCTAATTCTTTTCATCTTCAAAGAGATGCTACAAATCAACATGAAAAAGACGAGTGGAAAAATGGACGAAGAACACGAGCCACCCGTTCACAGAAAAGGAAATACAAACAGCTTTTAAACACATTTTAAAAAGTCTCTGCTTTATTTATAATGAGAGAAACAAGAATTAAATCTATAACCAGACAGTGCCATGTTTTTACCCACCAAATGGCAAAGGGTAGCATTTTGACAACATGCTGTGTTGGGCAGGATGGGGGAACTGGCCCTCTCCCACATTGTTGGTGGGGCTGGACATTGGCTCAGCCTCTTTGGAGGGCAATTTAGCAATATCGATTGTTATTTAAATGTAGGTACCCTTTGACCTAGTGATTTGATCTAGGACACACTCGTACGTGTACATAAAGATGCGTGGGCAAGAACAGTCCCTGAAGACAGTATATTGTAACAGAAAACTGGGAACAACCTAAATGCATAACTGGAAACCAGTTAAGTAAACCGAAGAATTGTGAGTAATTGTAGTGCGTTGTAGAGTGGCATGTCGTGACACCGTTAAAAAAACTGAGGCTGACACGTGTATCATGTAACAATCTCCAAGCAACGGTGTTAAGTGAAAAAAGCAGAGTGTAGGTCCGTGTGTAAAAAAGAAAAAAAACGGGTATCACACATATGTAAGAATTCTTGGATATGCACAGCTGTCTTTGAAAAGACACACAAAACCCAGTAGTTGCCGCTGGGGACAGACGGGACAGACTGGAGATCTGAGGGACAGGCACAAGGAAATTACTTGTCACTGTATATTTTTCTGGGCTGTTTTTATTTGTTTGGGCCATAGATATGCATTGACACCATGTGTGCATTTATGTGTGTCTACATGTGTGTGTGTGTGTGTGTGTGTGTGTGTGTGTGTGTGTGTGTGTGTATCTACTGCATGTTTTTTAAAAAAATGATGAGGACAAGAAGACTGAATGGTTGAGTGTCTTTCCCATGCAGTGGTATCTCATTGTACCCAGTGTCCTTGAAGAATGAATTTCCATGAAAGTGAATTTTCCAGATAGATTACAAGACTGAAACCTCTTTAAAAGCTTTTTTAATAAAGGAAATCTATGTAAAATACATTAGAATTCTTCCATATTTATCAAGTAAAGGCTGTGGAATTTGCGGGAACATTTCCTGGCTGGCTCTGTGCCCCTGCGCTGAGGGCCCCCTTCTCCCATCACGAGGCTCTTGTCCTTCCCCCTCCTGTCAGGTGGCACTTCACAAGAAGTGTGTGAGCACCGGGAAAGGACTGAAACAAGAGTGTCATTTCCCACCCAGCCTCTTCCTGGGCTGTGGAGCCAGGAGCCTGGGCTTCGGGACAGACATTCCAGATGTCATGATGCTGTTGGCTCACAGATCGGTGGCCCTGGGTGGTTGGGGTCCTGGGACTTTCTGACCTACAGTAATGTGGCAGCTGCTTCCTATCTCCCTGCAGTCCCACCAGAGCCTCTGTGGTGGCATCGTGGGCCCGAGGAAGGCAATTTCCTTGGCTGTAGAAGGAATGCCACCTGCCTCGCTACCATGGCTGGGGTGCCTTTGGCACCTGGGACAAAGCCATTCTTCTACACACGCTCACCACCACCCTGCCCTGTCCACGCTGCCCGGTGCATTCCAGCCAGACACAGAGACTCTCAGCGATTGGAATGTGGCCTCCCCGTGTCTCCCTCCACTGTCACTTGGCTGCCAAGCTGAGCGAGTCCCAAGGCCTCCCTGTTCTGAGAACCTGGCTGGGTTGGGGCTGCCTCCAGGAAGGAGGGGCGGGTGAGGCCTCTTCTCAAGGACTTCAGTACACTCAAGGGCTTTCCGGAGAAGCGTTTGCTGACATGGTGCTTATTAAAAGCCTCCCCCGGAGCACCCCACTTCCACGTGTTCTCGGACACCACCCTGGCAGGACTCACCCACTGTTTGAAGTGGGAGACCGACTCACAGCAGGGAGGAGCATCTGGAGTCCAGCTCCATGAGGCCGAGATGCCAACCCGGCTTTCCATTTCCTGAGCCTGTTTCTCAGATTAAATGAACGAACACACGTTATGTGTCTGGCATGGTCTGGCCATTGTATGTGCTCAGTGAATGTGAATTAGGATGTGGTTTACATTCCTCACACCCGTTGCCCTATGTTAATTATGACACAGCTACAGGAGGAACCGTGATGCCATTCGATTCAGTGCACTGAGGTTGCTTTGTGCAGGGCCTACCCTCCTGGGCAGGCTAGGTAATTAAGGGACCTGGGCCCATGTGCAAGGGGCAACTGGACCTGGTTTGGCCGGATCACTGTCCCTAGGCCTGGCAAGGGAAAACGCTTGGTCTGGGATCCTCAGTCATTCTTGGAACTAGGTTTGGTCCTCATGCTCCTCAAGAAGAAACGTCAGCGGTGACCCACTTTGGACTCGGTGTTCCAGATGATGAGAAAGCTACCCAAGGAGCCTGGAGCTGAGCTGCTGCCAAGTTCCAGAGCCTAGGATTGCATTTCTTGGTGGGAAGATACAAGCTCTCACCAGTATCCCGCTGAGGCTCCAGAGTCTTAGGAAAGTCACGTGTCCAGTATGTGATGGGGGTGGGGCGTTCTGTGCGGCTCCAAGATTAACATGGTCATCTTTCCTGGAGTGACAATTTTATTTGAAGGTTGAGGGGGAGAAAAACATTTGTATTTAAAGCAAGTATGAATTGTAGCATAAATGATAGTATGTGCTTACTAAGTCCTATTGAATTTTTCTACTTGGGTGCACAGGAAGAATGCATTTCCTAACGTCTCAGACACTAAGGTTGTGTCCTGGCTGAGGCCATGTGGGCAGAGGTGAAGTCAGTTGCCCCCTGAACAACCATCCTTGCAATCCTCCCATTTTCTTCCCAGAGGCAACTGGGAGGCCTTCTTTGAGAGGAAAGAGCCCAAGCTGGAAACAGCTCAGATCCTGAATGAGATTTACCTGAATGAGAAATAAACCTTTGATGTGTTAAGAAACTAAAATTTGTTGTTATCTCAGTGTTGCTTAGCCTATCCTGACTAAAATGTGGATATAATATGAAACAGAGGCAATATCTATGGGACTTTTACAGTGAAAACATGAGCTTCAAATAAGTGGCCACTTGTAGCTGGTCTCATAGGGCCATGCCACAAACTTCTGACCTGCCAAAGTCTGGGCTCTACTTTACCCCAGCATGGACAGTGACAGACCTGGCTGATGTCACAGTAGCTGGCTCTAGAAATAACTCAGAGTGGGTCTATTTAAGTGACCAGTGAGGGGCTATTGAGATAGAGGTTTTTGGCAGATCATATTGCAAATATCTGAGGATTAGGACCAATGAGAAATGAGTCCAGGGCTGGCCTCTGAGGGTCCCCGGTCTGGGGGAGCCCAGCTTCTGCCTTGGGCCTGGGGTTAACCATTCCAGTGACTTGCCAGCATGGTGCACACATCTTCTAGGGTTCAAGAGGCTAGAGTGGTGTCGTCACAGCTGGGCTCAGGTGGCTGGGAGAGATGCTGCTGTGGTCATAACTTTGAACAAGGTACGTCTCCCAGGCCTCCAGCTTTGTCACAGGTAAAAAATTCTAAGTGGTGATGATGGAATTTGAAGCTTTTTTTCTTACATGCAACCTCAACATATAAAACAGCTAACAGCAGAGCTGCTATGTGGAATCTGTGCTTGAAACTCTTGAGCTAGAAGTTCCCTGGGCTGGTGGTGGCTCCCGCTCTCAAATTCCCTCCAGTTACATCTGAACTTGCTGGGCATTTGGGGTAAGACCCTTCTCCTCTCTCGGCTTCCCTTGCCCCATCTGTAAATTCAACAGGTTGGAATGCAGCAGCCGTGGCTTCAGTTTTATAACAAAGCCTATTCCCTATCAGAGATGAAGCTGGAGCTGCTCGGTGTAAAAACAAAGGTGGGATCTGAATCTTGGGGGCACCATCAAATGCCCAGGGCTCCTCAGGGAGACAGCTGTGTAGAGAAGCCCCGTGGCCCCTACAGTCCCCACTCCATCTCCGAAGACATACTTGGCCCTGCCACAGAAGTTCAAGGCACTTGTAACCCCACAGGCTGCTGGAGCCACCTCCCCACCTGGCTGTGGGATCTCGGGCTGGCAAACCCGGGTTTCTTCAGCAGGGAGTGGGGTGACAGCTCCACTGCACTGCTGAGCTGTGACCTGCAGACACAGGAGTCTAGGACCAAGAGGCTGGCACAGAGTAGGGGCACAGAGAATGTTTCATAAAATGACAAACCCGAGGGGTGCAAAGAACAAAGGAGGTACCAGTGGAACGGCCTGCCTGAGTGGCCCCTCACTGTGGAGGAGCACCTCTCTGCTGCCATGGGGCTGGTGATCTCCAGGGGGCAGAGGTCCACTCTAACTCGAGGCCATCTGCATTTTACTTTCCACCACGTAGTCCAGAGTCTGGGGAACATTCAGAACAGACCGAGGCTGTTCCTAAAGGGTCAGGGGGCGAGGTGGTGCCAGGAGGGGTGAGGGCCTCTGAGCCCAGGATGGAGCCACCAGCAGTGCCTGCAGCATCAGAAATGGCTTCTTTGAGTCGTTTGAGCTTGACACGCTTGGTTTGCTGGGAGGTGCTCTGCCTCGAGCTTCTTCGTGAGGGTAAAGCTTGGGATGCACACCTGCCGAAGGCAGAGCCATACACGGTGACGGTTGCACTCACAAAGCAAGAATGGAGAGACCCCACCCTCTCTCCTGGGGCAGGCGTCCCTGCCACAGAGTTTCCGAAGGACATGTCACTCCCCCCATATATGTGACTCTCCCCAGGAGACCAAGGGTTTGGGGATTTTCCAAATACATACCTCCATCTCCCCCAGGATCTGACAGTTTCCTTGAGGCAATATTTAGTTTCCCAGGCAAACATTAGCTATAAGGAAAGGAAAAATTTAAAGGAGCCCTTTTCTCACCAATGGACCCGACATGAACAAACTTGGTCCCCACCTGCTGGATTTGCTGTCAAGAATTATCAAACAGAAAAAAAAAAATCATCAATACTTTGCAGCTATTCATACAATGAGCCCGTGTTAGCAACACTCAGCTTCATTTTATTATTGCATTTTACGAAGTTACCAAGACAACTGAGGCCAAGTAATGGAACCTTGACTTTATGCGCCATGAAAATTTAATAAAGAATTTTTAAAGGCTTTTAAGAGGCAGGAGCTGCAGCCTAGCAAGCAGCAAGGGAGGAGGGAGGAGGGAGGAAGGCTCAGCACCAGGGGCCTCTCTCCAGACCTGGAGGAGCCTCCCGTCAGAGCCGCTGAGGTGGGCAGTGTCTCCCCACATCTCCCTGGCTTCAGGACATTGAGCCTGGTCCTTTCATTGACAGACATCTGTTGAGACACTTCCTGGGTGCCTGGTCCCATTCCAGGCTCTTCACATTGGTTGTGGCACCGTCTCCACTGTACGGGCCAGGTCTAGGGCAGGGAGGTAAAATCTGGTCTTGCACGTAGAGAGACAGACAGCAAAATCCAGGCGCCCCCTCTTACCCCCTCTTCCCACTTCAGCTCGGGGCCTCCTCTGGGGGTCTCAGCCCTCATTTTCTCCATTCAGAAAGGGAAATATCCCCGCCGACTTCTTTCATAGCCCAACTCCTTGCCATAGAGGGGCCTGGGGGGAGGGGTCTGGGGGAGTCACAGTGAGGAGTTAGCAATGTCCCACAGCCCAAAACCACAGCCCTGGTCAGAATCACAGTGAGAGCCTCTCCATTGGGGGAAATGGTTCCCCTGAGCCTCTGGGGCACCACTGATGTTAACCCCCGGGGCAATAAAGAGCTCCTTTCCCTCTGCTCTCTTAGTGAGACTCAGGGACAAATTGCCATAAATGAGAAGAACATCAGTAGTTTTGCCATTTTACGCCAAAGCACAATGGTGCTGTGTGTGTGTGTGTGTGTGTGTGTGTGTGTGCGCCCGCGCGCGCGTGCGTGCGCGCACGGGTACGTGGGTGCATGTGTGCGCCTTACACAGAATCACTGTGCTGCGTGGTTTTCCTAGTTACATCCAAATCAACGCTTTTGGTTACGAGAGATGGAGGTAATTGAATATGTCGGCTGTTCTTCAAGACTCCTTTGTCCCTGGGAACGGAAAACAATTTGGATTTACTTTGCGAGGGAGACATCCATACGCCGTTCGGGAAGATTTCTCTCACATTCATCAGACCAATAAGAGATGGGCAGAAATCTCCATCCAGGTGAGGTGGATTGTGGGTTAGGGCATACTGAGGGAGGACGGCTCCCCAAGAGGAGAGATGTCATTTCTGAGCTTCAAGGGAAGGTGCTCAGGGGCTGAACAGTTCAATTCTCAATTACAGGGCCAAGGAGTTCAAGGCATTCATTAATCAAGACATTTTAAAAAAATTAAGCTATTTTGGCCTAATACTCTGCCAATCACAAGGCAAATTCCAGGTGTCGCAGGGGCGGCAGACACCATTTTTCAACCCTTGAATGTCTTCAGATGTGTGAGGATGGCGGGGAGGTGGAGAGGGAGAGGAGCCGACTCTTGTGGCTTCATTTGTCTTGATGGATCGCAGCGTTCAGGAAGGAACCTTTTCATTTACACTTCATAGGAAGCCAGAAGCCAGTCCGATGGTAACATGGCATTTGAACAGCACTTTAGTTTACAAAACACTTTCACGTATGTTATGCTTTCCATTTCTCGTCCTGTTTCCCAGAGATCAAGTGAGACACGACCTGTCACTCTCTCGCCCCTCGTGTGACAGACAGACCTGGAGCCTGTAGAGGGTCCTTGTCTCGGGACCCTTCTGGGATGCTCGGCCAGAGAAGAGCAGGTCAGGTGGCCCCAAGGTGAGCCCTGAGAACCTGCCCCCTCCCCCAGAGTCATCAGCCTCTCTGAGATGTGGTTTCCCACGTCTGCAAAATGGGGCCAAAGGCCCTCTCCCCACTGGGTTGTGGGGACATTGAGACACCGTGTAGAACAGCTATAGGGTCAAGAAAGGATTTGGGGCCGGGGGCCTCCCTGTGAGTCCTGGCTCTGCCTTTGACCAACCACGAGGCCTTGGGCAAGTCACTTGACCTGGCTGTATAAGTACTTTGTAAACTCCAAAGCATTGAATGAACGTTAAATTCACAGGGGAAAAGAAGCTGGTTCTGGAAAGACACGAAGCACCATTCCAAATGTTCAGGCTCCTCCCCCACCTGGTCCCTGTCACCCCGCCTGCCTGTATGCACACCGGGAAGGAGCCCCACACAATACAGGCTGCTGCGGGGTTGGAGAGACGGCTGGACACTGATGGAGGAGCCATGGTGAGGACCATCCAGCCTGGCAGGCCTTGGTCTCCAAGGCTGAACGAGAGGGGGTGTCCCTTGGGGATGCAGCCCAGACATGAGCCTGGGACGAAGGGACATGGAGAGACTGTCCAGGGTCAGAGGTGCCATTGTCTGCTCCAGGCCATGGGACAGTGAGCCAGCTGGGGATTTACAGGTGCTCAGCGAATCGCCTTGGCTGGGTTTGGGAAACCATGGTTCCTGAGGGCACCCACTCGAAGGGAGAAGGAGCATCGTATGGCCGCTCCTTGTCTACGGCCTGCTGGACCCCTGGACTAGTTCCAGCAGCACCTGCTGGGTCTAGCTCTGTGCCTGAGGGGCTGTCATGAACCCAACCTCTGCCTGACCCTGAAAGAACTCCCCGCTTGTGGGGAGCAAACACTGCGATGCCTGACCACAGGTGTGTTGATGAAGGAAATGCCCAGGTTCTCGCAAGCATAGGAGGGAGCAGTTCGCTCTGTTTGGGGGGGTGAAGACATTCAAGCAGGGACTTTGAAAGGTCAGTTTCCACCGGGCGGAAGGGGAGGCCATGCAGGCAGAGGGGACAGCAAGCGCAGGGTGGGAGAGTATGGAGCAGGTTCACACCCTGCGGCCTTCCCACGGTGGCAGGATCCGGAACATTCTCTTCCCGCTGGTAGCAAGACACACAAAGAGCCGTGGGAGCACGGGGTCGTGGGCAGGGCGCAGAGGCTGCCCCCTGAGGTGCATGGATTTAGGAGGCTATCGGGAACTAGATGGGTCGAAGAGGCTTGTTTTAGGGATGGAGGCACCTGTGTCCATGAGGCCTTGCCTCTGCAGGCTCAGGGACTGGCCATGCTAACAGCTGCATCGAACCCAATGCGCCTTTGCAAGCACCTTCTGCCAGTTGCATTCTGGTCAGGTCGTGGGGACATGGGGACCTAATGACCTAATACACATGCTCTGGGATGCATGCACCCCAATTTGAGACTGGTTCAGCCTGATCTTCTCATCCTTTCGTGGAACCCATGCAGGACGGCCAGCCCTCCAGGGACTGAGCCAGCATAATGTGAGATGTGGTGTGGCTGGACTGTGTGTGTGTTGGGGAGAGGGTGGCGGGGCATCAGCAGGAGTGGGAGGAAGAGGCCAGATGGATGCTGAGGGCCGTCTCAGGAATGGTCTTATCCCATAGGCAAAGCACACGCACTCCCTGGCTGAGCCCCCTGCTCCAGCTCCTCTCTTGCAAGAGGCAGGAAACCTCTGCTTTTGCTGTCCCTTTAGTTACCCCCTGCAAAGTAAGTGGCCAGGTACCGGAGGGGGTGAACAGTGTGGGGCTTCCTAGCAGGCACCGGGGAGGTAGGAATGTCTCCTATCACTCACTCTGACAACGGAGCAGCCTCTAATCCCTCTGTTCAATAGCACTGAGGAAAAAGGGCCCAGTCTGTCACTTGCTGGCCTCCTGTCAACCAGCAGCCTCATTGCCCTAACCCTGTAGGGTGCAGGGCTCACTCTGCTGGGTCTGCAGAGTGGGGTGGGACTCCTTCTAGACAGTGACCCTGGCCACTGAGCAATCTTCCTCCAGATGACGTGCAAGGGGTGAGAGAGGACATTCCTCACCGTGGGAGCTGACATTTTTATATCACCACAAACAATGTGGCTGGAATTCAACCTACTGATAATTTTCCCCCCAAATACTTAATGTGTTTAGTTGGTTTTAGACCTGAAACCTGCACTCCATGTCGGCAGATGAATGCTTTCTGAAAACCAGCTTCAAGAAATGGAGTGAAACTAGAGTTTTGTTTAAAAGACTCTTTCCCGAGCCCACCTGGTGAGTGTACGGGGACGAATCTATGTGGGTCTTTCATCATGAAGCCCGTTTCCTCTGTCAAGGGGACTGGAAGGGCGGCGGCCCCTTGCGGAACATTGGTGGCCCTTGCGTGTGCCACCAAACCGTGTGACAGTGCGCAGAGCCCTGAGGGCCCCTGGCAGGCCTGAAGCAGGGAGGACCCACCAGAGGTCTGTGTCTGGCGCTGTTTTTATGCTCGTCCAGAAACACAGAGGAGAGGGGAGTGACCCAGCAGGCCTGGACCGAGGCCTGACTCCACAGCGTGACCTTCTGGGCCTTTCCTTCCGCGTCTGGAAACAGGAACCAACTGCATTATGGAACTGCCCAAGGTGACCGGGGAGTTGAGCTGATGACACTGCTACGGTGTCCCCATGTAGGACAAACATCAGGTTCCTCTTGTCCCTCTCACCTTAGGCTACTTGTCTTGCTTTTTGCTGGGGAAAATAAAGACCTTACAAGTGTTTCCTGTCACTGAACAGCCCAGAGTGGGCTCTGCAGGGCTCGGATATTGCCGAGACCCTTGGGGCTGGGGGATGGCAGTGGCCTTGGGCTCTGGTCTGTGCCCTGAGGAGCAGGTGGGAGGGGACGGCAGGATGGGGTCAGTGCATGGCAGCCATATGTGGGGGAAGCAGCTTTTACTTCTTTTGAAAGTGGCTTTCTGGCCAGGAGGAGGGTCGGCAAGGATTAACAGAGGGCCCCCTTGCCAGGCGTAGGCGGGATTTTGGATTAACAGTCTTCTCTTTGGGTTTAAAATCATTCCTGGGAGGCTGGATCCAAGCCACTCATTTCAACAGACTCTTTTCTGAGCATCCGCTCTGTACCGGGCTCTGGGCTGGAGCCGGAGTCAGCGGCTCCCCTTGGTCTGAGGGAAGGGGACTTGGATCAGGAGGCGGGGAAGGATGCATGTCGGGAGGAAGAGGACGAGGGCAAAGCCGGAGGAGGAAGAGGCGCGCTTGTCTGGGGCACACTCTGCCCCCACGACCCTCCGCTAGCCTCACCTGTGCGAGCCTTCTCCGAGTCCTCCCGTGTGCCGTGTGCCGGGCGCTGTGTTAACGCCCTCAGGCCCTTCCTCCTCGCTCAGAGCATGGTGGTCAGCTCTTCGCAGGGCCCCCGGGGGCCTTTAAAAGGGACGCTGTGGGAAAGGGCCACATTAGCCCCAGATCCAACAACGCCAGGAGGGCTAGGCGGTGCAAGGACAGTGCCTGGTTCGCCCGTGGTCAGCGGGCCCTGGACCCTGACTTGCCCGGGGCCACTTTCCACAGTGCCACATAGGGTGCCTCTCAGGCTTTCCCGCAAGAGAGGGGCTGCCTGAGAGCACATGGGGGGAGACAAGGGAAGGGTGTCGTGGAAGGGAGAGCGTGTGGGCTTCCAGTTTCCGGGCGCCACGCCTGGTACCTGGGCTTCTGGCCCCATGATCCTCTTGCCCTAATTCTCATCCAGGTCTTGCTCCCCGCCCCCCCCCCCCCCCCGGAAGTTTCCCCCTTCTCATCCAGAGCTCCCAGAACCCAGTGGGCACATGGAAGCACCCCACCGGAAGGAAGGCTCCAATCAGAGGCCGTGTGACCATGAGACTCCCGCTCTGGGGGTCAAGGTCAAACAGAATCAGGCAAGATGACTTCTGAGTCCCCTGCCAGCTCCGAGACCCTAGGAGCCTCATTTAGGGACTTCTTCATTATTTCTTAATTAATAACAGACAGAACACAGCAGCAACAGGCAAGCTAGTGAAATAAATGAGGCTAATCTGTTCACTACACCCATGTAGCACATGATTGGGATGGGGGAAGTCACGGCGTCTGTGTGGATATTTCCGTTTCGTTTTCACAGACCGGGAGGTGGGATCTCAACATGATGATGGGAGGGCTTTGACTGGTACTCTCTCCTGGAACACCCCGCAGACCCAGGACTCGGGGTCTCCGAGTTCTTTCCTCCGCACGGGTCTCAGTCTGGGGACTGCGGGCGCCCCAAACGCAACAGTTTTACTCCGATGGTTGTTGCTTCCCGTGGGCCCAGCATAGAAGACACCATCTGTCACATTCGGGATGTCCTATGTCCACTAGTGACTTGCAAGCGGGTGGACCACCAAGAGGCCCTGGGAGGAAGGCAAGCGAGAATCTGTCGGCCTTTCCAAGCGCAGCATCAGCAGAACGTGGACGCGATCAGCAGCGTCTCGGGCGGGGATTCTCAGCCGCGCTCCGCCTCGCCTCTCCACGGGCGGGGAAGGCCAGAGCTTCTGGGCAGCCCTGAGTGGCTCACTCTTCGTCTGGGGGGCTGGGCAGAGTGGCCCTCAGGACAGAGCGTGTCTGGATTGGGAGAGCTTGTCCGTGCAAGGTGGGAGGTTGTCCTCCGCCAGCGAGGTTGCCGGGGTGGCTTCCTGGGGACTGCCGTACGGGGGCCGGCCCCCCTGCGTGCCACTCCGGCCACACACCAGACGCTTTTCATCCAGCAGGGACAGGTGGTATTCGCACAGGTCGATCAGAGAGGCCACCTGCTCGTGGAGGGGCAGCATCTTGAACTTCCTCTGAGCCAGGTAGAAGAAAGCCTCTATGAAGGCCTGTAGGCACATCCCTGTGGACGAAGGGACCAGCGTTAGCGGTGAGCGCGCAGACGCTGCCCAGCGTGCTGCTGCCCTGGGAAGGCCCGACTCCGCCCACTGACCCCGCCCCGCCCCCCGCCCCCCCATCCCCTGTCCCCGCGGTCCCTTCCGCTCAGGAAAGGATCAGGGCTCATGCGCAGAGGGCCTGCCCACCAGGCACGGCGCCAGCTGGGCGTTTAGAGCAACCTTAATCCCTTAAGCAACCCTGTGAAGTAGGTCTAATTGGCCCAAATTCACAGATGAGGAAACTGAGTTTGAGAGAAGTGGGGAGACCTGGGCAAAGTCCCATGGGTAGAAGGTGGTGGAAGTGGGATTTGAGCCTAGGGCAGAGCCTCATCCCTCTGCACCGCGGTGAAATGTTCCCAGTGAGACCCAGCCCTCGACGTCATATCAAGGGAAAGCGTTACCAGGTTAAGCACAACCCGGTGGCAACGCTCTACATCTGGATGGAGGTGATGGCTACACGGTGTGTGCATGTGTCGAAACTCATCCCATTGTGCCTTAAGATTTGTGTATTGTGCTGTATGCAAGTTTCACATCAAAAGGTAAGATACACCTGACCCCTTCTCTTTCTCCAAAACTACATTCTGGAATGTATTAATAGTAGTCCCCCCCCCCCCCGCCCCATTTCCCCGGAATGTTCTTTCCTTAGTTTACCTCATAAGCTCCTACTGGTCCTTAGGATCTGAGCTCCAAATCACTTGCTCAGTAAAACCTTCCCTGATCTCCAGGTTAGGTCTGGACACTGGCACAGGCTTTTTGCCTCGTCTTTGTAGCACAAACTGCAGCCTGCTCAGTGCTTATTTGTGCGGTGTTTTTGACGATCTATCTTCCAGCCCACCCCCAGTGCTAGATACCAGAAGGTACTCAATATAGACATGCTGAATACATGAGTGAGTGAATGAATGAAAGAGTTGGCTGTAGGCACTTTACCGACATTATCGCTAACACTCACAACACTTTTTCAAGGTTAGTATTATTACACCCCACTTTACAGACGAGGAAACGAACAGAGAGGTCGAGTGGCTTCCCTAAGGTCACGTAGCCAGGGAATAGTGGCCTGGAAATTCAAGCTGACGCCCAGTTCTTTTCACTAAGGTGTGTCGCATGAAAGGTGCTTAGTCTTCCCAAAGTCCAGGTAAAAACGAACTCCGTGGTCCAAGTCCACGGGCTTCCCTGGGATCCTTGGGGAAGGTGACACCAAGGCTGGACCAAATGCCACACAGTGTTCTAGAGGAGGCCAGCTCCGGCCCTGCTCATCCACACTGTCCCGGTGGCCTTGCTGTCCCGCTCGAAGGCATCGTTCACTGGCTTCTGTCACCACAGACAGGAGCCTGGCTTGAGGTTTATAAATGTGAGGTTACGTATGGACCCCGAGGTCTGAGAGTGGCTCTGTGCTGGGAACTTGAGCTGAGAAGCAACGTTGCTTTGTCTCTTTCCAAGTCCATCAGGGCTTTTTCACTTGGCTTCTCTGGGCTCCAGATGCTCTGCAAGACCCTGCTCTGTTCGGCTCTGCCCGGAGGAGTTGATAGAGAAGGGGAACCCTGGTGTCAAGCCCTTTTAATGTAAACGGAGGCCTGGTCTGAACAGGGACACAGAGAAACAGGGCCTCTGTCTGACTCGGACAGACGTTTCCTCATCAGACTGTG
Source organism: Macroglossus sobrinus (assembly GCA_004027375.1). Taxonomy (NCBI): domain Eukaryota; kingdom Metazoa; phylum Chordata; class Mammalia; order Chiroptera; family Pteropodidae; genus Macroglossus; species Macroglossus sobrinus. Next base: position 222,614 of record PVKZ01001759.1, on the reverse strand, counting down.
GGCCAGGGCTCTCCTAGGGTGTGTGCATGTGTGCGTGCGTGTGGGTGTGTGTGACAGTCGGCGGGAGGCTCAGGCACATGCAGAGTGTAAGAGTCCAGGATCTAAGGCCAGAGAAACCCAGGGCGGTCCCAGCTCCCGAGTTCCCAACATGGGATCTCAACAGTGCCACTCAAAGTGTGATCGGAGGCCGGGAGCCAAGTCCAGGCACTGCGTGTCCCCGGTGCCTGACAAGATAAGGAGCTCAGGCTATAACGTAGACCGCCCTCCTCATCAATCACATTGTTTAGTTCAGCTGGCAGTGTTTTGCAGCAAGTCTCTCTCTGTAGAGGAAGCGGCACGTGTTTACATTCTGGCTCAAGCCTCTTCCTGTCCGGGACTGTAAGGAAGAGTTTGTGGATTGCAACTTCGAGTAGCTCTGCTCTACACAACCCTTCCCGGCTTTCATGTGTTGCCGGTCACCGGGATTTTGTCAAGATGCGGATTCTGGGGTGGCACTGGGGACACTGCATTTTTATCGTGCAGCACACACACACTGGGCAGCAAGGACTGGGCATCTTTCTCTCAGCAAATATTTGTTTCCTTTTTCGTAATTGAAAGCAGATTGTGATTAGAGCTATAATGCACAGAAATATACACTGAGGACTTCATTTTTTGGGGGAAAAAAAAAGCATGGCTAAATGATTTGGAAGACATTCTAAAAACAAGACGTCGGATTTAATGTGTTATACTTGGTTTGCTTGTCTACATTTTCTGATTTTCTATAGTAAACATGTACGAAGTTTAAAAATACCCAATGGAAAATTCTAGCGGGTGGAAAGAGGCGAAGCGAGGGCAGCTGCTTTTAATTGTGAACCCTTTGCTACTATTTAAAGTGGAAGTTACACACGTGTTAGTTTAAAAAAAAAAACACAATGCAAGCTTTCTACTTTTTTCTACTTTGATAAAAAAAAGTTAAATATATACGTAGATATACATGTATCTATCTATCTATCTATCAGCTATCTATCTATCTATTATCTATGAAAAATAGAAGAGGAAGTAGAGGGGAATGGACATTATTCGCTCTGGCATGAGCCAGGTACATTACGGCAGGTGCTCTGTTCCTCACTACAATCCCCACTGTGCAGATGAGAAAACTGAGGCCCAGAAAGATGAACTAACGTGCCCTGGTAAGAGCAAGGCTGGGATTTGAACTGGCCTCATGCACTGTTGATTCTGCACCTCGCTCCTGAAAGACCCTCCTAGGCATCCCTATCAGGAACACTCTGGGTGGGGGTAAGGACACAGACAGGCTTCGATGGAAATACGTAGAACCTGCAGGAAACAGCAAAGCCAGCAGTGGGGAGGCTGGGGGTGGGGGGTTGGGAGGCTCCGAGGAGGCTTGTGGGGAAGGGGGCATTTGAGTTGGGCATTGACGAATGGATAGGGCTTGATGATAGGGCTTGGATGGGCAGAGGTGAGCTGGGAGCGGTGGGCTGGGCTGAGAACAGGGAAGAGCACGGCAGGAGGTCGGCACGTCTGTGGCTCAGTCTTAACTCTGGTGCCTGCGGCAGGACAGGCTGGGGAAGCAGCCAGGGGACTCGACTCTGGAGGGGGCCGAGAGGCCAGGGCAAGTGAGTGGGGAGACCCCGAAGGTGCTGGGCAAAGCTAGCTGTGAGCCCTGTTGTGGTCTCACACGCATCACAGCCGGAGTGCGTTTTCTCATCTGGAGATTCCTCCTTTTTAAAATAGTGATGAAGCTTTGTAGGATTTTTTTTCTTTTGGCTTGGTTTGTTTTCATCCTCAAATGAAATCTTGTGAGTTATATGGCAGCCTAGAGCTCCCACTTCAGACTCTTGGATCTTCAATAACCCGCAAAGCCACTGCTACTTCCAATGCCCTAGAATATTTGTCTAGCATCTGTATTTTATAGAAGAGAGGAGAGGTAAAGGAGGTCGGGCCCCAAGTCACACAGCCAGGAACTAACTGACAGAAGCAGGACGAGACCCCGGGTCTCCTGACTGCAAAAGGCACCCACAACCAGCAGCACTGAAAAGAAAGCAAACCAAACACTTCTCAGGCCAGGGACTGGGGAGGAGGAGCTGTACGCTGGCGAACAGCCCTGCGCTCATGGCTCAGTCCCCCTGAGCGTGTCTGAGCGAGTCTAAAAGCTGATGGGGGATGGGAAGAGGGCACACCCCAAACTGCACACCACACACATGGGTCTCTGGCTCCACAACGACCATTCTAAGGGGCTGTGTGTATGTGTGTGTCTGACAAGACATTGTTCTCGATCCTCATTTCATCCAGGTAGCCTGGGAAACGGTGGCCAAAACCAGGTCAGACTTCACTGAGCGTCAGAGACATCAACCTTTTTAAGGAGAAGGGGGATGACTGGAGGAGCAAGCATACTCAGATGATCTAGGCTTTGTGCTGTTGGGTCGCACCTGCGCTGAGGGCTGGGGCAGGTGATGGGGCAGCTCCCACCTGGCCGGCATCTGCAGCCTCTTCAGGTCCTCCATGGAGAGTCTATATGCTCATTCTGGGTCTCTCTCCTTCCTGATTATTACTTATTATATAACAGAGTGAAAATCTCATGCATTGTCCCCTCTGGAACCCAAGTGTCCCTGCCGACTGAGCTTCCAGCCACTCTTGGTCCTCGGAAGATGTTTTCACTGAGTTGTAGCAACAACGTGAACAGAACCTTGTACTCATTTCGCTTCAAATTATATCGTTAACATTTTCGTATGTTGCCAGGCAACCTTCATAACATTATTTTAATTGTTGCATCAAATCTGGCCACACAGTTAAACACTGACACTAACCGCATTTTTTCACTATGATTGAGATTACTGTAACAAACTCTTGGTCTATCGCTGTTTTCATTTCTGATTTATTCTCTTACGATACAACCCTAGGAATCCCTTTTTTTAAGGTAAATTTGGTTTGGTAATTAATTTCATGTTAAACCTTATAGAGAGTCCCCAGATGGACAAAGCATATAAATGGGTGGTTCACCTACATTATCAGCAAGTAAGAGAGAACACATCCAGTCCCGTTGAAGCCACAGGTGCTATTGCTCAGCCATTAAACCAGCAAAAATATAAAATACCGTTTCCAGTGAGGTAGTGGCGAGATTGCTGTGGACTTTTGGGAAGCAATTTGGCAGACGTTTTAAGAGCTGTTCAAGTGTTTCAAAATATTTCTTCCCCCAAACCCACAGTGCGCACATGGTGTTCACTGCTACCTATTATATAATAGGGGCAGGGGAGACGTGTGCTAGACTCGTAGCATATTTTCGCATCCTTCTTCCTATTTTTCTGTATTTTCCAGTTAAGATCATGCACACTCATTGTCGATGACAATTAGAAAAAAATGCATATTATATTTTCAAAGTGCCCCCCACCTGTCTCCCTGGTAGGAGTCTGTGCTCCTGGAAGCAAGGTGCCCAGCGCAGCCTGGCGCAGAGCAGGCGCCGATGGAGACCCCTGTGATGCGCCTGAGTGGACGGCGACCCTTCGACGACCTGGTGATGCCGCTGTCATTCCTGCAATACAGCCCAGGATAGAGGGGAGCCACGGGGCAGGAGTAAAGACGACCTGTGAAAACTCCTCTCGGACGATGAGCAGACTCCTCGAAACCGAGATGATGCAGACCAGAGATTCTCAAAGTTCAGACTCTCTGGAGGGCTTGTGAAAACACAGGCTGGGGCCCGCCCCGGGGGCCCCTTTCCAAAGGTCTGTGAATGTGCACTTCTGTCAAGTTCCCGGACGGTGACCCCACTTGGAGAATACCGTCCCTGCATCCTCCTCCCCACTGCCGAGTCCAGAGGGCACACGATCCACCCCGAACGCCCATCGGTAAAAAGGGGCCTGTTTGTACGAGGACCTACCCCCGAACTTCAAGATGCTTGACTTTGAGCTAAAAATGTCTGCATTTAAGACACTCTGATGGAGAGCAGACGCAATCAGGAATCTTTAAAAGACAGAGCTGAAAAGCCACGGGATTGTTCCACCTCTGCACTGAGCCCTCCCTTGGTGCCTGAGAAACTGCACATCCTTGGCTCCTCCCAGCATCAGCGCTTGACCGCTGAGGGGGGCAGAGCTCTGCCGTCCTCTCCGAAGCCCTGCCCTCCTCTGTCTGGTCTGAGGAAGACTGGACCTGAACGGCTGTAGCAGGCCAGGCCACGGAGCGCCCTGTGGACCAAGCTCAGACTTTGGGTTTTGTGCTGAGGAAGATGGGACAGCCCTGGGGAGTTCTGAGGTGACGAGAGCAGGGTGGCTGCTGGGTTGAGAGAAGGTGGCAGGGACTCGGGTGAAGGAAAGCCAGGAGGTCCATGCGGTGGTGAGGGCCGAGAGGGGCTTGGACCAGGCGGCAGTGGTGGAGGCGGTGACGAGGGTGGCGACATTCTCACTAGAGTCGGAGGGTAGAGCCGGTGGGTTTGCGATGTGCCCATGGGTTGGACGTGGTAGAGGCGAGATGGGAGTCCCCTCAAAGCCTGCGTTTTTCAAATATTTTATGCCTAAAATAATCTGGGGCCCTGGCCGGACGTGTAGCTTCCCGTTCCCATGCCCTGGCATTCCACCCACTGGCGATGCAGCCCCAGAAGCCACACTTGCAACGGCAGCGTGGGGGATGCTGCACCCGCGGGTGATCGGGGACCTGTGGAACAAACACTCCCACGTGGCCATCTCTGTACGGGCCCTGGAGGAGGCGCCGGAGAGAGGCAGGAAGAATATGGTCCTTGGGAAGCCCAGTGCTGGGCGAGCTGTGCTGTGGCCACGCAGCCTTTGCGGCTGCACAGAACGAGCTTTCTCCTCTGAAATCCCACTGCCTTCCCATCGTCCTCTGCTCGGGCTGCCATCACAAGATATCACAGCCTGGGTGGCTTAAACAACAGCAATTTCTATTTTCACAGTTCTAGGGGCTGCAAGGCGCAGATCGGGGCGCCAGCACGGTTTGGTTCTGGTGAGTACTCTCCTTTTGGGCTTACACACAGCCACCTTGTTGCTAAGTCCTCATATGGCAGAGAGAGTGAGCCAGCTCTCTGATGTCTCCTCTTATAAGGGCACCAGTCCTATGGGATCAGGGCCCCACCCTTATGATCTCATTTATCCTCATTTACTTCCTTAGAAGCCCTGTTCCCAATCGGCCGGGGGTCGGGGTGTTTGCGGGGGGCGGGGAGGTAGGGGTTTCAACACATGAATGTGGCAGGGACATGAGTCCATAGCACCCGGCAGGCTTGGTTCTGCTGAGCTGCACCCAGTACTCAGGGACGCTCTCTTTCCGCCAATCGGGTTTCTGAGATTGTCTGAACATTTGGGGGAGGTATGAGAAACCCTACCCTTCTTCCCTGCTCCTCCGCCAGCCCCCAGGAAACCCCCAAGGCTCCGACTGGGGTTGGAAGCATCTTTTTGGTAACACTGTTTTCGTGACCTGTTACCCTGAAGGCAACATGAGGAAACAATAGTAGCTAATGTTTACTGAGCCCTCATTAAGTGCAAGGCCCTGGACCGAGGGCTTCAGAAGCATTATTTAACTGAATCCTGCAGAAACCTGATGAATCGGGTGTTACCATCAATGCCACTCCACATTAGAGACTCGTCAAAGTCACATAGTCGTCGGTGACAGACCCTGAGGACCGTTCTCGTAACTTCTTCACTCCGAGCTTCTTCAAGAGCCTTCAAAGAGATGGCCGAGTCCTAGTGTCACTTCCCGTCACTGAGAAGGAAGAAACGATACCCGCTGTGGAGCGGGTGAAGGATGGGCTCCCTCCGTCTCCACGGGCGTCAGCAAGAAGGTACGGTCGGACCCGCTGGTCTCTGCACACACGCCGTCCCCACCTGTCTCCCATGCCTGACCCCACCTGTCTCCCATGCCTGAAGATAAGCTGTTGAGTATTATTGAAACTTCGTTTGAGCTGACGAATGTCGCTGGAGAAAGCAGCCTTTGAAACGTCCCCCATCACAGCCATACGCATGATTCTTGCTCGAGACTGCTACATGGAGGCTGGGACGCGGCTCCTGACTGACCCCGGCCTCATTCTGTCAATCACAGGGCGAGGGTGGGCCCGCCAGCTCCTCCTGGCCCCCAGTGCTCTCCTCTCTGCTGTCCAGGGAACCTAATGGAAGCCCTGGGGGCTGCTATCTGATAATCCCATCATCTCTTCTGGGGCGTAAGGATGGAAACAAGGGCAATCCCTACATGTACACAGCGCCTGCCAATTTGTGAAGAATGTTTGTTTTCTCGTCTGCATGCAGAGGAGTATTCAGGAGAGGAAGCTGTCACAAGTATCCACCGTTTCCTGTCAAGGAGCGCAGACGCAGAGGGCCCCGGTGGCTCGCCCGGGTCCCCTTCAGTGGACGAGGCAGAGGCAGGACCTAAACCCATGCCTGACTCCCGAACCCACACTCTTTCCTACAGCGTGCTTTTTATCGTCTTACATTTATGTATTATGTTACAGTTTATGGAGCACATTTGCAGGTATGATATAATTAAATCCAAATCATTGTTGACAGCCAGGGATATTACCCCAGACTGAAATGAGATTTTTTTTTTTTTTTTTTTTTTTTTTTTTTTACCTCTCAAATATACCTGAGCTGCTTGCTAGTGATTCTATTTCAAGGTATCGGTGTGCCGGGCTAGGATAGCTCCTTCCCGTTCCTTGTCTCTCTTCAACCTTTAAATCTCTTTCTTATTACTCACCTAGAAGAGATGTTTCTGTCTCATCGCGCAAGTCTAAATGTGTAGGTACACACGCTTTCTGCTTGCAATTGTCCATAGGAAATAAAGCTGAATGATCTTGACTAGAATTAGCTTAGTGATTCCTGTCTGTGCAGTGGAATGTTCCCCACAAGAGCTGTCTGTGTGAAGGCTGCACCCTCTCCAGGGTGGCTAATCTCAAGAATCTCAGTCCGCCCTCCACAATTAGGGCACCTCGCAGCCTGGCTCCCTGTCTGCTGCCACACGGTCCCCTTGGACATTGCCCCACCCAGTCTCCCCAGGCCTGGGGCTAGAATCTCCGGGACTGCACCATGGGACCTGAGACCTGGGCATTGTTTGTGAGCTGCATTTGGCTCTGCAGAAGAGCGACTGGGAGTCAGGTGGGCCGGTCTGGGTCCCAGCACTGCCACTTCGGAGCTGCCTCATCTTCAGCAAGTTGTTGCACTTCTCGAGGTTTCCGTTTCTTCGTCTTTGGAGTGGGGGGAGTGCTATCTGCCTGGAGTGGCTCTCACAAGGCACCGCCCAGAAAAAGCCCCACGCGGTGCTTCAGAAGGAGCAGAGACACACCCGTCACCAGTCACCCGTAGCTTTGACGCTGCCCTCTCCCCTCACCGTGCCTGGCGGGCCGTCGTAACGCTGGTTTCCTTTCCTTCTTTGATTGCAGACCGCCGATCGCTCGTGGCCACACTAGACGGTCCCAAGGCCAGGGAGCCTTCGTCCCCCTCTCCAGCTCCCATGGAGCAGGCTCCCGACAAGTGGTGGTGGGGGGAACGAGCCGGTCGACTGGGGTCACGAGGAGGAGGACATGCCATGCTGGCTGCTCAAGGGGCCTGGACGCCCGGACGGTCTTTGCCCCTGTGCGCAGCGTGGCTGTGGGCTGGTCACCTCCCCTCTCTCGGCCGCGCTTCCTCTCTCTGTAAAACGAGCGGCAGGCTGGGCGATTTCCCAGGATTCCAGAGGCACGGGAAATGATGGTGGCTTCCGAAGGTTTTAGAAATGGCAGGAACTAAAATCGCACACCGTGTTTACTGAGGACGCTCTGCCCGTCTGGATGCGCGCAGTGTATTTCATCTTGCGGCCACCTCGAGGGGCCCGGCCACTCGCCCCGTGCCACACTTCACTGGCTCAAGGTCTCACCGCCGGAGGGTGGTGGTGCTGGGGCGGCCACTGCCGCACATGGCCTCTCCCCGACACCAGGCAGGACCTCCTCATGGCCTACCCTCCTCATGGCCCACCCTCCTCACGGCCCACCCTCCTCACAGCCCACCCTTGGGGGAAAGGAAGAGAGAGCTGGGCGAGGGAAGCCGCACACACACAGTCGTCGTATTTGAGCATTACAGCAACAAGTCACTGTCACCTTTGTTCTCGGCCAGATGGAAAAAATTAATAAGGGTCAGGAGTGAACCATAAAGAGACCTTGCAGAAAAATCATTACCCCCAGAAGCCTGCAGCACCTAAATGACAAATTATAATCAAAGACAAAGGCAGCTATTATTCCATCATTTCATTAATCACAGGTCCTACCGCTGGCCAGTGCACAGTGGCCCAGAGGTCCCCACGCCTGTCCCATCTGGTGTCACCCGATTCCACCACGGCATGGACCCAGGTTCCTGAGTCGCGGTCTGGGGGGGACAGCAGGCGACAGGGCTGGTCTCTGCTTCCTGCCACTGCTCCCTGCTATTTCAGACATTCTGTGTGGGATTAACGGCTCTGAGGGGACCTTCCGAGGCTTAGCGCACATTCCTCAGCGAGCGATTAGACTCTCTGGCTGGGAAAAAAAGCACCTCAGAGAAGACACAACCGGCCCTTACCGCGTTCTAACAGCGCTCGGAACAGTAAGGGGTAGGAGGAGTCGCTGGCGCGTGGCACGTGCCTAGTTTGTATCAGGCTCTTGAAGGGCACCTCTCATATAAACCTCACAACAAAATCGGGGTGGCAATCATTTATGTCCCCTGCTCCCATTGCATGCTTTGGTGGTTTGCCCGTGTTTAATGACACAGAGAAACTTCGCTTTTGTCTGGGGTTCTGCTCGGTAGTTGGGCACTGCAAGTTTCGGGGGTGCGGGGAGGTAACGATGTTCGCCCAGAGCCCCACAGACTGGGGGTGGTGGTGGTGGTGGTGGAGGTTCGGGTGCTGGCTCTGTTGAGTCTGCCCTCCCTGCATTGGGTTTTTAAGGAGAGGCAGAGAGAAAGCCACACGTCACGCGTTAGCAGGTCTGCTGCCCGCACTGTTCGTCTGGCTTCCCGGAGTTTCCCTGTGAGGTTCTGAGCCACGGTCGCCCTCCCTGACATTGCTGATGGCCGTCTAGCCCCCGACGACGAGGCCTTCTCTAGTGAGGGATGCTCATCACCTCCCAGGAGGCCCCTTCTCACTGTGGGCTCTTTGCCTCCCAGCTGACACGTGCGAAGCATCCCCTCTGGCCCCGCTTTCCCACAGAACAAACCTAACGCTTCTTCCCCACGATGGCGGGCGTTGCTCTAGAGGGTCAGTGAGGCCGCAGCCAGGATGACTGGATCCCGCGCACAGGCACATTCGCTGACCACCCATCAGGTGGACACGCAGGGATGTGCAAGCCCCCATCCGATGGGGGGGAGGGGAGACAGGGCCACGGAACTGAAGAGTGGAGAATGTGAGAACATGAAGAAGGAAGAAGCAGAGAGAATTGCCCAGGAGAGGCAGGGAAGCTTACGGGGCGCCTAACAGAGGAAAGGGAGATGGTCTGGAGTCAGCGCCTGGAGCTCCCAGCTCACATCAGTTTCTTCCCTTCCCCAGAATTGGGCCCATGGGCCGGTCAAACACAGCCAAATGCACCCAGGGTCTCGCGCTGTTGGAAAGGCTGCCTCGGCAAGGCATCTCAGCAGCCACCATTCTGTCATGGCTCCCTGCTCAGCTGAACTTCTCAGAGAGATGCCAGCACACACCCTGTCCCCACAGCCTCCCGTCCTGCTGCTCAGGGTGGACACTGCTACCTCTCCACCAGACTGCTTTTGCCAGAAGACTTGGCACCGCCCATGCCCTTCTAGCTCACTCTCTCCACAGCATCTGTCAATGTGAAGCCTCCTTCCTTGAATCGCTCTCTTCCCGCTCCTCTGACACCCCATTCTCCTGCTTTTCTATGTATCTTTTTGGTCACTCCTGGCTCAGGCTCTCCCGTCCCCTGCTGGCTTTTCTCAGGTGGGCTCTCTGCCTAGGCCCAGCTTCTCCTCTCCCTCTTCCTGTCATTCATTCAATATCTTCCATGAATCAGTGCGGCCCAATCCTTATCTCCACGCCAACCTGCTTTTTTGCCACTGGGCTCTCTCATTAGCATCTCAAAGAGTCTGTTAGCAATGGATCTCGGAGAACTTTCCTTACCAACTGTGCTTTTCTGTAAGTCCCACCCATTTCAATAAATAATATTTCCACCCACCTCTTTGCTCAAGCCAGAAGTCTGAGAGCCATTGTTGACACTCCACGGCCCCTACCTCCCGCCATGTCCCAAGTACTATATACCCCTCGCTCTCCCTCCACTGCCTCCATCATCACCCCACCCAGCACCCTCAGCCTGAGAGACCAGCATGCCCTGGACTCCCACACAGCCTCCTCTGGTCTCCCCTCTGCCACCGCTGCCTCCTTCCAACCCAGCATCCAGAAGGACCTTTTAGAAGCATGAATCAAGCCACGGATTCGCCTGCATTAAGCTTCCAGCAGCATTCAGGACACAATCCACGTTCCTTAACCTGCTCTGAGCAGGATCTCTGCAGGATCTAGCCCCACCTGCTCTGTAGCCCTCCCTGCCACACACATTCCAGTGCACCCCTTTTTTTCCTGTGTGCCACCCCCCTGCTCTCTTTCATCTTCTAGAAGCCTCTGCACACTTTCCCAGCTCAGGGTTCTTGTCACTAGCCGTTCCCTCTGCTGGAACAGCCTTCCCCTCCGTCTCCACCTGCTTTGCACTTGGATCTCAGCTCCAATGTCACTTTTACTGACAGATCTTCCTGACCCACCTTTAGGTCTTCTCTGCTATTTTCCTTAAAACTTTTATTTCCTAGAACTCACCACAACATTTATTTTTGTGTTTCTGTGTTGAAGGTCTGTCTGTCTCTGCTACTAGGCTGGGAGGGGCGTGAGGCCTGGGTGTCCTATTGGACACTGCATACACCCATCACTACTAGTACCTGACATGGTACTAGAAGTGATGCTCACTGAACATTTAGTTGACTAACTGAATGAAATCTATAGATGTCACACATGGCACACGATGGGTGTTCGGTAAATGTCATTTTCCCTCTCCCTTCCCCTGCTTGGGTCATTGATGGATTTTGTGAGCACGCCTGCAGCATCCATGTAGTGTAGAAAGAACCCAGTCTTATAACACACATACCTGAAGTTCAGATCCATGATCTGACTCTTACAAGCTGCTAGATGACCTTGGCTCATTCACTTCACTCTGGGCTTTAAATATCTTTCCTATTTAAATATCTTCCATATATTCAGCTCTTCCCTACCAGGTTGGCCAGCTCTTACAACAAGATAACATAAATATAAGGGGCCCCAACTGGTGTCTAGCATAAAAAGGATGCCCTGTAAACGTGACCTTCTTTACTGTCCTCAGGTCCTCGGAAGGGCCAAGCCTGGCAGATAAACAGTCTGCTGCCCTGGAGGGCAGAGGCTCAGAATCTTCATCCATCTGAGCTGTTCTTTATTCTCTAAATAGACAACGGGGGCGGGGGGGGGGGGGAGTTAGGCTACCCTAACTTGTGCCAAAGGCAGTTGCTTTCCTGTTCCCCAGTCTTTCCTTCCAGTTCACTGGTTGGGCCTTCAGGAATTTTCAGAAGGCCAGAGTCAGGAGCCTTGGGGGTGGGGCTGGGGGGTGCCCACTACCGAGAAGACCAAGCCCTGTCCTCAGGGAGAGACCAGTTTGAGGCGCTTCCAGGAGCTCGGCGGAACCCGCCTGCCACTCGGAGAGGTAATGAGAGGGCAGATCAGTGTCAAAAATAAGACAGAGAAGCGCATTTCAACTTGACTCGCATTAAGAATGTCACTTTAGAGTACAAATGAGAGAGAAAAGAAATGCTCTTTTATGCGGGAGTTTATTTTTGTCACTTTGTCAGCGAGAAATTGCAGCCCTCGGGGCATTGGAACTGCACAGAATCACCCAAAACATTAACATGCAAATTGCCTTCTTTAGAGAAGGTAATTTTATTAGTGCAGGAAAATGTTTTTTCCACTGTGCCCAGGCTCAGCAGCAGTGCTGTCTGGGAGCCAGTTGGGGCCCCTGGGAATGGAGAATCAGGGAGAGTTCTGAACTTGGTTAGGATTCTATTACCTCCTCTGCTGGGGATCATGCACGGAATACGCTGGAGTGTCACAGCTGGTCACTATGGGCACATAGAGTGTAGAGGGCAAGTGACTTGTTCAAGATCATACAGCAGCAATGGCAGAAGAGGAGGAAGAGCTAAGGTGGCGTATCCTGTGTCTCAGTTAACCAGAGGAGCGACAGGGAACCATTGGGGTTCCTGGATGTAGCCACTCTGAGAAAGAGGAGCCCAATGAGATTCCATCTAACCATCTATTTGCTCGTTCACTCACTCGCTCGCTCAATAAAGCTTTCACTGTGCTAGGCCCTGGGCCCCAGACATGAGTCAGGTACGAGCGTCGAGGAGCTCAGCATCCAACTGGGGGCAGGTGAGGAGGGGATACAGACTTACACAAACTCTTAGGATCCAACTAGATAAGACCTACTACGCGGGTGTGCCAAGAAGCAAAGAGCACAGAAGAGGGCGTGACGGACGGACTCTCGGGAAGGCAGAGAGGGGGCCTGGAAGCTTCCCGAAGGAGGTCTCGCATGTGGCACTGTTCAGGAGGCCAAGATGGAGAAAGGCCTTGTAGGCAGGGAGACACGCACGAGCAGAGGCACGAAAGAGCATGGTGGCCTGGCCCAGAGTAGCCCTATGGCTGCTGCACAGGCCAATCTCAAAGGCTGAGGAGCTCAGATTTCACCCTGCAGGTGACAAGTAGACCCTGTCGGATCTGTTTAGAACAGAACCCCGTTCCCCTGAGACTTCAGGAGGGAGGGGGTGTCCCAGGCCCTGGAGCGCCAAAATGACAGAAGGTTGCATGAGGCTGCGCTTACATAAGGCTTCCTCCTCCCTTCACAGACGTGATCAGCGGGGAAGTGTGGGCAGAGACACCCACCTGCTACCAAGAAGAAAGCACCTCAGTCATGTAAGGTCTCCCTGAACAGTTCAGGTGTGCTCCCTTTCCCAAGAGGCTGCTTGCTATCCTGCACCATGAGCTGCTTGGCAGCTGCATCACATGACTGGGGTGGGGCACAGGGAACGGCTCCCACAGCTCTGGGAGCTGTCTTTTAGGGAAGCGAAAGGAAAATGTGTCAATTTCAAGTACACGTGGAGCTACTGTGGAGATTCTGAAGGGGGGTGTTCTCTACCTCAGGGGTTCTCAACTGCAACACCTTTAATAGTTGAGGCCAGATAATTCTTTGTTGTGGGGGTCTGCACTCTACATTAAAAGAGGTTTTGCAGCATCCTTGGCCTCTATTCACTAGATCTCATCCTGCCCTAGTTGTGACAACCAAAAATGTCTCCAGATATGGCCAAATGTCCCTGAAGGTAGGGGTGAGTCAAAAGCATCACCCCCCCCCCCCACACCTGCCCTTGGGAATCACTGGTCCTCTAGACCTCAGGGAATACATGGAGGTTGAGGATGCCTGACCAATGGGAGTCTCCCAAGTCTAGTGGGATGAAGACACCCCAAGGACAAAATTTGTTAGAGTGGATAAAAAAAAAAAAAAAACAACAAACACAACTATATGTTGTTTATAAGAAACCTACTTTAAACACAGACATAGATTAAAAAGTAAAGAGATGGAGAAAGACAGACCATACTCATATGAGCCAAAAGAAAGTTGGAGTCGCAATATTAATTTTAGACAAAGCAGACTGCGGTACAAGGAAAATTATCAGGGATAAAGGTGGGTATTGCATAATGATAAAGGGGTCAGTTCCTAAGAAATCATAACAATCCTTATAACATGTAGATAGCTAACAACAGAGTGTCAAAAACTGATAGAACTGCAAAGGAAAAGAGATAAATTCACTGTTGTAGCTGGAGATTTCAACACACCTCTATCAGTAATTGACAGATGCAGCAGGCAGAAAACTGGTCAGGATATGGTTGAACTGAACAGCACCATCAATCAACTGGATCTATCTGACATTTATAAAACATGTCATCCAATAAGGGCAGGACACACATTCTTTTCAGTCCACATGGAACGTTCACAGGACAGACTACATTCTGGGCCATAGAACATACCTTAAGAAATCTAAAAGAAGTAAAAGCATGCAAAGTATGCTCTCCAACCACCATGGAATTAAACTAGTGATCAATAACAAAAAGATAGTTGGAGATTAAATAGCACATGTCTAAACAACCTGTGGGTCAAAAAATCAGTCTCGAGAGGAACTGAAAAAGATTTTGAACTAAATAAATACAAAAATAGAACTTACTGATTTCTGCAGGGTGTAGTGAAAGCCGTGTTTACAGGGAAACTTATAACATTGAATGCATATATTAGACAAGATGAAATACCTAAAATCAATCATTAAAGATTCTACCTTAGGAAGCTAGAAACAGAATAAGTTAAATCTAAAGTAAACAGAAGAAAAGAAATAATAAAAATTAGAGTACGAATCAATGAAATTAAAACAGGAAATCAATAGAGAAAATTAATTAAACCAAAGGTGGTTCTATGAAAAGATCAATGAAACTGATAAACCTCTAGCCAGGCTAACCAAGAAACAAAGAGAGAAAGTTACTAAACTACTAAATAGTAATTAAAAATTACTAATATCAGAAATGAAAGAAGGATCTTCACTACTCATCACATGGACATGAAAAGGATAATAAAGAAATTTTTTGAATAACTATACCCACAAATTTGGTAACTTAGATAAAATGGACCCATTTCTTGAAAGACGTAATTTAGTAAAACTCACACAAGGAGAAACAGAATCTGAATAAGCTTATAACTATCAAAGCAATTGAATTAATAACCTTTCAAAAAAAAAAAAAGCACTAGGCCCTGATGGTTTCTTTCACTGATAAATTCTACCAAACATTTAAGAAACAATACAAATTTTCTACTATCTCTTCCAGAATTTAGAAGCAGAGTGAACACATCCTGACTCATGTCACGAGGCCAACATTACCTTAATGCCAAGGTCAGATAATGGCATTCCTAGAAAGGAAAACTACAGACCAATATCTCTTGTAAACATGGATGCAAAAACCGTCAACAGAACGGTTAGCAAATCAAATCCAACAACATATCAAAAGAATTATACATCGTGACCAGTAGAATTTATTCTAGGTATGCAAGGCTGCTTCAGCGTTCAACAGTCAAATAATGTTCACAACAACAGGCTGAAGAAGAAAAATCATATGATCACATCATATGATAGATGCTGAAGAAGCACGTGACAAAACCCAACACCCATTTATGATATATATATTAAAAAAAACAAACAAACCTATCAAACAGCAACAATAGAATGTCTCAGCAAACCAGGACTAGAAGGGAACTTCCTCCACTTGGTAAAGAATATCTACAACACAGTACACACCTAGCAGAGCGATACTGACAAGGATGGGGAACAACAGGAGCCCTTATTCACTGCTGGTGGGAATGTGACATGGTGAGTCCACTTTGAAAGACAATTTGGCAATTTCTTAAGCTAAACATGGTTTTAACATACAATCCAGAAATCATGTTTCTAGGTATTTGTTCACTTGTGTTGAAAACTTATCTTTACCCAAACCCTGCAAACTAACGTTCACAGTAGCTTTATTCACAATTGCCCCAAATCAAAAACACCCATGATGTCTTTCAGCTGAAGAATGGAATAACAAACTGTGGCACATCCATCCCATAAATTGTTATTTAGAGATACCAAACTCAGCTCTGCCTGATCCTTAGAGAAGCCTCACTCACTGAGTTGGGCTCTTGGGCCTGTGGACATTTTGAGATTGGCATGGTCTTTCTACCCTCACGAGCTTGTGACTGCTGTTACTTCTTGAGGCAGCAGAGGACAGAGCTCAGGACCTGATTTTTGCTCTGAGCCCTCCCCTCTGCCCCCTTTACTGCTCTGAGCTTTCACTTCCTCCTTCCTAAATGAAGTCCTGGGAACAAGACCTGAGCTCACGGGTAGCTTCCCAGTGGACTGGGAAACTGTTTTGTAATCCGTAAACTACACACAAATAGCAGGAACGAGGACGGTAGTTAAAACAAACAAAAAGAGCTCCCGTTTGAGCCAGGCATATGCTCCCTTACTAAGTCCTTACAGCAAGGCACGGTGGACGTCATCTGTCCCATGTTAAAGGAAACTGCGGCTCTCTCTGAGCTCAAGTGCCCCCTGGGGGTTCCCAGAGGGAGGGGCAGGGCACTGAACCCACCCGTCTGACTCAATGGCTCATGCTTTGCCCACAACGCTCCAACTGCTGCTGTTTCTGCAAGAGCTGGGAATGGTAAGAGACAAATACGAGAAAAGCGGAAGGCTGCATAAAAAAAATCATTCTGTTTTTTCCTTTTTGTCTGTTTTGGAGGGAAGCCGGGGCCAGACAACGGGTGGAGATCCTGTTCCCGTCACCTTGAGGTGCCAGAGAGGACGACGAAGAACAGGCACTCGCCTGACAAAAGGGCTGTGGGTGTGAACACACATCTGCTGGCAGCCCGCACCAAGGGGAAACGTAATTACGGAAAGCACCGCCTGCATGGGAGCAGGCCCTGAAGAGGGGTGTCCGTGAGAGGGGGAAAGGAGCTGACGTTTCTGTTGGCTTGCCCGCTTTTATTAAAAATAATTCCGATGCCTACTATTTTGTAAGTGTGTAGGGCACCCGTCCAGAGAGGCCCATCTGACTCTGAGAAGATTTCAAGGCTGAAGAATGTCGCTTGTGCCAGACACGCCCCGCGAGGCGCTGTGTGCAACCTGCCGAGTTATCTGCGGCCCCCACGTTCCAGAGAGAGGAGGCCGGCCGTTCATGTATATGTATAAGTGAGGCTGCGCGAAACATTCCACATAAAAATACTTTTCAATATTTCAGTACCTTGTTAACCAAATACATTTCAGTGGGGCCCATTCTAGCGGATGAAAGTACAGGAGGCGGGCCATTTGCATAAGTTGACAAAGGAAATTTGGGGATAGATGGTAATAAGACTCGGACACCCACAGGATCAGCCGATTGTCGGGGTCTGACCCTTCCTCCATGAGAGCTGTGTTTGCAACGCACCTACTGTGTGCCAGGCACCGTGCCCAGCTTCATTAGGGTGGAACTGCTCTGCTTCACGGATGCGAGTCTGGCTGAAGGCACAGATGCCACGCTCTCCTTTAATTAGTGCTGTGAGCAGCGTGGTCAAGGAGCGGGGCAGGATGCTGTCGGAGCCCACGAGGAGGATGGTCCGAGGCTCCTTGAGGACAGGTCCTGGGCAGCGTGTGCAAGGGGAGTGGGTTTCCGGCAGAGGCGGATGCCCGCAGTGGAGGACCTCCACGATGGCCGGCTGCTTGACTGGAGCCAGAGCACGTGGGGCTCGTGAAGGGCGGGGTGGACGTGAGCGGGGAGGGGTCCAGTCTGCGAGGCCGGGCTCACGCAGGCGCTCTGCCCTGAGTCGGAGCTGTGAGACCGGAGACTGAGGACAGCTGACGGCTGGCTCTGGGTTGAAAGATGACGCAGAGGGAGGGCTGGAGGCCAGCACAGTCATCCCCAGGGCAGGCAGCAAGCACCCACCAGCGTGAGAGCAGACACACAAAGGAATGGCGAAGGCCGGGCATCAGAGACCACGACAGAGCAAACGCGGAGATACCCTGGTCCTGTGTCCAGGCCTGCAGGCCCGAGGCCTCAGTGCTTCATTTCCTGCCGCCTTCAGCCTTCCCCGGCCTCACAGTGCCCACCCATCCCCATTTTCCTTGAGCTGGACCAGGAGAGCCTGTTTGCCGCCCAACAATATGGTGTAAGACAAAGGGGCAGCCGGGCAACAGGCTATTTATAGAAACGGTCCAGGCCAAGGTGGGCGAGGGCCATGCTGGAGGGAAAGGAGAGGGGAGAGCCTGGTGCTTTATCAGGCACCAAGGGAAAGTCTGTTGCTACCTATCCCATCCCTCCCACAAGCTGTGAGCATCTCGAGGTAGGCACTTCTTCCTGTCTGTTCCCAGCACCTGCAGAGCACCTGGCATGAGTCGGTGTCCAGAAAGTATTTCCCGAGAGAGGGGTGCAGGAGGAGCGACGTGATCACAATAGCAGCGGCCCCCACTCCCTGTGGCAGACCCTGCTCTGAGGTGCTTTCTGTGCTTTGTCTCACTTCATATCAATGATTTGATGAAGTGGCACCATCATCACTTCCACTTTACAGAGGACAAACACCAGGCTCTGAGGAAGTTATGTAACTTGCGGAGGCTACACAGCTAGTGAGTTATCGTGCCCACATTTGAAGGCGGGTCTGGCTCTCCCAGAGCCCGGGGCTCTGGTGATATCGCTAGTGGAGCCAAGGCAGTCCCAGGAAGCGGGGCGTGCACGTAGCTCAGGCGGACTCCTTCAAGCAGTGGAAGGAATTTTTCCTATTTTTGCCGAAGAGTCTGTAGCATATATTGCACATTAAACTACGCCATTCTCAGATTTCCCTCTGCAAGCCAGGGGTGTGAGCCTATGTGCCGTGCATGCATCTGTGTGTGCTATGCCCGTGTTCGCATGGGTGAGTGGGTGGGGGAAAATTTCCGATCCATTTTTTACTTGCTTTGCAGTCACGTTTCCCTTGGTTACTGGGAGGGACCTTTGCCTTATATCTTAAAACAGCAGAACATCTGGCTGCAAAGTGAACAACGCTGCACTGTCAGCAGTCAGCAGCCCCCACGTCGGTCCACGTGCTAAATGGACACGAGGCCCCGGTGCTGGACCCACACGTTCCCTTTGCAAGGGAAACATTTGTCTCGAAGATGACACCATGGACACCGCCTTTCCTGGCCTCGTCTTGATGCTGCCCCTGTCTCTGGGAAGAGTTGGGAGCGGAGGCTCCGTGACGGGGAGCGGCTTGAGAGCGCAGAGTGCGTGAAATGACAGCATCTTCGCGGACACACCCGTTTCTTCATTTTGAGTCTGGGCGACGGGAGGGGCTCCTACCTCCCAGTTCTGCCGATAACACCCTCATTTGGATTTCCGCCTTCTGCTAGAAATTCTAAAATTGTAAACTGGAATCTTTAATTGTTGTGGACGACGGTGACACTGGCCCGCTTGAGGGTGTGAGAGTGCATGTGACTGAGATCCATCCAGCTCCTGACTGGTCGTTGACATTCTCACGGAGAGGAAGACGAGCCTATTTAGAGAAGATGAGCACAGGAGGCAGATGAGGGTGGGCAGAGGCTGGTGTCGGGAAGAGCCACGTGTTAGATGTGAGTTATTATCAAGTCCAAGCTCTTGTTTTGGGTGGTGAGTTTGTTGGATGCTCATTTCATTTTAAAAACAGCTCATTCAAAAAGCCAACTAAATAAAAGCAGGCTATGCATGGACCAGGATGGAAATGTCTCATGGACCAAGGATTATAATTAATCCAATCCTATATCCCTGGTCCAATAAAAGACAAATCAATAGAAAAGAAGCCTGTTTGAAAGGATGGTCTGAGATGTGGATTTTACAATGTGCATGCTTTTTCTTACTAGTCCCCGACCCCCCCAACCCCACCCACTCATGCTATTCTCTTTAGACACCGTTTTTCTTCTTCATTTCAAGAGCTGGCTCAGAAAGGTCTTGAGCATCGGGAATCTGGTTAAGTCCCTTAGTGGGCACCAAAGTCTTATTAGGGCGGAAGGAAGGGCTGGGCATGAGCACTTCGGTGCAGCTGGTGCTGGGCGTTTGGTGTTGGGCGTTGATCTTACCCAGATAGGCTGGCATTTTGTGCCCACAGGAAGGCGAGGGAAGGGACACCCACCCCGTCAAGTGTCTTGCCGAAAGCGTGGTTCTCACACCCGGACAGAACTCCCTGCTCGTGTGGTGTGGGCATGCCCCATTTGGGCATTCGTCTGTGTATCAAACATTCCCTAGGCACTGAGCACGAGCCCCTTGCGTGCTCTGGGCCACATGCTACGTCCCCATGGACACAGAACTCACAGTGAGTGCCTCTTCTGGGTCACACACCGTGCTAAGTGCTTTGTATGCGTTCTCCGTCTTAACCCTCGTAGCCACTCTCTGCTGCTTCCCACATCTGAGCCCTGGC
The DNA here is from genome assembly GCA_004027375.1 of Macroglossus sobrinus. NCBI lineage: Eukaryota > Metazoa > Chordata > Mammalia > Chiroptera > Pteropodidae > Macroglossus > Macroglossus sobrinus. Next base: position 202,651 of record PVKZ01001759.1, on the reverse strand, counting down.
TGGGCCCCATTACAGTTGTCGACCATCCTTTCCATTGGTACAGCTGGAGACACTGGGTATAATGGGAAGGCGATGGGCTCTGCAGGCAGACTTGCTCTTGGTTCAAATCCCAGGGTGCCCACCGGAACACTTTGCCACATCTATTTAAATTCACCCCTTTAGGATTCTCATCTGCCAGATGGGATTAACCACCCTTATCTCACAGGGCGGTGTGAGAATTAAATGAGCTCACTCAGAGAACAAGCAGTTTTGATTTCTGTCACATAGTAAATGTCCAGTAAATGGTCTCTATTATTTTTTTTTTCCCCTTGAGTATAGGACCTATAAATAACTTGCCTTTATATTCCCATAGGGCCCCAAACCTGGTAACATGTTCCTCCCGTTTCTTGAATGAATGGAAGAATGAATGAGCGTGCGCCCCGTGAGAATGAGGACACACATCCCACTCTTCTGCCTTCTTTCTCAGACTCACAGCAGCTCCGGGACAGGCAAAGCTGCCCCCCATGGTCACTGCACCACCCCTCTGGCCAACACTTAATTGAGAGGTCCTGGGCTCAGCACCGTGGAGCGAAGAAGGACCCTCTGGTCTTCCCGCTGACACTTCCAAAAGGAAGAACCACCAGTCAACCATGAACGTCTTCTTTTGCCAGCCAGTGACTTCCTGAATGGTCCCAGGGACGTGGCTGGCTTCACAGACTCCTCCTTCGGAATCAGGAAACCGGACCAGCCTTCTTAGGAGGCGAGGACTGGGCTCTGGCTGGCACCAGCTGTGAGGTGGCAGTGGCCCTTGAGACCACGGGCACAGATGGGCTTCTCACTCCTGGCTTTACTGTCCAATCTATACCACCTCCACCCCTGGACCCTGTCCTTTCCTTTCAGGAGAGGTAGAAACAGGGGTATAAGCTCCCAGGGTGAAAGAAGGGGGCACAGGCAGGTGGGCGAGGCACCACCTCCCATTCCAGCTCCTTCCCCCACAGGTCTTGGGCTCTGCAACTTGACTTTTCTCCTTCCTGCCTCACAAGCCACTTCCCAGTCACTTAAATGACAGAGCACTGGTTGATGTGGCCTTGGATTAGGGACTGTGTCCTGGGCCAGGAGGCAGGAGGCGTGAGTTCGAATCTGACCCTTGCTGCCCACTGGCTATGGGATTTTAGACAAGTCCCTTTTGCTCTTGGAGCCTCAGGATCCTCATCTGTAAAATGGGATTCGATCGCCCACCTTGGAGGTCTGGGGTGAGAATCAGCAGAGATGGTGATCTGGAAATCGTGGTTATTATGTTATTATTCCACACACCTGGGGGCCGAGGTGGGGCGAAAGGCCCGGAAGATCCCAGCCCCGGATTTGCTTGTCAGTACGGGCTGAAGAGCATTGTTCTCTTCTCCTTAGCTTGGTCGGCAGACCCCCCAAATCTGGCAGACCCCAGAAAACCTCGCCCAACCTGTACTGTGGGGTAGCCCCTGTGGATTCTGCTTACAGGGAGCAACTGAAGAAGCAAACAAAACAGGGGGAAACTACTCGGAATTAACAATGGGCCAGATGGCAATGCTAGTGCGAAGCAATAAAACATGATAAACAGCTTCCTGCTGCTACTCCTGATCAATTTCAATATTTAATAATTCCACTGCCTCCCCCCAGCCCCTCATCCGGCCCCCTCCGCAGGATCCTGCAAGGACTGCCCGCGTTCGACGCACAGAGCAAACACTTCGGCGCTTTCTGAAGGCGTCAGCAAAAAGTGAGCTGCTCAACTGTCACAGGAGCGCTCTCGGCCCTCGAGACGATAATTAATCTGCCTCCCTCTCCCGAAGACGAAGACGCTCCATCTCAGCCTCTCCTGGTTGCCAGGCAAGGCTGTGAGGGCGCACTCACTGCGGAGATGAGATAGGAGCCCTCACCTTGTCGATTCAACAACTGTTGGTATCCCCAAGTTTGGCTTTTGAGTTAAAGGAAGGCTGGGAGCTGGTGGTCATCTTACTCCAGGACCAATTAGTAGGACAAAGCGACAGAGAAAGGGACGGGGGCAGCGTGGTGTTAGAGCCTTACCCATCGGCCGTGCCTCTGTGCCTCAGTTTCCTTCTCTGTACAATGGAGATGATGATGCCTGCCTCTGGGAGAATTCTAGCGGAGCTACACATGTGATGGGCCCGGCAGAGGGCTTGGCACACAGGAAACAGCCCCAAACGGGCAGCCAGGGAGCATCATTATCAACCGTGAAGCCAATCTGCAAATGAAGCCTGAGCCCCGTGCCTGCAGGACGGGCCTGCTGGTCCCTGTGGGCAGGAGGCTGAAGCCCAGGGCGGACCACAAGTGTGGGCAGGGCCTGGCAGAGAGCACCTCGTTGTCAGAAGGACCCACGGCAGGGTGCCCCCCAAGTAAAATTAACTGCCTTGCACCGCCAGCGAGGGCTCCAAAGGCTTTTATCCCCACTGACACAGGAGACCTCCGGCTGGCACCCCAGAGAGCAGGCGCTGTTGGCACCATTTACAGAGGAGGAAGTGGAGATCAGGGGGTGAAATGGCCTTTCAAGTTTACACCACAGGAAATGGCATAGTCAGTTCTAATCTGGACCTTTCCAGCCCAGGTTTCATGTCTTCTGCACTGAATCACAGGAGAAGGCTTTCCCCAGGGGCCCCCTCTTGTGTGTGTTCCTTTTGCAGGGAGGCAGCAGAGGGGAGGGGAGCCTGGGTGCCAGGTGACCTGAGCTGCCAGGTGACCTGAGTGCAGTCTACTCATCTGTGAAATGAGGCTGGTAATACCTTCTGCATGGGCCCGCAGGGACGTTTAATGAGGGAATATACATGACCGTACTTCATAACTTTGTGAGAAGTGGTACAAATGTCAGGTATGGTGACTATGACTTTGTAGAAAAACACCCTCTATGAGGTATCCACCCAAGGGAGGATGCCTCCAACCGAGGGCTTCACGCCACATAACGTAGAGAGAGCATCAAGAGCTCTACGTGTGGCTTTCAAGGCCTCGACAGCTCCTGCACCTCCGTCTCTGCCCCTCGGCCCTTCTGGTTGTGCGCCGGCCCATCTAAGCCACTCAAGGTTTCCTGAACCTTCCACAAGCGCCGATGCCCAGACCAGGCAGTACCCGTGTTGCAGGGGTCTGTCCCACCCCATTCGCTGGCTGATGCCCCTCATCTTTCTCCAGGCCATGTTCCTCGGGCCTCATGTGACTAGAAGCTCTTCTCCAGGTTCCCTGACGGCCTCTCCGTGCTTCCCTCCATCCTAGCATGCATCACACTACGCCAGTGTGTTCTCATCTGCCTTCCACTCTACAGGGAGCTCCCTCAGGACGAGAACCAAACACTATTCACTCCAGTCTGCCCAGGGCCTGGCCCAGCATCTGCTCAGTGTGTGCTGTGGGGTGAACAAATGAATGGACAGTGGGGGTACCCCCAGTGCGAATGGCATCAGAGCCCTAAGCAAAGACAAGGGATTCTAATGGGGGAATTTCAGATTTTGTTGGGTGCAGCCTTGTAGCAGGTGGTGCCCCTGAACTCAGATTCAGCTCAGTCCTTTGAGCTGATAGAATAACCTCCCTCCTCCCCGCACCTCGACCCTGAACGAGGAGGAATGGAGAGGGTCCTGCCCATCTCTGTCTGGACTCCCCGGGGCATGCTGGAGGCCAGTAGCCAGGTACCTGATTCCCGCTGGTCCAGGGTCATGGAGTTCCACCTCCTCGTGATGTCAATGTAGAGGATGTCGACGGCGGCCATGGACAAGCTGCTGCTGCTCAGCTTGCAGTTCCTGCCGGAGACGGGAAGGGATGTGTCACTGACGGACTGAACCCGTCCTGCTCCGTCTCACCCCTGCGCCTGTGCCTGGGTTGTACTCCCCGCCTGGCAGGCCCGTCCCCCGCCCCTCCCCCACCCCCCGTGGCTGGCACTGACGAAGGGCGTGTGGCAGGGAATGGTGGCAGAGGGGGCAAAGAACGTAAGCTGAGGTTAGATTAGGTGAGTTCCTAGAACTTGGTTGACTAGGGTTCTAATGGGATGAAAAGAGCCAAAACTTCATGACAGCAAGTGACTTTTTGTTTGGTAAGAAAATGTTTATTGAAACATACATTTAAAAATTCCCTATATATTTTTTCTTTTGTATATTTTTTCGGATTTTTATTTTGATCAATCTCGCATTTATAGAAAAGTTCCAAGTGCAGTAGAAAGAACATTTTTTTTTTTTAACATTCAGTATTTTATATTAGTTTCAGGTGTATAGCACAGTGGTTAGACGTTTATATAATTTACGAAATGATCGCCCAGATCAGTCTAGTACCCACCTGGCGCTATACGTAGTTATTACCACGTCGTTGACTATCTTCCCTATGCTGTACTTCACATCCCCGTGATGGCAAGTTTTAAACTGAACCCGTCTCGGCCACGGAGACCTGCGTGATCCCGGTTAAACTATTATCCCTTCCTGGGCTCTGTTTCCTCACCGATAAAACAGGCAGTCAGCCTGTCCTTACACAAGGCAACGTGGGTGTCTGCCTGCTCCAAAAGAAAAGTGGGAACACCACGCTCCACGAGCGTGCCCTGTGCACGCCTTCACCTCCACACCGTTGGTCCCTGGGAGGAGGAAGAGGAGCAGGACCTGCGGGGCTGCGTCCTCACGCCAGGGTCCAGGGGGCCGACGGTGGCTCTCTCAGGTGGCCCAGCGATGACAGCACTGTCACAGGTGCGGGCGGAAGACGCCACTGCTGTCCAGAAGTGATTCCCCACTGGAGATGCGCACCGGGGTTTCCGGGGCCAAATCCGCAGACGGGGGCTTGAGGCCTCTGCACGTCACCCCTCTAATCTATCTGTCACCTGGAGATGTTACGAGGCCCCGAGTCTGCCATAGTGAGCCCGAGATTCCCGGAGCAGAATGGCACAGGCTGGCCCACTCCCCCGCTTTGCGGGCTGGGGCAGCATCGTTCGTTGGGGAGTCCCCTCGAAGCTCTTTCCTGACTTTAGGGGAGTCACCTGGAAACTGGGGGAGGGGGCGTGGCGGGCTTCTGCACTCCGGATACCCCCTGGTTTAGGTTTTCAGTCTGTCAGCAGTGGTGGTCCCTGTCCGGTCACAGAGGGGTGTTTCGAATCCTTCCCACTTTTACTGTTATGATTACTATTATTTTTGGTCCGCAAATGTAGGGAGGCAGTCTGTCACACTGAAAAGAGCATGATTTGGGCTTTCGAATCATAGACAGACCAGAACTGAATGGACCAGGATTGATATCCTGTGACTGTGGGCAATTTAGTTAAACCGCCCTAACTGAGCCTTTATCTGCTGGTCTCTAAATGAAGACACTAATAGCCGCCCACATGGCTGTGGTGAAGATGAGCTGAGGACCCAGCATGATGCCTGGCGTCTGGTCTGGTCGGCCCCACAATTGTCGAGTCCCTTACGGCTCTCTCTCCTGTTCTTTCTTTTCCTCTTCGAGCACCAGAACCGTCTTAGCCGCATCAGAGGCTGCCCGAGGCTGGCCTCTCGGCAAGTGGCCCAGGCCATCCTGGAGAAACACTGCTGGCCAGCCGGTGCCTGGAGTGAGGGTTCGGGCTGGGTTCAGACTGGAGGCAGCCCTGGGCTTGTCTGGGTGTGCCACCTTCCTGAACACCGGGATTATGCTGGGACGTGAGTCCTAACACAGGCCGGCCTTGCCCTGAACATCCTGAAAGCTAGATCTCTGGGCCAGCTGTCCTTCTGGCTCAACTCCATTTACTGTTGCTTTCAATTTTCCAAACGTGTCCACATCCATCACCCCAGCTAACGACAAAGTGGTTCTTTGATTTCCCATCTGTCACCATCCCCTGTGTAAGCGGCTCCCTTAGGACCCCACCAGGCCAGGGGTTGATTGGCAAGCAGGATCTGGGCATCCCAGAGGCCCCTCTCGACACCCAAGCAACCCCTCTAACCAGGGTGGCTGGGAGAGTGCCCAGCACGCTGCCGGGACGAGGCTGGTGCTCCTTACATGCTGGCACCTCCCTCCCTCGCCCCCTGCTCCTTCCTTCCCTTCTGCCCCGTGCGTATTTCTCAAGCCGTCAGCTCACACGGTGCTTCCTCCTTGCCGCCTGCTCGGTATTTCAATCACAAGTCACGGTGGCAGACGTCAAAGCACATCCGCGCACAGTTATCGAGCCCCAGTAACCACGTGTCAGTGGACGCAGAGCTTTTCACGTCCCCTGTCACCAAGATGGCTATCTCTATTGGGCTCCGCCAGGGCGGTGCTCCAGCCTCTCCCAAGGTGTGTGAACAACCTGCACCGCTCCTTTCCAGAGCTTCCTTAGGAACAGCCACGGCTTTTTCTAATGACCATATCAGGGCCCTCTCGACTACCTGCTCCCCCACAGGACAGGGCCTCTGCTGGCTCCAGGCGTTAGCAGAGTATGAAACGAGAAACCAAACTGATCACTGGTCTATACTTACTTTTTTCCTGACAAGTGAAAATAGAAGTGTCGACCCTTTAGCAGGAACCATAATTTACCAAAGAGAATTCTCCATTTATCCCTTTTCCGAGGAAACTCATCCTCCCTCACGATGCCTGCAAGTACAGTTGATCACAACATCTGCCACAGGCATGGGGAGGAGGGATCCACGCTGGCTGCAGCAGACAGGAAATGCTTGAAAGGGATTTTGATTCTGTAGGCATTTTGGGGGGCACCATCTGCATGCCAGGCCCTTTCCTGCCCATTAGCTCTCTGGATCTTTATAACCATCCTGCGAGGGAGGTGTTCTTAGTCCCATTTCAGTGACGTGGTAAGCCGAGATTCAAGAAGGGACACGACTTGCCCGAGATCACACAGCTGGGATTCATATCCACTCCTTCCATGGAGGATAGAGTAGTGAACTTGGGAGCTTTTGGGAGAAGTGGGGAGGTGGCCCAGCCCAGGGCCACAGGGAGAACCCAGGAGGCAAGCCATAGTCTCAGGCGGGGCCAACATAGAACCTAGAAAGTCTGTGGGAAGCTTTGGAATGTAAGGCTGGGCAAGACAACCAGGAGACAGGTTCTCCCAGGTTTGTCCCCATAGTCACCAAACATTTTCAACTGACTCAAACAGGAAATGACTCCTAGAGTCAAGACTTTAGAATGACTTTTCATCCATCCATCCATCCATCCATCCATCCATCCATCCATCCATCCATCCATCCATCCAACCAGCCATCCACCCATCCATCCATCCACTCAATACAGAGTTTATTTTGTGTCTAACTCCATGTAGGTGGCATCTGGGGCCATGAGTGATACAGAGCTGAATCCGTCTTGGGTATCATCCTTGGAAGGTAGAAGTGATCTCAGAGTCTGGAATAAAAATGTGAAACCTAGTAGCTCTTAATTATTGAGAAAAGCTTCTCCTTATCTTCTGGGATGCAGTCCTTCAAATGACTAATGGGTAGAAGTGTAAGTTCTTTGGTAGAAGAGAAGTCCAAGAAATATGATAACATGAGAAACCAGGAAAATCCCTAAGAAAGAATAGGCTAGAAATGTACATGGAAAAAAATGAGCTGAGGAGTCAAATGTATATGAGTTTGAATCTCGACTTTGCTGTGTGACCTTGAGCAAGCCACTGAAACTCTCTGAATTTAAATTTCCTTATTTGTAAAACAAGAACAAGGCTATTCACCATACAAAGCTATTTTAAGGACTAGCTCCTTGCCGGGAAGTAAGGAGACATGGCAAACGACAGCTTCCAGCCTTCCTCCATGATGTAGAACCAATTTGAAGAAATGGGTTTGTTTGTTTGTTTGTTTGTTTGTTTTTCAGAATCAAGGGAATTTGAGCACTTACGATGGGAGAGAATTACAAATCACTCAAGTTCATTAGGGTCCCATTTCCTCTCAACAACTACTGACACTTCATGGAAAATTTAGACACCAATTTTTCCACTCCATAAAATTCTATTGATAGAATTTCTTTTGTGGTTAGCCTTCTCTGTGCAGAAAAGGACCTTATTTTCCCTGATGGGTGTCTATAAGGTGAAAGCTAACAAGTGGTCAATATTTGTTTTAAAAAAATCCAAACCACTGTCTAAACATGTAAGGAGAGAAAAGGACAACTCCAGTTTGTAATGTATGTATTCGAAAGGTTGTTGATGTCCCAGGCATAGGCTCACAATATTGCTGGATAGAGATCATCACAGAAGAGGGGAATTTTCAAAGTCACCAAGGGGTTAATGACAGAGGGGAGCTCAAGGCCCCTTACACTTCCATTCCAGAACATTCTAACACAGCATGTTGCCTCTCAGAGAATAACCACCTCCACAGCTACCCATCATGAAGCATATTAATATCTCCTTATGAGAAAAGAGAGTAAAAGGGGAGAAAAAAAAGGAGAAAGAGAAAACCATTCTCTAATTTAAAAGGAGACCAAGATCAGAAGCCACAAAGGGGCTGGGCAGGGACCTTCGAGTGGAATGAACTTGCATGAAGCAAAAATGCTCAGGGCGTGGAGAAGCTGTCCCCATTTCCTAGACATGAACCTGGTGTTGGCAAACTGTTTAAAATCTCAGGCTATAGAGATGGAAAATGCAGCATGTTCAAGTCAATGTCAAATTCTGATGTAGGAGACGCTCAGAAAACGTGTTCTTAGTGAATTACGGAGGATGCCTCCCAAATTAGTAATCCAGTGGCTGGAAAATAACGAAAACGCGTTTCCCTTAAAGAAAGCTGTCAAATCGAAGAATCGGATCATCTCTGTTTCTGAGACAGAGAAGTCGCCACACCTCGGCAATTATTATGATATAATAATTTTTTAAAAAGACAGGAAAAAAAGAGGCACTTAATTCACGGTAATATGTCCTACTATTATGTGTCTCCTGAGGGAACGACATGAAAAGCTGGTTAGATAAAGTTAAGTCTAGACAACTAGAAAAGAGAACAACAGTTCATTATTTCTCATTTCTTGGTGGAAGAGAAAAATAGGTTATGGCCGGGCTGGCATTAGCATAATTCACTCCCAAAACTGCTGATCTATGCAGCGCAGGATGAGGGATGGCCACTGAAAATAAATGCGATCGGAATACTTATTATGTTGTTCCCTCCAGTTCTCTTCAAGCAAGTTGGAGAGGAAGAGTGGGTAGTAGAGATGAAAGCCAAGTTCAACCTCTGCCATGTGTGTGGGAGCCCTGCAAGGAACATCTATCCAGCCGGCATATACGTCTCCTGTGTGGCGCTCCAGAGAAGGACGCTTGGTTTGATTTAACACACGGAATAAATATTATTAATTCATAATGAAGCAACATTTAAACCGAAGTGCAAAGGAGACAGAGAATAGTTGTTAGCGAGAGAAAATGCTTGCTGTTAAATTTAGCTGGCAAGACTGAACAGACTCCGATAAATCTAAAAGCAGAGGGTATCGCCTTTTACAATAAAGTGGCTGCTGGGAATCTCTTGGTACGTTTTAAAAAGGAAAGAAATCTATTAATGGTTGTGTGACGTTTTTCTTCATTTCTTCCTGCATCCTTAATTGCTCGGGTCAGTCACTGGGTGGGTGTGGAGGGATGGGAGAGCCTTGTTGTCTGAGTCTGCCTGCTCGGCTGCCTCCTCCCCCCCCTGAGGACGCGGTACCCCTTCTCACGGTCACCATCGCCCCACTAAGAACCCGGCCACAGGTCGGAAATGACAGGCGTAGGACCTAATAGTTTCTTACATCACAAAATAGGTTTTTCATGCGAATGTCCTTAATTATAGAAAACAAAGAGACGGAAAAGCATAAAGCTGATTACGTAGAAAGAGACAGATCCATAGCAATAGTTTGGACATCATCCAGGTCCAGTCGGAGAGCATTTGAGGAATCTTTGCTAGAACCATCCCCAATTCTGTTTTCTTTTCAGAATCGCAGGTGAATATAGCAGCTCCGTCACTGTGTACCTTGACATCTCATACTAGAGGTCACACACTGGTGGTCTCTATGGGTAGTCACTCTTCGATTGAACCCACTCAGGGTTTAAAATTATGTTCCAAATGACTAATATTCATATACGTTGTATTATGATTTTATATAAAAATCAGTATTTTTAGTTTCTCTTGAAACACCAAAAGTTCCGGTGCTACTAGCCCAGCAGGGTCCTTCCAGCAGGTAGGTGCTCTCCAGGCTGCCAAGTCCCCCCGCCCCCCACCCACACTCCCATCCTTCCAGATCCAGCCCATTGCACTTGTTTTTGCTTCCTGCCTGCCCCCAGAGGCAACTGAGATTGTGATTCTTATGGTGCACTAGTTTTTCTAATCTCCCCTTCTCTCTTACATTTTAGTAGAATTTTAGTAGGAATAAAAAGGAAGCATTTCAGTTTCCACCATCAGCTTAGCCTTTTCTGACTTCTAAACATGAGCCACCCATGGGAGTCATTCTCAGGTTCTCCCCACAGCCGGGAGCATGAAGCCCTTTACTGCCAGGAAAACTACTGCTTATAACAGTCCAACCCCTGCCTCTTCCCTGGGGCCTGCCTTGATTCCACTAGGCAGACAAAGCGACCTCTATTCTGCCCCAGCACTCCCGACGTAGGCCTCTGGGGACACCTGAGGTCACCTGAGGCCACCGTATGACTCTGCCAAAGGATTGCATTTAATTATTTGCTCAGTGTGTGGGCTGTCTGTTAGACCGAGGGTTCCCTGAGGGCAGGTGGGATTCTGTTATTTATTTCTGATTGTCCTGTGGCTACCAGGTGCTCAGGAAAAGTTGTTACGACAGACTAGGCAGGTCTTTTGCCTCAGCAGTTGAGAAAGAGCAGACCTCCCAAGGCCAAGGTCCCCTGCAGCACTCAGGTTGCTGTCCACATCAAGCCAAGCCATCCTCACTCTCATGGGTTCTGAATGGACTCTTCTGTGCAATGGTGCGGGGGCTTGGGAGGGCCCAGAAGGCTCCTGCCTTTGCTCCAGAAGGTCTGCACCCCTGGGTATGTCATGCTGAGAGGACACTGCTCACCCCCACCATTTCCCTGGGTCTCTGCACGCTTCCACAGCACCTCGAGTGTCCTCATGACTCGGGGCCTCTGTCACTCAGCTGGTTCCCTATGTCCCAAGGCCCCATAATCACAAAGGGGTAGAGAGTGGCTTCCTATTCTCCTTCTCCTCCTATTCACTGTATTGGGACAGTAGTACATACAGTCAGACAAATTCTATTTCCCAGCTTCCCATGCAGATGGAAGTGGCCAAGAAGATAGAAGTGGAAGTCACTGAATACAGCTTCTGGAAAGCTTTTTAAAAGGAGTCTAACTCATTTGGCAGAGGCTTTTTGCTCTTCCTCCCTTCTTTCTTCTTGCCTGAAACTCGACCGTGATGGCTGGATTTTGAGCAGCCATCTTGTGACCACAAGGCAATGCTGAAGCTGGAAGCACATGCTTAGGATGGATGAGCAGAAAGACGGAAAGTGGGGTGTTGATCACAATGTGGCATCATTAACCAGCCCTAAGACCGCTGCTGCAAAACTTCCTGTTGTATGAGAGAAAACTAACTGCATGATTTAAACCATTTGCAGGCAGCTATCTCCTACTACACATCAAATACAATTCCTGAATGAGTCAGAGGATATCATGTTAGGTGGTATTCTCAGGGAAATGACAACACATGTCTGTTGACTTTCTTGAAAATGTCCACTGCCTGATGGACATTATAAGCACAAGACTCCCATTTAACAAATAGCTCCTGAGAACGAGGCACCATATTACGTCCCGACCTCCTAGCAACCCTGCAAGGCAGGAGCGAGCATTCCCATTTGACAGATGAGAGAACTGAGACTCAGGGAGGACAAGAGACTTGGCCAAAGCCACCCAGACATTAAGTGATGTGCTTGGCTTTGAAGCCAGATCCCAAAGCCTGTGCTCTATCCACTGAGCTTTCCTACACAGCTGAAACCAACACCAAGCCCATCAAGGTACAAACACTAGTTTGGGGGTACCAAAATGATAAAAATTCTTGTTGATACTCCTGTTTAGTCCAATCAGGACTATCAGAGAGCTAGAGTTAGAATTTATAAAAGTCATTTCGAGAAAAGCTTATGACAAAAACGGTTTCTGGTTCAAGACTTCTAATTATTTGCTTTAGTGAATAAAAGCGGGAAGAGTGTGACTTTGAGATGCAAGGTAGAAATATTAAAATTGATGATGAGGGAAAAAACCCAGCACATCAAATGCTGGTAGATAGTTTCTTTGAAGCATAGAACATACCATCTTGGGGTATAGGCAGCTTCACCCCCATTTTATAGGATCACTGAGGTTCAGAGAGAGTCATTAACTTACCCAAGGGTTACACAGCCAGCAAGCGCTCCTGTGTTGTCGCAAAGTGTCCCAGAGGGTAGAGGCAAATTCATGAATAATCTCAGGAGATCATGTGGCAATGACTTATTTTATAGGGTACAGCAAAAAAATCTCATGTTTTAACTTTAAAACCATGCAAATTTTGTATTATACTCTATAATATAACCATGTTATTTTTATATTAGAGCAAGTGTATTAAATTATTTATCAGCTGAATTATTTAACTTTTCTCTCCTGAAAGTGACACTTTGGAAAGATATGCCTTGCTTCTCTGTTGTGGCTTCATAAACGCTCAGCACGCAGCCATGTACCACTGGGAGAACATCAGCCCAGCTTAAGAAGCACAGGGTCCAAGGGGCAATTATTTATATGTGGTTTAAGGACCAAGTTCAAGGCAGCACAGAATTGTTTTGTTTTTTTTTTTAACCACAGCGTAAGGTTGCGAATGCTGTCACCTCGGTTACATTCATTAATTCATTCAACAAATAAGAGTCTGCTATGTGCCAGGCCCAGCACCAGACACTGGACCGATCCAACCCCAGAGGGGACAGTGACCCAGCACCGCAGACTCTCCCAGGAGCAGTCAGGCAGATCCCGCCATCCAGATGTGCTGGCCTCCCCCCTGCCCGAAGTCCCAGCCGGAGGGGACTGGTCTCACTGACCTTATGAAGGTCCGAAAGCCTGTTGGTCCCAGCTTCATGGACCCCTTGATTCCCAGGAACCGGATAAACAAATTTGCCAGCCTGTCCACCAGGCGCAGGTAGTTGAACTGCTTTGCATACTTGGGGAACACCTGCTTGAGGCAGATGGAGGGCAGGTGGGCTTCGGAATATGGGTTGCTGCTCGAGGCGATGGCCAGCTCGCTGTCGGGGTCTTCCTTTGCGGCCAATGTCTTCTCAAGCTGCTGAGACCTGGAGCACACAAGGAATTAATGATTGAACCAACATCTGGAGTGGGCTTTACAGCAGACAGAGCACTTTCTCTTGCATACTCTCCTTTCCTTTAGATTTATAGCAACCCCAGGAGGTGGGTGTTGTCAGTATTTTTACTGTACAGACCAGAAAATGGACCTCAGAAGAGTGACCTGTCCAGGCTCACACGGCTAGTGCACGCCCAAACCAGGACCTGACCCCAGGACACAGCCGGGGCTGGAAACGCATACTTCCTCCATTCTACCCTCCTGCTTTCCCCCAATATGGACAATTTTCTTAACCTGTGATTCAAGAGAATACTCCATTATGGGGCAGTCTGGGTTTGATTTCAAACTCCTACTTATGGGTAATAATTGAATAATTAAGAAATATAAAAATCTCATTGAGGGCTGGCAAGAAGCCATAGGCACAGTTCAATGAACAATTTGCAAAGATATATCAGTTATCCAATTCCAGAGGTAGGCACGATGACGTTTTTTGGCTTAACTATCTTCTTATTTGGAACTCATACAAAAAAAAAAATGATTATAGTGTTGTTATTCCTTAGTTTGGATATTTTATTCTGAAATGATTCTGATATTCAAGAGAATTCATAGCTCCCACATATCTAACTACCCTTACCGACCTTCAGAATGGTCCACCCCCTCACCCCCGCCCCGTCCTCATTCTCCGTCTCCTCGAACGTCACCATCCACCATCGTCCTCATTCTCCGTCTCCTTGAACGTCACCACCAGTTAGTTATCAGGTGGGAGGCACCAGAAGAAATGCCAGCCTCTCCTCTCCCTCTGCTTCCACAGGCAGTCCTACCTCCTTAATCTTCCCTGAAACTTGGCGCTCTCCCTCTCTGGGCCTTGTTGATTCTCGCCCGACTGCAGCAACAGCCTTTGCCATCCATGGTTCCGCCCTGCACACTGGCACCCGAGGCACCCCTTGTGCTGGTAGGATCACTCACTTGCTACGGCTTTTTGGTGACTCCCGAGAGCCCACATGATACAGTCATATTCCTCATTCTGGCACTCGAGGCACTTCCTGATTTCTCCTGCCCCCTCCTCATTTCTCTTCAGCGCCCCAAACACACTATATCCCTCAAGGCCTTGAACACCCGCTGCCGCCCCACGCTGCTGTCTGTCAGTCTGGCCTGGAACCAGAGACTCGGCGCTCACTGGACACCCAGCTCCCTTCCATGCTCGGTGCCTCTCTCCACACTCGTAGCTCATCTCACTTTCCTGTCTCCTGTCCTGCCCACAGCTGATCTGGGGCCCGGTGCAACCCTTTCCCGCCTGCGTGTCCATCCTAGAGATGGAATCCTGAGCACAGTGAACGTGGACAGTAAATACTACTAACTAACAGTACTGAGCCCAATACCAAGGCCATTTTCTACTCTTTTCTTTATTAAATGGCATTGTCCTTGGTGCTCCCACTTCCGATCACACCATCAGTACCACATTGGACCATGCCGGTATCTTCGTATCGACTTCCCTCTGCCTTTAAGACCTTCCCCTGGCCCCGGCTGCCTGACGTGCTCCTGTGACACTTTCAACACCAGCTCAGATGTCTCTTGACCATGCTGATGGCTCTTCCACGTCCCACTCCTGTTCATGTCCTCCTCCTGGGACTCGCTTCTTTGTTCCCTCGTCAAGCTGTACCGTCTCTGTTTATATGTCAATCCCTCTATTTTGTGAGCTCCTCGAAGGCAAGAACCACATCTTACTCAACTCTGTTTCTATAGGACCTGGCTCATACGAGGTGCGTGGGGAGCGTCTCATTGAATTTGTTGAATTGGGCAAGTTTGCTTTTAATAGGCAAGTAAGCCTCAAATAAAATATCAAGGTTACGGCACTTTGTACCCCATAAGCTCTTTTAAATGGGAAAGGGGTGCTCGGCAGCCCCTCCAAATGCTCTCCTCTTCACCCTGGTCCCAGGAGCCAGCCTCTTTGTGTGAACAGGAAGTCCCCTAAGTTCTGTTCACGGTTCCTTCTAAGGCGGTCTTGACGTTGGTCTCAAAGCAAGGACAGGCAGACGGCACAACTGGAGCAGCGACCAGAACCAGAACTTTGAAGTTCAGCAGTGCAGATGGTTCTAGAGGAGCAGCCCGATTCCTCGGGAGAGGGCCATGCTCCCGGGGGGTGGGGGGGGGGGGTGGGGTGGGGGATGGGTTTTCGGCTTTCTCATTACCTCCCTCAGCCGGAGCCAGTAAATACAAGTCAGGTGGTTGCTTTTTCAGATAAGATGAAATGTTTTCCCATCAAGTTTATAGGAAGAAAGATGAGGGTGGGGGAAAAAGCAGTCTTGTTACCGGAAATTAGCTCTCAAATTACTGGATAAGTGGCAATCACCGACGTTATAAGCACTCGTCAAGTTTTTGTTCAAGGGAAGGTTTGGAAATGCACACACCGTGGATACACTTCGTGACGACGACGACAGCTCGGAGGACTCTTCAATCAGCAGAACGGTCCCCATGTTCATTATCTCGTCTGCTCTTCACACAGCCTGGTGAAGTCGACTGTGATTATTACACCCCTGTTCCGCGTGGGGAAACTGAGGCACAGAGGGGTGGAGCGCCTCCGTGCCGTGGCTGACCCGGAATTATAAACGTGTCCTTCTAGACAGCTCTCTCTCCGCTTTGCCACCATGACGACACTCTGGGTGGCGGGTGGGGGGGCAGGTACGCTCATCGTGATGCTTCATGACTCATGTCGGGGGCTGCACAACCTGAAGCACCGCTACTTACTGTGCGTTTTAAATGGCTTTTCAAAGAGTCCGCTAGTAATTCATGTGCTTTGTGGACAGCTTGAGAAACGCATAAAGGAATCAGAACCATCTGTAATCCCACAACTCGGGGAAGAACACTATCAACATTCTGATTTATCTGTAAAGTTAGGGTCGTATGACACGGCAGTTAAAATCCTTGTCACATCTTCCATTACATCGCAAGGACCTTCCCGTGGCACTGAGCGTGTTTTCATGAGCGTCATCTCTCACGGACAGGGAATGTTCTGTACTGTGCCGGGACCGTCACGTCATGAGCCGTTCCCCCTCGCGTGGACACCGGGGGTCCACTCTGTCTTTGACAACACAGAGTCTGGGGATCAGTGCCCTGTACGATGCGCTCTCTTCCCAGAAGCGACACGTGACAGCCCGAAGCAGCCTTGGAGATCACGCTGTCCAATGATGTCACCTGCTTTCTTTTATTACGGTCTCATGTCCGTAACATAAATTCACCATGTTAACCATTTTAAAGTGTACCATTCTGGGGGCATTTAGTGCATTCACAGTGTTGTCAAACCTCTAGCTTCAGAACGCGTTCACAATGATGTCATTTTAGAGAAGAAACCTGATTCCAAGATGATAGGAACATTAGCAGAATGTCCAGGATGGTGGCCTTAGCTTGGGTTGTCCCAAGCTAAGTGATGACAACCCACCTCTTCCAGGGGACCTCTCAGGCTGGGAAGTCCGAGGGCATCTCCTTCCAGTGTCCACGTGTCCACGGCCTGCATCTTATCCTGACACCAGAGCACACAGAATGTGTCTTCTGTGTGACAGTCCTTCATATCTCTTTCAAGGGTTGCTGCACTTACTGGGTGACTACCACTTCCCTTCCTCCCTGAATCCCAATTAAGAATCTCAAGACGAAAAGGGCCTTCGATGCCACACATGTCATTTCCTGAGCTCAAAACCGCAAATTCAGGGGGAAGTGGTTTTACTCAACTGGATGAAGGCAGTAAAGATATAGCTGATACGTAGGAGGAAGTAAAACCATGAGAAATGGTATCTTTGCTCGAGATAATTCCAATGATCACACTGAGATCCAAGTTATCACAAATACGGTAAAATCCTGGTTTTACTTAATCGCATTTTAATGGAAATGTCGGGCTGGCTTATGAAATAAAAGTGACTGGTAAAGAAACTATAAATCAAGCTGACTAGTCCTTTGGGTAATTTTTTAAATTGAATTTGGTAAACCCTTGATAGGGGAAAGAAACCTGGAATGTTTTATCTATTATCGTTTTTCAAATAAAATGGAATTCCTTTTTATTAAAATGCTTATGAAAAACCACCTATCTCTATTTTGCCTGGAAAACCTACCGCTAAAAATCACCACTACTTATTGGGGACCTGCTACATATATGTCCAAGCATTATGTCAAGCAACTTACCCATATTATTTCATTTGTTCCTCATAACAGTTCTAGGAGGTAGGTGAAAACTAGTCCCATTTTACAGATTAGGAGCCTGCGGCCCAGAGAACCTGAATTACGTGCTCAACGTCACAAAGCAACAGTGGAATCAGAGCTTAGACTCAGGACTGTCTCACTACACGCTCAAGCTGTACATGTTCCTGGAAATTAACAACATAGGAAGGTAGATAAAGCAAGGCCAAGCTGTCATTTCAGAGAGGGTGCTCGAATTTTCTCAGAGAAATAATTTCCACTTTTCGGTAAGCATACCTTCAATAGTTCATTCATCCATGAACCACTTCCCAAGCACTTAACCATCCCAAAGGCCTGTTGGTGGTGGGGTGAGGTGGACACGGTCCCTGCCACCCAGAAGCAGGTGACCGAATGGGGGAAGACATGACCCATCTGTAACAATGACTGAGTGAGGCAGAAGTGGCCAGGAGAGCGTCCAGAGGTGGGACCCAGAGCCTATGGAAGGAGCAGGTTTGCTGGGTCTTGGCAGTACGCCTGAAGAGAGACAGGTAGGAATATGACCAGGAAGCCCGGGTCTCATAGGATCTTGAATGTCAGACAAAGGTGCTTGGATTAGGTAGTGTTGGAGGTGGGATGAATGTGTGGGTTTGGGAGGGGAAGGTGGGAAAATCAGAAGTATAGTGAGGATGAATGAACCTGCCAGTGGTATGTATTCTGAATCAAGGTGGGGTGGGGGTTGGCTGAATTTAGGAAGCCACCAGAATGCTCTTGGTCATTGATTCTGAAAGCATGGTCCCTGGACCAGCAGCATCAGCATCCCCTGAGAACTTGTCAGAAACGCAAGTTCTCGGCCTGGCCCCCAAGCCATGGACTCAGAACCTATAAGCAGCTGGGCAACCTGTGTCAGGAAGCCTGCAGTGATTCTGATGTAGGCCAAAGTCCAGATAAAAGATAAATTTGGCAGCTGCTTGATGTGGGGGGACAGAAAGAGAGCAAACGCCCTGACTCATGGTCTGGAAATCCTGGAGTTTGGCAGGGGAACCTGAGGGGTGGCGTGGTGGATGATGGGGGAATGGTACTGCACTGGCAAAGGGAGGTACACAGCCTTCCTTCCCTATCATCTGGCCAAGACCTGACTCCTAGTCACTTGGGGATTTCAAATGCACCCTGGCATCCCTAAAGATACTGCTCACTGTGCGCCAAAGTCCCTTCAATGAGCTCAGCAGCTGATCTAAAGAGTTGGAGGAAGAAGTCACTAAAAATAAACATAACTACCACGTAGCTCGGCTCGTCTGCCATCACAGAGGCCCCATTGGCTCGGTGGCAGTGCTGTGCTATTTGAAGAGATGGCGACAGACGACAAAAACGGGTGAGACGTGTGTTTCCAAACTCGTGAAGAGAAGGACTGAGTGACAGAGCTCTGTCTGATGTTCACGTCCCTATAGGACCTACCCCCATGTTCAGTCTGTTCCCACCCGCTCCCCTTCCTGCCGCGGGGCTCTGAACACTCCCCAGCCCACTTCCGCCGTACTCGATCACCTCACACAGCTCCCATCTTACAGGCGAGGAAACCAAGGCACAAAGATACGAGCTAATAGGCTGCAGATCCTGGCAGGCAGAGCCCCTGTTTCTAGCCACTGTACTACGCTGCTTCCATTCACGGGAGTTACTAGGCTCAGAGCATCTGAGGGGTCAGGCAAGGTCACTTGTCACATCTCATGTGACCTTGGCGATGACCCCTTGAATTAACTACTGTCAGTGGCCCCATTTTACTGATGAGAAAACTTAGCTTCAGAGAGGTCAACCTAGCCTCCAAAGGTCACTCAGCTATTAAAAGGGTGAAAGGGAGGATTTGAAACCGGATCTGTCTGAGTACCAAGCCCAGGCTCTTCCTCTGAACTCATTTTCTCCTCCCATATGTTGGACAGAAGTTTCTTACTTTGAGGGTACGAGACTTACGAGGGAGAGTAGCTGGGAGGCACCTAGACTAAGCCTAGCACACAACTCTTGCCTTGTTTAGGATCAAAAACACAGCCTTTAGAAATCATCCAGAAGGATCTGTTTGGGGGTGAGGGGGAGGATGGCTTGTAAATGTGACAACCTGGGAGGGACTAGCACTTATCGGGGTGGGGCTGTTCCATTTTGATTGCCAAACAAATCAATTCCTAGTTATGGGCTCACACTAATCACTGACACAACTTTTGTCACACGTATGAGTTAATAAAGGTCTGATGGCAATGGCAGCAAGCTGGGTCCCTGTCACTGCTTGGGGCGAATGCCCAGTGTGGCCAGCACCTTCCTGCCGGGCCAGGCAACGAGTTAACAAAAGGACAAGCGCGAGGACTTGGTCGAACACCCGGGTTTCCGCAGCCCTGGAACTCATGCTGTTTGTTGCAGAGCTGGAAGGGCCTTTCCGGGTCGTGGGGCCCCGCCCTCTCATCTTCCAGATGAAGGGACTGACAGCTCATTTCACAGAGACCTCCCAATCTGATCCACCGCTCTTCTAACAGGGCTCCCTGCTCTGCCCCTCTGCACAGAGCCAGTGTCCTCGCTGCCGTCCCCTTTGCTCTCTCTGTCTCGCAGCCCAGGCACTTAGCCAGTGACACAAACATACTGTCACACAGGCCAGAGAGAAGAGCTGCCTGGCAGCTCTGCCCCACGGGGCACCTGTCTGGTGGTCCCCGCAGGGGCTCTGCGGGGTAGACCCAGGCAGTGTTGGAATCCCAGCTCCGTGCTCTGGAGCCGGGTGACCTCAGTCAGGCAAGTCAGGTAACTTCAAAGCTTCAGTTTCCACTTATACAAAATGGGAATAATAATGGTACTTAACCTTTAGAACTGATGTAATTACAGAGAAAAATGGATGCGCGGTGCTTAGCACAGCCCCTCAATACCTGTTAGCCACTTTGATTATAATCACCAACATCTTTATCTCCCAGGTGCCGTCATCTCGAGAGGCTCACTGTCTGGTCTCCAGCCTCGAAGGGGAAAGGTCGGCGTATACCTCTGGGAACTCAGGAGGACAGAGGTTTCTTTAACTACTTTCTGACATTCTGCCCCACCCCCAACCCAGGTGACTAGACTCCAGACTGTCCTCCTGCTCCCCCCAGGCCTCAGCCTGGGGAGTCCCACAGCAGGCTGCCCGGGGTCACACTGAACCTGTTGCTTGTCCCAACCTAAATAAATGCCCCATCTGAGTCTCATTTTCTTGAGCCTCCCTGGAGACCTGCCCCTAATCTGATTCCCTGGTTCTCTACTGAGGGTGACTAGTGTCACAAAATAATGCACAAAATAACGTCACAAAATAATTGCCTCTTCCCACAGAAAGAAATAGTTAATCTGCATGCTCAGAAGGGTGATTAGTGATCGATCGTCTCATCCCACGTTCCTTTATGGGGAAGTTGAGGCAAAGTCACCAAGTGAGAGGTAGTGGCGAAGGCAGGCTCAGTTCTCCTGACTTCCTGTCCAGAGCCTTGTAAAACCAGGAAAAAAAAAAAAAAAAGAATGACACTGTCCACTGTTGAGCTGAAGCGCCAGAGAAGCCGAAATTCTGACACCGAATGAGGGGCTTCAGACTCCTCCCATCCCTCTGACAGGCAGGCGAGGGGACTTCTTGCCTAAAGGGTGGTCGAGTCTCTCTTTAAACCAAAAGAGTAGCTGGCTGCTGTCTTTCTGTGAATGAATGGGCTTGTGCTTAGCTTTTCACTGGATGCCGGAGAAAGAATTTTCAAATGATAGGCCATGCCACGCTAGCTGCCCAAGCAAGGTACACTGGACGGGGTCCTCACTCGAGCAGAGTGCGTGGGGCCTGCCCGGGCCGGTCGCTGCCTGCCTTACCGGCCTTGCCTGCCTTGTCTCCCACATTGCACATGCTCCCACCCTTTGTAAGTGCTCGCTCCCAAATTATCCACTCGAAAAACACTCATCCTTCAAATCACCTTTTCCAAAAAGCTTTCCACAGCTTTTGGAGATAGAATGAACCGTTTTTTTTTTCTATACAACTTTTCAGACTTTGGACATCATCATCATTATGTTTCCTTCATTGTCTTTATCATAATCATACCTAAAGGGTCATCTGTGCAACTGTCATTGATGCCTGTTTCTGAAAGCCCAAGGTAGAGACCGCTCTCACTCATTTATGATTATATCTATAGTCCCAACACAGTTCCTGGAACATAGTAGGTGCTCAAAATATCTGACAGTGACGATAGTCAGTGTTTCAATGAGTTCTTATGGCAATCCAATTGATTAGACACAATTATTAGCTTGGGTTTACACCTGAGGATACTGACGCTTGGAGAGGCTAAGTCAGCGGCCTAAGTGACAAGGCTGGGACTGGAACCCCAGGGCCTGGCTCCAGGGGCCACATTCCTAACTCCCACCCTACCGTCCCCTCCACTTCTAGTCACCAAAATGAATCTTTATTCCTCTTTTTCCCTCCTAGTTACTGGGGAGATCCTGTCTGTCTCTGGGAGGATGACAGCCAGGCACTGTCTAATCAGTGCTTGTATTAGCCTCTGTTTTACAACCTCCGAAATTAGCAGAGAAGGCCAACTCAAGCTTTCATTGTCTAGTTCTGCTAATGAAGAAATCCTTTTAATTACATACTCAGCGCCTATCTGCAACACAAAGCATTTTAGTGTTTAAACACAGTTCTGCACCAAAGTATAGGGCTGTGCGAACGCAGACAATAAGGGGGAAAGCCATGTAGAGAAGTTATTTTTTGCCCAGACTGTAATTCTTTTTGGCATCCAATTTCTTCCAAACCTAGTTCATTTTCTACAGGAATCCTAATTCTCTTTTGTATAACTGTGCACCCAGTGAATCCTTATCCGGTTATTCAGTAGGCATATCCCCGGTCAAATATCTTTTCCCCCCAGAGATTTTAGATGAAATCTGCTCACTTTGTCAATTTCACTTGTCACTGATTTGCCTTGAGGGTGCCCCTGCCCAGGGGTGGCAGTGAGGCCAGCTGGTTAATCACTGCCGTGCAGGTGTTGAACGTAAAACCGTCTTCTCTCGCCTGTGTTGGGGGAGCTGATGGTATTTGCATTCCACTTTCCAAGGCAGCTTTGTGTGTGTCAGTCTGTATGGGCTTTTCACTGCTGTGAGTGAGGCCTGTGATGCCGACCCCACAGATCTCTCTCAGGCAAGGCTGCCCTGATTTTGCACTGGCATATCTTCAGGGGGATAGGAGAGTAACTTTCATTTGAGCCCCTCCTATGGGCCAGGAACTCTCCAGGATATTAGTGATCCCGGTGAAGCCACACCGAGACCTTAAGATGCTCAGGAACCAGAATGCCCTGGCTGGAATCCTGGCCCTGCCCCTAACCAGCTGGGGTCATTGGAAAAAGTATCTTAATCTGCTCATGCCTTGGCGTGTTTATCTGTTTAGTGGGGATTATAATTCTACTTATGCCACAGCACCGCTGTGAGAATTAAATGGGCTAATATACGTAGAGTGTTTAGAACCATGCCCAGCATGAGGTAAGCACTTATTAAGTAATAACTGTTGTTTGACAAAGCTAAAGTCAGCTGTAATATAGTACTCAAGGTCACGTGCCTCAGGTGGTAATGACCACCTGGCTCTCATGACCCTGTTCTCTCTAGGCTTCTAGTGAGGCTGGCGGTTCTCTGCTGGCCCTCCACTAGGACACTGCAATCACAGCCCTGCCCGGGGGAGTGTGACCTAGAGAATGTCACTCTGTTCCCAATCCCCTTCTGACCTCAGTATGAGCTCACTGATTTCTGTTCCAAATACACTGCTCTCTTAAGGGTTACAGTGAACCCCCTAATTGCCACTGACCACCTCGATCTTTCTCCAGTCCAGCTTCTTCACAGTGGCCGATGCAGGTGGTCCAGTCTCTTCCTGAAACTCTCATTCTGTGCCCATGCATTCTCCTAGTGTCTGTCCATTCTCTGCTCTTCTTCCTCTGAGGATCCTTAGTGGTAGTTGGTCCTCTAAGGCTCTGTCCTCGACCTGTTTCCTGCCCTATACAGTCTCCCAGGCAGCGGGGGTGGGCCTCATCTCCACATGGAGGATCCCTCATGCCTAGGAGCTTATGCAGCTGGTCCCTGGGCCTGGGTGCCTACGTCCTGCTCACCCCTTCGCCAACAGCTAGGCCTGAGTCCTGCTCATCTACAAAAGCTCACTCCGAATGCGAGCCAGCCCACACACCTTCCCCAACCCAGAAGTAGTCTTCCGATTCCCCACAGCACTTCATTTACACCTCTCCGAGGAATCTGTCATTTTCTGAACTTGTATCCTGGCCATTCGAGTCTGGAGCTTCTTTTCCTTGTAGAATGTGAGCTTGCCGAAAATTAAATCCATTTTTGCTCCCTGCATAATATGATCTACATCTAACAGGTGATGATGAAAAAGACAGGCTGATAAAGGACCGGGTAAGAAAAGTATTCTTTAAGACAAATAACTGAAGAATGCGCTGTCATTTTGCCTGAAGGCAAGAAAACGGGCAGGGCGACCTGTGAGTGTCCTTTTCAGTTTAAGGTTCCATAAAGGTTCCATTTTTTAGAGTAATAATACAATGGTAATTGTTTATAGTAAGAAGAGTCATCCTGGTCCACTCCTTTCTAACTGTATGGCCTTGGGGAAGCTGTGGTATTGCTCAGCCTCCAGTTTTCTTCTGTAAAAGGGAGATGGACAAGGGACTCTACCTCACAGATGGGCCAAGGGATTCAACGGGATGACACAGCACAAGAGGCTAGCTAGCATCCTGGCTGGAGAGCTAACGGAATGGTAGCTGTTATCACTCACTGGACACGTATTTATTAAACACCTCCCTCAAAAGTCAGGTCAGCTCAAGCCCAGCCCCCTCCGGGAAGATTTAACTGCCTCCTCCAATCTAGAACATTCTTTTCCTCCAAGAACTTTGGTCCTAACAAAATTAGGTCTTAAAAAAATGCGGCTAATAAATTAGGCATGCATATTAGCAATCAGGTCCAACGAGAAAGTGTAACTTTTTTCTTTATGTAATTTGAATTCCCCCAACATAGAGTTGTTGTCAAAATCCATTAAGGTATTTAATTTCACTTGTCATTGCACAATTCCCCAAGCAGACATCCAGACAGTGTGCGGCGGTGTTTCTCACAGAAGCACTAAATGTTTAGTTATCAGGGTACATTTTTCAGATGATGTCTCCCTGATGGCTCTCGAGACTCTGGAGAGGTTGTATAAGTTCAAGTACAAGGTTAAGGCAAGATGGCAGAATGGCAAGAGTTGTGGGGATTCTGTATCAAGCAGGCCTGGATTTTAGCTCCAGCACGGCCACTTACCAGCTGGGTGACCTTGGGGAAGATACTTGACCTCTCTGAGCATCAGTTTTCTCATTTGCAAAGTGGTGACAGTAACACCAGATGCACAGGGTTTGAGTGAGCACTAAATGGAATACCAAATGCAAAGAAAGTTGAAGAATGCCAGACATACTGTTGGTTCTCAATACAAGACAGCTTAAACACCCCGAGGTTTGGAGACCCACAGACTGAGGTCTAGAGACTGCCGTACACACTCGCTACCCCCTCCTCGAGAGATATGAACACAGAGCTGGCCTCTTCCTTGGTTGTCATGGCAACCTAGACTGACCTGTGAAACACACAGGCCGGAGAGCAAGGGGGACATTTGGGAGGTGACGTTGGAGGGATAAACCACGAGGTTCACGACAGAAGCGCCCTCACCTGTATTTACAAAGAACAGAAACCGCTGGCTAAAGTACACCCCTCGCCGGGGAATGGAGAAACTACAGTTTTTGTTATACAAGTCCTTTGATGATTATGACTAGATGTAGAGACCGCTGGTGAGTGAGTAGTTATTACTTGCTCATCTGTGACACAGAGATAGAGAAAGTGCAACTCGAGCTTCCGCTGTCATGCTCAGCATTTGGGGAAGCGTAGCTGATGCCCATGCCAGCTGCCTCTTGCTACGGTTTAATGCCCAGTTTATGGAGCAACCTCCCATCCATGGTCTAATGCAACCTGAGCAACAGCGTGGGAAGAAAAAAGCACTGTGCCCATTGTACAGGCAAGCGAACCGAGTGCTGCGACCACGAGTCAGTGGGCGCCGACACTTCCACTTTCTCTTTTCTAGTTTGCCCTCTACCCCCTAAAAGGCTCAATCCGTGACAGCACTTCTTAAATTTGCCAAGTGGGTTCAATTCTTCCCTTCACTCTTGAGCTCTGTGTAGCTTTTAAAAGTCACCTTCTAAGTCCCACAGCTGCCAGTCAAATCCACCCAGATGTCCCACTGGCATCCAAGTTGAATACCATTTGCTCCCCAGCCCCCCCACAAACCGCTTCCCACTGCTTTACATCGCTACTGGCAACTCCATCCTCCTGACGAGCCAAGCTCAAAACCCTGAAGTTGGCTTTGGCTTCTCTCTCTTCCTCACTCTGGTTTCTGGGGACTTGTACAAAAGTCCCCCACCATCCTTTTCCCATTCAGAGGCTCTGATTCAAATATTTGGGGGAGTCCTAGCCGGCGGAAGCAGTGAGTGCGGCGGCTGACCACAGAGGCTGTGGGGTCGGGTGCCTGGGCCCTCGCTGACTGCCTGACTGTGTGCTAAGCACGTTCTCTCATTTGACCCTCACTGTGGCCCTCTGAGGTCACAATCCCTCTTAATAAGAGTCCCGTTTTCCATATGAGGCATTTTCCTTAGGAGACACGAGTGGTGGCATAATTTGCCCAAGGACATCAAGAGTGCTCACTCATAACCAGCTCACAGAGCTCTTTCCCACACAGTCACAGACTTTTTAAGAGCAGGGACCATGGCATCATGTTTGCGTCTTGGCACCGATTGTGGGGGACCTGCCTCACAGCGTCTGGGGAGCAAGGACCTGACTGAGAGTGTTAGCTCAGAACTGGTCAGCCTGGCGTCTGCTCTCCACTGTGTGTCCTTGGAGAAACACTTAGATACAGCTCGGGGTGTGTAGTGGTCCGAGAGTGGTCCTCACCCCCAGAATCCGTCCACAGGACCTTATTTGGAACACGTCTTTGCAGATGTAATCAAGTTGAGGATCTGGAGATGAGAGGGCCCTGAATCTCGTGACAGGTATCCCTAGCATGGGAAGGCGGAGGGAGATTTGACACGGACGCACACAGAGAAGAGGCTATGTGAAGTCGGAGGCGTAGGTGGAGGGATGCTGCCACGAACCATAAACCTGGAGCCACCAAAGAGGGGAGGCAGAAGGGAAGGAGTCTCTCCAAGGAGAGCCCCCGAGGAGGGAGCGTGGCCCCTGCTGACGCCCCGATTTCAGACTTTCAGTCTCCAGGCCGTGAGAGAACCCAATTCCATTGCTTTAAGCTGCCCAGTTTATGCTAACTTGTTACAGCACCCCTGGGAAACCAACACAGCGTCTCAGTCCCCTCATCTCTGAAATGGGTAACCTCAGAGCGTGTCTGTGAGATAATGTAACCGGAAACAACCGGAATGGCGCCCGGTACACAGCAACCCCTCAATACATGTTAGCTGAACCAAACTAAGGTCTTCTGGGTCATTATCTTGGAAAACTTCTCCCCAGGAACTCCCTGGCCGACTGCCTGTTTGCAGTGTCAGCCTTGTAAAATGTTTAACTTCAGAACCCAAGAGCCAGAAGGAGGAGCCGCAGGGAG
This sequence comes from Macroglossus sobrinus, assembly GCA_004027375.1. Taxonomy (NCBI): domain Eukaryota; kingdom Metazoa; phylum Chordata; class Mammalia; order Chiroptera; family Pteropodidae; genus Macroglossus; species Macroglossus sobrinus. The sequence goes on along the minus strand of PVKZ01001759.1, from coordinate 175,720 downwards.
AGTGTCCTCTGGGCTCAGGCGGGGGATAAACGGGGAGTCGGCAGGGACGTCTGTGTCCTTGCAAGGCTGGTAACCGAGTGCTGGCCCATCTCCAGCTCTGATGAGCCTGTCACGGCGGGTTTCACAAAACATCTGTTTCTGGAACAAGCCTGTTGTTTCAGGCGAGCTCTAGAGATAATAGTATGTTTTTCCTATACGCGGGCATGACATGTTCACTGAAGCTGAATATTTCTAAATGTGACCAATTTCTTAAGTGGCAGAAGCCCATCACACTCTTCCGGAACACACACATAACACGTGGGCAGCCCAGGCCGTTTCCTTCGTGGCTGCGGACCTGAGGCCACATTTATTCCGGCTGGTCGGGTGGCGGTGACGGGGTAGGTGAGGGGAGCAGGTAGCGAAGCGTCTGAAATTGGTCCCTGTAAAAGCGATGTTGAATTCTGCAAGGGAGTCAGGTCCCGAGGCTTCATGCATATGGATGGCAGCCGCGGTTGCATGATACCCTGCAATTTCTCCTCCCCACCTTAATCGACTTCAGTTGGCTACTGAGACTCTGACAGGGAAACGCTCTGCCGGTGCACATACTGATGACGCCGGGGACCCGAACCCCGCTTCGCTGAATTTGACCCAGTTCTGACTCAGATAAGAAAGCACGGGTGCGGCGCCCCATGGGAAGTGAGCAGGTGGGCAGTTAGGGAGATGCCGAGACACTGTCCCTACAGGTGAGCGGGGGTACGTGGACCAAAGAAGCAAACTCCTCAGGATCCTCCAAGCGGTAGCTCCTTGAGAGCAAACACACACAGGAACGCTGCCCACTACTCCTCTCTCCCTGGGGCAGAGGTGCCATCTGAGCAGAAGGGGCTCCCGCCCCTTGGGTGGGCGGATCAAGCCCAGAATATGCCTACCTTCCCAGACAGCCTCCTCCTGCCAGGCCGAATGGCTGGGGGGGGGGTGGTGGGGGGGTCCTGAGCAGCCCCAGCCCGCAGCAGGGGTTAGCCATGCCCAGTCCCCACTCGGCCCGGAGCTTCCCCGCCGTGGAGTCCTCCGTCCTCATCCTGGCAGCCTCGGCCTCCAGTCCCTACTGCAGGTCTCCGCGGCTCAGGCTCTGCCTGGCCCCAGCCATGTCCCCTTCCTCACCAGTCTGCCGCTGAGGGCCTGGCATGCCACGGGGTCAAGCCCATCCTGGTGACCTCTAAGCTCCCAAGGCCAGGCGTGGATAGCACAGGAATGATTCTGGTTCAACTTCCCCTGAGTGTCCTATGCCCTGCAGACTGCTCCTGGAGACAGTGACAAAGGAACCCATGCACTTAGGAAGGAAATAGCTTCAAGTCGGAGAGAAGTGCGAGTTCCAGGCCCTCGTTCTGTGCGTAGACAAGGCCTGAGCTCTGGGGACTGGAGGTGACTTGCCCTGGGTTTCCTGGCACTTGGGTTTGGGGGCTCATGACGAGCCCAGGTTTCCCAACTCCCAGTGTAGTTTGCTGGGACAGTGAGTGTCCTTGGCTCTTCCGTGGGCCGACGTTAGCTCTTTGCCCCTATCTGGCTCCTTTCTGACTCTCCTACAGCAGCCTGAGGCCAGGCCCAGAGCAGGCTCAGTGACTGTCACTTAGACTTGGCTGAACAGGTCTCTGTTGTAAAACACAGCAGACACGAACATGAACTGAAGCTGATGCAAAGGTGTAATTCCAGAATTCTGCAAACACCTCAGCTAGCAGAAGGGAGGTGCTGTTTCTGCCTAAACGTATCTGTCGTGTCACTGTGTTAATTTTTGCCTTGCAGAACTGCGATCTTGTGTCCACATGGTAACAGTGGCTGTTTATCGGCGGCTGTGGCATCCAGGCACTGCTGGGGCCTTGAACTTGGATCCTATTTCGTCCTGCCCTCAGGATTTATCAGCCCCTCTTTACAGGTGGAAACTGAGGCTCAGGGCTGGTTAAGTAGTTTCCCCAAAGTCGCACCACTTACAAGTCCTGGGGCGTGGATTCTAGTCTAGGTCTGTGTGGTTTTTCCAAAGTCGGGGTGTACGCACACGTCACGAGAGATAACGAATGAGAGCTGATTCTGTGCCAGGCATGTAACGTGTGCGAACTCATCTAATCCTCACAACAGCCCTATGAAGCACAGTCTCCACCACTGAAAGGGGAGGGAGAATAGATCCAGAGTGGCCAAGTAATGTCACCAGGTGATCCCAGTCAGTCTGGAAGCTAGGAACCAGCCAGAGGCAGAGAGTGCTCAGAATAAGGGGCGCAAGGGGCCTGTTAGAGCTGGGCTAGACTTGCCAGTGGTGTAACTTTGGGCAGATTACTATAAAAAGTTTTTTTCATAAAATGTATATTATCATAACATTTTAACTATTTTAAAGGTACAGTACAGTGCCATTAGGTACATTCACATCTTTGTGGAGCCATCACCACCCATCCATCTCTGGAACTTCACCTTCCATTAAAACCTGAAACTCTGTATCCGTTAGACACTAACTCCCCACTCCTCCCTCCCCCAGCCCCTGGCAACCGCCATTCCACTTCCTGTCTCTGTGTGTTTGACTATTCTGGGCACCTCACATAAGGGGAGATGTACACTGTTTGCCTTTTGCTGTCTGGCTTATTTCACTTAGCACAAACAATGTCCTCGATGTTCACCCTTGTTGTTGCACATGCCGGAATCTCCATCAAAAGGCTGAGTGATATCCCACTGTGTGCACGCACCGCATTTTGTTCATCCATTCATCTGTCGGTGAATACCTGGCTGCTTCCACATTCTGGCTGCTGTGAATAGTGCTGCTGTGAACATGGGTGTACATTGGAGAATTATTTTTATGCTCCTCATCTTCTACCCAAACCTGAGCCTCCAGCTTTGTCCCCGATTCAGAGGGGAGGTTCACCACCCACCTAGTACCTGGGCCAGAAACCAGCGAGAAGACACTAATTGCCCCTCTCCATCACATCGAGTGACCAAGTCTTGTCCTTCTACCCCCAGTTTACCCACTGCTCTCCATCCCTATTGCCACATCCCTTAATCCAAGTCACTGTCACCTGCCACTTCATCAAGGGGCCACCTGAATGTCAACAGCTTCACCAGTCTCCAATCTCCCCTTCCAACTCACCCTCCGTGTCACAGCCAAACTGCAGATCTGACAGTCACTGGTGTTTCTCGACCTGTCCCTGGCTCCTTCTCTCACCTCCTTCAAGTGCTTGGGGAAGTGTCCCCTTCTTGGACAGGCCCTCCCAGACAGCTCTGCTGGCAGCTGTGACCCCCCCACCCAGCATTCAGCCCTATCCTCGCTTCATCGTTCTTAGCACTTACCATCATTTATCGGTGTATATAGATTTGCTCTTTCATACTTTGGTTATTGTCCATCTCCTGCTCTCTCGCCCTCCAGCCCCAGGAAAGCCTGTCAGTTTCACAAAGGCGGGGATTTTGTTCACTACTGACTTCTCAGGCCTGGCACGAAGTAGGTGCTCGTGAAGACTGAGTACGCGAATGCGTGGACGATGGGCCCCTCTCTGCCTGCAGGGTGACAACTAAACTCTCCAGCCTGGCCAAATCCTTTTATGCTCTGGCTCTGTGTCTCTCCCCAGCCCCATGTCACAATGTCACTTCACATTCCCATACAAACTTCAGCCAGGCTGCACTGTTCACCAAATGCTCCCACAGCTTAGCAGCCCTGGGCCTTCGCACATCAGCCCAAAATGTCATACTTCACCCTCCTAACTCGTCCTACCCTTCTGCTTGGACCAACGACCCCCTTAACTATCCTCCATGATGCCCTCCATGTTTTCACCTCTTTTGAAGCCTTGCGCACTGCACTGTCATTGCCCGTTTACTTGTCTGTAGCTGTTTGCTAACCGCCTGCTCCACGAGAGCAGAGTCATCTTGCCCGCTTTCCATTCTCAGTGCCATGTGCCGAGCACACTGCAGATGAGCAGGAGACGGCTCAGGGAAAGATGAGCCAGCCTCTTGAGCCTCAGCGGCTTCATGTGTGAAACAGCAGCCATGCTGCTCCTGCAGGGTGCCCGAGGATTAGAGATGCCGTGCGGGGCGGGCAGCATCTGCCACCGTGCCTGGCACCGGGCAGGCGTTTCACACTTGGCTCGGCATCGGCACTCAGATGCAACAGAGGGACCACAAGCACTTGTGGAAGGCCTGCCGTCTACTGACGGAGAAGCCACCGGCTGAAGTCCTGCCATCCTGGGTTACCTCTGGGGCCGGGCTGACAAGGGTTGGCTCCAGACAGGATCCTGCCCCTTTCGACCTTAGCCATCCCATTTTTGGCAGCTTGCCCACTGAGTCCTCTAAGTCCTCTTTCTGATCAGAACCGGCTGTATTTATACTCTGCATGTCACGGAATCGAAAGCTTCCGGGACTTCAGGGACACACTCATTTCACATCAGAGGACACCGGTTCAGAGAGGTTGACCGACTTGCCTGCAGTCTCACCGCTAGGTAGGGGTTTCGCTTTCTCTTTCCTTGGTCCAGAATTTTCATTCACTCTGTTTGAACTGATTGGACCCTGAGGAGTTTGATAGTTTAGTCTAAAACTCTCACTTGGACTAAATCTGAACCGTGATAATCACGATCGCAGTAACTGAAGAGAGAGGGACACGTTTTAAATCTCCATTATCTTCCAACTAGCAGCACCAAGTTCTCTGCTATCCAGACGGAAGAAATAGATGCGACTCTCGACCCTCTCACTCCTGCTGTCCCCCTGCCACCAACAGAAGGGTGGCAGTGTCCTGCCACGGCCACTGCCGCTCTCCTCTGGCAAGCCCCTCCATGGAGAACACCTCTGCCTGCCCACAGGCACACTCCCCTTTGGCATGGGCACAGGAGCTGTTTGTGGGCTGCATTGTGGGGGCAGGAGGGGAGGCAGCAGCGGGTGATGTGGGGTCTGGAGCTCAGGGTGCTGGCAGAAGGATCAGCAAAGTGAGTGAGGGGTGGCCCCAGCTGCAAGTGAACCCAGAACTCCCTCTCCCTGGGAAGGGAGCCGTGAGCCACCCGCCGCCACCGACAGACTAATTCATAACCTCTGGTCCCAGAGGAAATCATTACTCCTAATTATTATTATTAGGCATAAAGACTAATTAGTAAAAATAGCTACCATTTACCAAGTGCCAACTTATGCTTGGTACTTAAAGCATATTATTTCTTTTTCCCTATTTTATGCTGCTTAGTTTATTTTCTATTTTTCTAACTATCAAATTAATGTAAGTACATGGACAAAATATTTAAAAATACCAAAGGCAAAAAAAGGAAAAAAATTAATCCTTTGTTTTATCACTGCTAACATGTTGGTGTTTTCTTTCCAAGATTTCTTCTGTCTTTTTCTCTATCCTGAATATATGTGTGTGTGTGTGTGTGTGTGTGTGTTGTATGTGAGATTTAACACTTTTACAATAAAAAATACTTTTAAGATGCACAATGATCCTATGAGTTGGGTGTTATTATCTCCATTTTACAAAGGAGACTCAGAGAGTGTAAATAATTTGTCCAAAGTCACACAGCAGATAAATGGATGGACAGGGACCCGTGTCAAGTGGTCAAAATGTGTCTTCCCACCCTCTGCCAGGCTGTTTCCCATCCATTAAGGAAGATGGTCTCAAGGTGGATAGTCTTCAATACACCTCTGCTTCTCCTACTCCTGTTCACATCTGCTGGACCACACCCTACTGGAGATGGAGCTACAGGTAAAGGAGAAGCAGAATATTCCAGCTAAGTGGACTCAACTGGCTGGTACCTGACTACGGAAAGCTGCGGGAGGTGAAGCTTCGATGAAGATGTCCTGCCAGAAACTACGGGGAATGTGTGTTTTTTGTCCATATAGGTATCTGGAAAGCTGACATCAGACAGCACAATGAACTATTTTTTCCAAGCTGTTTTGCATGAGACAAATATAAGTAACTTCTACAGAGCAGCTGTAGGATGGCTCGGGAGGCCTCTGGCACAGCCATCCACACTGTGAAAGGGCCGGGACACCGCAGACTCCTGCGGGGAGGGCACAGTGAGAATCTGAGTCCCACGTTGTCTCAAAGGGTTTGACAAAGCCGTAGGTACCAAACCACTTTAAGCCGGCACCAAGCAGATGAACACGTGGCACCTCGCATGTGTCAAGCCCTGGGCACCAGGAGCCTGTAGCTGGCGCAGGGAGCCCCCTGAAGGAAGAGCACTCCGTACGAATGCAGGCAGTGCTGAGGCACAGACGCAGACACCTTTTTTTTTTTGTTCAAAAAGGCTCAAGGTCAGATTCCTTTCAGATGAGAGAATCCATGGTTGAGAAGAAAAGTTAGGGGGACCAAGGCCAGGAGCGAAATGATTAAAGCCCTTTACAGAAGTTCTGTGTTCATCGAAATAGAACAATAAAGATGGGGTCTAAATAATGCATCTTGTCTTTACCTTACATATCTTAAATTTAGGAACAAGAAGTTGTCACATTTTTCTCCCTAGACATTTTCTGCTCCTTCAAAGCCTGAATGAAATATCTGCTTTGCTGCAGAAAAGGTTCTGTGTGTGTGTATGTGTCTGTGTGAGTGTGTGTTTGTGTGCATGTGTGTGTATGTGTATGTATCTGTGTGAGTGTGTGTTTGTGTGTATGCGTGTCTGTGAGTGTGTGTGTTCCACCACCTAAAGATTCGGTTATCTCTTACCAGCTGTTGAATCCTACCGTCTGGATCCTACCAGTCCCCGGATGCTGTGGATGTGAGATGCTCGGATGCTCCTGGCATCAGGCAGGTGCTCAGACACAGAGGACTCCCCTAACATGCCTGCCTCATTCTCTCCCGCCCTTACTAGCGGCAAGGCTTCAGCCCCACTTCCTGTCTCCAGGCTAGGGAACCCAGCCCATCAGCCTGCTTCACCCAGGCAACCTCTCTCCAATCCACACTTGTGGGAAGTCAGTTCTGAAGTCCCAGCCACCCTCCCTCAGCTCCCTTATCTCACTCCCAGCTTTAGCAGCCAACCTGTTCTGTGCTGCTTTTCTCCTCTCCCTCTCCCCTCTTCACTCCCCAACTCCTGGGTCCTCTCTTTTTAATTACTGCCAACAGGAGTGACTCACACTTCTCATATGTGGGGACAGAAACATCCATGGTCGCACAGAAAGGCACGTGGAAGGACATCTGCAGATCCTTGAACTTCAGTGAGGGGACCTGGAGGACCCACAAGGACTGCTGTGCAGACCCCAGCGCTGCAGGAGACAAAGCCCGTGAGGAAAGGAAGGGACATCTGAGTTGGGTTCGAACCCCATCTCTGCCACTTTGATGCTGTGTGACTTTGGGCAAGTCACGTAGCTCTTCTGAGCCTCTGTTTTCTCATCTTTAAAATGGAAATATCAAGGGTGTTGCAAGGTTGTTGTAAAGACTAAGTGACATTTTACATAAATATAAATATACACACATATATGTATATATGAGATTACTAATTTTTTGTAAAATGTTTTAAAACCCATTTTACACACATGTACACGCACGGGCGTGCGTGCGCGCGCGCGCGCACACACACACACACACACACACACACACACATCCCTAGGTATAAGTGGCTGGCATAGGGCAGTCAGCAACCTTTCTGGGTTGGCTGTCTCTACACTTCATAAATCCATCATGAAGAACAAATACGATGATGTAACTGAAAGGATTAGTAAATGTAAAGTATTTAAAGAAAATACTGAGGCGGCTTTGAATGGAACGATACATATCCTGTCATTTTACATCTAGGGAGTGAGCAGCTTTTCCCAGCACAGCTCAGGGACACTACGTACAGCGTGGGTTAAATATATAGGCCGATTTCTCTTCACACACGAAGTTTAAAAATGAAACAGAAATTGCTTGAATTCCCACATTCATGACAGAGCTCCCTTTGGAAACAGCGTATCTCTTTGGAGAAAATACTAACAACTAAAAATATTTCCAGTTTGATAATGATGGTCAGAGGGGCATCTACAACTGCTTGACTTTTACCCACGATCATGCCTTTAGCACACCTCTCACCTGGAGCCTCGCCGGCCAGCCCCTCACAGCTGGAGTCCCAGAGGCCTGAGGCCTCTTCCAGGCTGCTCCGCCCTGTCCAAGCCTTGAGCCTGCCCAGCCGGGCAGGTGAAACCACATTGCCTTAGCCCAGTGTCGCTCTTTCTGCCTATGCTGGGAACCCTCGTGCTTCAGACGAGCCTGCCTCCAGTGGCCACCAATGCCATCCTCACGGAAGTGGTCACTTCCACCCGACAGGGCTCCTGCTTCATGCCCATTTGGTACTCCACGAGCCACCCACTAGGAGGTCACCCTGACCAGGATCCCCGCCCACTCGACGGCACCCCCTTGCCCAGTCCTTGCTGGCGTCCTCCACGTGGGCAGCAGATGCTGTTCTCCACACTATTTCATGCTGTGGATTAACCGAGCCCACACAACCGTGAGGCCACCAATACTTGGCTGCCATGTGGACTAGTGGCCGGCTTTCCATCCTCCTCCTGACAGCGTGGACCCTCGGCCACGAACCCAGGTGAAAACAGTGTTGATTCAGAAAATTCCTTTCCAGTCTTCTTCCATGAATATAATTTTTTCATGGAGTCGAAACCATAGTATATATATAATTTTGTAGCCTGCTTTTACATTTAACACTTTATTATAAGCATTCCGCCATATCGCCAACGTTATTTATAAATATCTTTCATGACAGTCACTATCTCTCAAGTTAATGGACATTTAGATTGTTTCTGATTTTTCATTACTTGGATGAACATATTTACCCTGGAAGCGCTTTGGTCTTTCAGTTCCTGTTGGAAGGGACTTCAGGAATCACGTAGGCCAAACCCTCCCTTTAGGTCTAAGAAAATAAGGCTCAGTGTGCGGAACAGACTTGCCTGGAGCCACCTGTAAGAGGAGCAGAGCCAGAGTGGACCCTGTCCCCTGAGTCATCCCTTGACAGGAGTGGGTTAGGAAAAGCCCTGGGGTGCCCTGCGAAAGCACAACCTGCGATGGTTCCAATGACAGCAACGGTTCTGGGGGCCAGTGGAGAAGCAGGAAAGGGGCCTGGCAGGCCCTGGGGTCAGGATTGCCAACGGCACTCCTTCCGGGGCTTGGCACTCCACTTCCCACCATTATCTCCTCGGACCCTCGAAGCAATGCCCTCACTAAGCGGAGCAGAAATTATTATGCCAACACACAGGCAAGGAAACCGAGACCCAGGAGGAGACCCCTGGTCTGTCCGTGCGTGACAGCGTGCGGCTGCAGAGCCGGAACCGGAACTGCGGCCCACACCTCGCAGGCCCCGGACCCTCGTTTGAAAAGCCCCAGCGATGCGTCTCCCGGGGAAAACAAATGTATTTGGTTTCCGCACGTGACCTCGGCACGTCTCATACGCTTGTGAGGCACGTCTGACATCGTTTAGCCATCGCCTGGGTCAGAGCGTGTCACTTATCTGCAGAGAATAAATAAGCAGCGTGGCTTGATTTCAGATGTGATTCCTCACACTAGTTAGTTAGTTCACACTCTGCCACTTCGGTGATCATCCCCGTGCAAGTTCCTTCACAGTTTCCTCATCAGCTGAGGGTAACAGTTTGGAAAACAGGGCTGCATCATGACAGCTTCGAACCAAACATCGATTCTAGCTCTGGAGGCAGCGGCTTTCTTTAGAACACCTTTATCATGAAAACAAAGGGGTGTGATTTGGGGAGAAACTGATGCTTCGAGCTGTCAAGGCAGTTGAAAATGTTTGGGAAAACATTTTTTTTTTTTTTTTTTTTTTTTTTTTTTAGCTAATGCTTGCTTTGTAGGTACAATTTCAATTTTTTTTCACCTGTAAATTAGCATTTTTTAGATTACATAGGAGAGAAACTGGATGTCTTTGATAGTTTCAAATATAATTATTGTTTTGACTAATAAGTCAACTTCGCAATGCTGAAAAGACACGTCATGAAATATAGCTATGTGGTTTGCATTTCTTTGTTTTTTTAAAGGGCAGAGGCTGGGTTCTGTTAAATGAGAGAGAGCCGGTGGGAGTCACACAGAGATTTTTTTTAATGGGTGGGAAAGCTGGTTTTTTCATCGCTGGTTTAGATTCTAATTGGTATGCAGCTGTTTTTAACAATAACGATGATGATCAGACGCCTATATTTGGATAAGCCCTGAGACTTTGCCAAGGGTGTTCACCCCCATCACGTCCCTGGTCCTCAGAGCAGCACAGTGAGGCAGGATAAAGCCACTCAGCGGAGCATCTGAGCATTCACTCCACAAACATTTACAAGCTTCGACTATGTGGTAGGCTCGGACTGAAGACTCAGAGCCGAATAAGAGATGGTGTCCCAGCTCCCAGGGAGCTGGCCCGAGGTCGTGGGTGGGCAGATGAAGCGGGGACTGGGTCCAGCCACTTGGGCCTCCACATCCAGCTCACCTTCCATTCCACCACCTGCCTCCTCCCAAACCTGCAACTCTGTCAAAGCCAACAGTGGGCCTTCCTTTTGGAAGAGACACCTTCTGGGCTGACCATCTTAAGCACCTTGCTGGGCTGGCTGGCACCACGTGGCCTCCACGGCCAAGCTGAGAAAACATCCTGAACACTTCAAATCCAGGTCCTCAGAGGATGGACTTACATTATGATTCTCCCTCCCTGCCTCTCCTCCCTGCCAGCAATACCGCGCTGTTTATGATCCTCCAAATCTGAAATGCCTCTACCTGCTTCTGTGCCTTTGCATAAGCCAGCCCTTCTGTTTGGGAGGTCCTTCTCTGCCCACATATCGTGCAAGCCTCTCTATGTCATTAAAACCTAACAGATGTCACTTGGCGTCACTTGCTCCAGAGTATACCACTTCCATTTCTGCATCTCGTTCATGCTTCCGCTATTGTGATTTTCTTGTGTCGAGAGTAGGGGCTGTATCTTATGGCTTCCTGCATCCTCAGCACTTAGTCTAGAATCTGGCACATGTACAACAACTATTTCTTAAGTGATAAATAATAACAAGCATTCAGTAAGCACCTAGAGTGTGGTGCGTTCTAGGAAGCAAGACCATCTCTAACCCTCACAACGACCCCATAAGGTAGGCATTCTTCTCGGATTAGGAACTTGAGACTTTGAAAAACTATGAGACTTGCCCAAGATCAGAGTCAGATAAAGAGAATCGGAATCTGAAGCCAGGTTTGTCTGACTTCAATGCTCTGTCCACAGTATCATGTGGACTCTGCTGAGTTTCCCTCAAAGTGGTCTCTCCTGCAACGACTAGTAAGGAATGGAGTGAATCCCGACCACTGTCCCCATCCTCTGCTCACCAGTTCCACCCCTGGCAAACAGAGGCTAAGCCAAGGAAGGGTCCATGTCTGAATCTCCCAATGATTCATCATCAATGCCTCTCTTTCAGCCTGTTTATCCTGAGAGTACTTTCCACAACACGAATCTGAACAACAAGACTCGAAGCACCTTGCTCTTAGTAATCTTGACTTATAGTTTCTTTTTCTTTCTTTCTTTTTTTTTTTTTTTTTTGGATCAGTCTGACGGCTTCTGAAAATGGTCAAAGACCAGATCTTACCAAGACTAATTATTTCTTTAAGACGCACAGATCCATCCGTGGCGAAAAGAAGGCCAGGAGGCAAAGTTAAATTGCATAGTACATCACCGTCCTCAGCCCATTCATCTCTGCCACTTTGTCAGTGTAAAAATTTACAGCAGATATTATCTCTTTGAAGGGGTGCAAGTCCTAGAAAATACACGCTAAATTTTAAATAGAATTTTAATTTTAATGAAAGCTTCAGGGAACACTGTTTATGTTGCTTATCTTTCATACCTGGTGATTAAGTTAATTTATGCTTAATGGAAAAGGATATTTCTAATCCCCAGACAGGCTCAGCATCTGTCTGGGACTATTTTTTCCGAAGCCCTAAGCCGCTTGTGATGGATGTAATAAAACCAGGATGCTACTGAACTGATACCTGAAGGCTGTGTGTAAGGAGGACCAGGGACATTATGTCTCTGCCCAGTGCCTGTGTGGAAATAAAATCAAAGTCCCAGGCATTTTATTCTGTCAGTCTTTAAAAGTCTTGTCTCCTGCTCTTTCACGTGGCTCCCTGGACAGGTCTGGGGAAAGAAGGCTGGGCTGTGGGTCCCTGATGTAGCACTTACGCCCAGTTCTCGGCCCTCTCTTCTGTCTACATGACAGTCCTCTGCTGAATGCTCTGCATACACGATCTCACACTAATCCTAGAGGTAGCGGCTATTAAACCCACTCTACATTTGGGGAAACAAAGGCTCAAAAAAGTGAAATGGCTTATCCAGGTTTTTTAAGTACAGCTTACAAGTAATCGATTCTCACACAGTCTGCTCTTGTTCTTTCCTCTATAGGATAGGGCAAGAGTTGACACATTTTGGCCCTTGGGCCAAAACCAATGTGTCGTCTGTTTTTATAAATAAAGTTTTATTGAGACACAGTCATATCTATTTGGTTTCACACAGCAATGGCAGAATTGAGTAGATCCGACAGAGAGAGTATGGCCAGCAGTGCTGAGAATATTTTCTATCAGGCCCTTTACTGGACAAGTTTACCGGCCCCTGGAATAGGGTCTCTGCCATCATAGGGAAATTACCTGAGCACCTACTACCTGTAAGGACTGGGCTGGGGTGGGAACCTGGAATTAAAGTTGAAGAAGACACAGTCCATGTCTCCGTGAAACTTATTCTACAGGGAGGAGTTTCAAATAAAATGGTCAGCCCAGATGTTTACTATCTCAGGAGCCCTCAACCTGCCCAGTCACAGAGCCAGAGTCCCTGCTTTTGCCCCCACTAGCAGATCTCCAAGGCATTCCTGAGAGTGCCCGGAAGAGACCTCGTGAGCACCAGCATCGCAACCTCATCACACAGCACTTCCTGTTCTTCCTCTCCTGCACAGACGCCCAAGTGTCCATCTCCACAGCCCACAAGGCTGTGGGAAGTGGCCGCGCCTCTGAGCTAGGCTGTTAGATGGGGTCCTCACCACAGCAAGAGGTCTCCCTGCCTAAGCTTCCAGCCCTCGAATGGAGCTAGATCCTATGGCAAGAAGACAGGCCAGGGAGAGTCTGTGCCACTTGTAGTTCCTGGGGTCCTGCTTGTGCCGAATGTCACACTGTCCTTCTCACCCAGATTTACCAGCTTTGGCCTCTCACCCCATCTCCACAGGGGCTGCAGGTGAGTGCAAAGGACACAGGACCAGAACATACGCCACTTCATCTCCATCACGTTGCTCTTCACATGACCAAACCTCTCTCTTAGTTACAGACTAGGTACTAGTGGTGGTGATGGAAGGGGGTCGCTAGTCAATGATTTTATACCAGCGATTCCTGGACATGAGATTAAGTGCTCGCCCATGCGATGGGTGAAACGAGAAAAGTAAATAAAGGTGTGTGTGGGTGAATGAGTGAGCATTATCCATTCTTTTATGAACTCATGCTGGCATTATTTAGTTAAACCATATGAAACTACACATATTAGACTATTTGACATTTTAAAAATGCCAGTTTCACTTGGTTCAAGCTAATGAACGGTATTTGATTTTTTTTCAATGGCCTTATATGGAAAAATAAAATGTTGGCTACTTTTTTTTTGTTATCATTGCAATTCGTTTTTAAATTTTATTGGTTTATAAAGTCTGAAAGTCTGAAAATTGCTTATCTTATACCAGCAGTAGCTGGCCCCAAGACACCCTCATAAAATTTGGCAGAACCTATCAAAATTAAAAATCACCTATTCTTTGACCCTGCAACTTTATTTCTAGGAATCTATCCTGTATAAACATTGGTAGGTATAGACAAAGACGCACACACATACGCCAAGGGTGGATCCTGGTAGCACTGTTTGAAATGTGGAAAAGTAGAAATAACTTAAATCCCCATTCTCAGGGGTGATAAAAAGTATGGTGAGGCCTCAAACTGGAATAACTCTCAGGCTACAGAAACAATAAGGTTTACATCTGGACTTACCGATACGAGAAGATATCCTTACTAGTTTGATAAGTAAAAAGAACAAGTCATAGAATGACACACCCATAGTAGAGTACATAGCATGGTTCCATTTTTATAAAACTTATAATAACAAAACAAATTTACCTCTCCCTGGAGGTTAAAATATCGCATAAAGGAGTTTGGAAGGATAAAAGCAAATTGTTTATAGAGGTTATCACTGGAAAGTGGGGCTGGGATTGAGGAAAAGGCTAAAATGAGTAGATTTGCCTTTCAATTTATATACTTTGCATAGTATTTGAATTATTTAAAAGATAGATGTATTATTACTTCTATAACTTTTAGACAGAGAATAGAGGTGGGATGGGGAGGTCTGGATATTTAGTAGTTATACAAAGCCGAATGAAAAAAAAATACAGAAAAAGGGAAAATTCATTTTGATTCTGGGGTTCAAGGAAGGATTTCAGAGGAGGGGCTTCCTGAGCTGCACCTTTAAAAAGGCCAGAAGTCAGAATGAAAGAGATGTTATCCTGGCCGGAGGAATCCTGAGCTCCTGGGAGCCTTGGGGATATTAACCACGTCAGACTTAGATTCGTAGCTGGAGACAGTCAGATGGTGGGACAAACTGCTAGGAAACTTGGTCTCTGGTTAGGATATTCATATTCCTTCATTCATCCAAACCTAATTTCTCACCAGGTACATGTCTCTCCCTTGGAACCCAGGCAGATTTATTTGGGGGTTGGGAAGCTGTTGCAGACATGATTGATGGTCCATCCAAGATCCATTTCTCCCCTTCCCTTTCCCTGTCAGAACTCACATTCTGTTTAGGTATCCATGCTCTTCCTCAGGCCATGGGCTTCGGGGGAGGCTGACCCCAACCCAAGGCCCACCTGGCCATGGATGAGTCCTGACTGGCCTAAGCCAATTGTGGTAGGCCCGTATCTACAACAGACGGTTCTGGTTTAGGTTTGGGCGCACGACCCAGTTCTGACCGATGTGATGGAAAAAAATCTAGAAGGGGGCTTCTGAAAACGTTTCCTTCACTCTTTAAAGACACATGAATAGGAGTGGTCCCCTTTCCTGTCTCGAGATGCTGCTGCTCTCGGATGTGACACCTGAAACTGCTGTCCATCTCGTGACAAGGGGAACAGATCTGAGGACAAAGCCCCTGTGCTGAGGATGGAGAACGAAGGATGACAAGAGCCTGGATGCTCGATGATGTCCTCAGGCCACTGCACTGGAACACTGTGCAGCTACTTTTGCTTTTGACATCTTTTTATAGAAGACAATTCATTTCTCTGTATGAATCATGCTAAACTAAGTTGGTTTTTAGTTACCCGTAACCCAAACGCATTTCAACAAATTAAAAAATATTCTTTCCAGTGACAGGATTACATCATATATGCACCAAATACCTTCTATTGTGTGTCGAAAGTCAGTTTTGACTTCAAATCTACTAGAATAGATGGTTGTACAATGTTGTGAATTATTTAATAACACTGAATTGTATACTTAAAAATTGCTTTTATGGTAAATTTTATGTTATGTATAGTTTACGACAATCAAAAAAGAAAGAACAGTGGCAATGCACAAAGCGCCTGGCGAAGTGAGCATGCGTTAGGGGCGAGAATGCATGTGATCTCGAAATCTGAAAAAACCTACTAGAATTAAGTTCTGCCCATTATTTGGAGCCATTAAAAAGGCAAGGACATACTTCTACTTTGAGCTGTGACAAAGTGACAGCAGACTTATACTCTTACCCTAAACAATCGTAAAACTAGACACATTTTTTGAGGAGAGTGTTTTTTGAGCATTGGACAACAGGCAATGCAGACCTGTTCTCCTTGAACAAAGGGAAACAGGAGGTAAGCCCCAGTTACCCAGTTTTCAGCTTCCGGGCACTTTACAGATCACAGGCCAGGGATGTAGAGAGCAGCAGACACTCTGAGCCACTGAAGCAGAGGTCAGCACCGGGGAAGCTGAGGTGCCTGGAACGTGTGGGGCAGGCAGTTAGAGAGCTGCAGTCTGGGTAGGGGGCAGGGTGGCGGAGGGGCACTGCTCACATCTTTGGCTGAGGGCTGAACATGCAAGGCCGGACTCCGTGAGCCCCAATAGAGAGGGGCCAAGGCAGAGTGGAGCACTGACCAGAGGTCACAGAGTAATGGGAAGTATTACAGTGAGGGTGGGGGTGTCTATGCCATTAGAACATATGCTCCATGAGGGTAGCAACTGCCATCTGTTTTCAAGCCTGATGTCTCTCCAGATTCCAAAGCAATGCATGCATATAGTAGATGTTTAATACTTATTTTTTGAATGAATGAATTAATGTTGTTGCCCAAGCTAGGTCGAGGACAGATGGCATTTAAGGACAATATAGGGGCTCTCCAAGAAGCTCAGATGGGGGAGGGACCTAGCCGTAGAGAATCTATGGACAAGCCACTGTGAATAAAGAGGCATTATTTGCGACAATTTAAAAAAATGCATTCATTCATTCATTTATGCATGCATGCATGCAAGCATGCATTTAATTTCTTCTATTACCCATCTTGTTCCACAAACGGGCATGAAATAATAGCCAAACACTGAAAACAACCCATCAGTTATAGAATGTAGAAAGAAATCACAGCACATTTATAAAATAGGATTCCATACAATGATGAAAATGAGTGAATCCCCACTACATCCAACAATGCAGACAACTATCACCAACATAATGATGAGTGAGAGAAACCAGATACAAAAGAATCTATATTGTCCAACTGCATTTACGTGTAAAGTTCAAAAACAGGCAAAAAGAACACGTGGTGTTAGAAATCAGGACAGTGGTTACCTGGAGGGGAGGAGGCATGGGGAGGTGGTTGGGAGGGGGTTGGGAGGGGGTCTGGAGGGGACACCTCAGGCCCGGTGATGTTCCCTTTCTTGTCCTGGATTTCGTTACCCCAGTGTGTTCACTTTATAATTCATTGAGCAGTACAGTATGCACTGAGCAGTATACAGTGCAGTATACATTATGTATTTTCCTCTCTGAATGACATTTGTCAATAAAAAAGTAAATGTCAGTTTAACTAGAACATTTTACGAAGACTAGAGGTTAGATTAAATGACGGAGAAAATGGGGGTGAGTTTAATCAACTATAAACTTAAAAGTATTCATTTTTTTGTGCTTTTTAATAAAATCAATATTAGACAACTTTAAAGATGGCAATATAACTTTAAGAGTTTCATGTCTTTGAAGTACTCTAAAATGTTGTTTTTTATAATCTATTGTCTTTCTAACCATTGTTAAGTATACAGTTCAGTGGCATTAAATAGTTACATTGTTTTGCAGTCATCTACCATTTATCCCCATAAGTTTTCCTACTGTGAATCTGAAACTCTATACCTATGGAACAATAACTCCCTCTTCTCCTCTCCTCCAGCCCCTGTCAACCACCATTCTACTTTCCATCTCTATTAATCTGACTACTCTCAGCTAAGTACCTCATCTGAGTGAAATCATACAGTATTTGCCTTTTTGTGACTGGCTTATTTCACTCAGCATAATGTCCTCAAGGATCATCTATGTTGTAGCATGTGTCAGAATTTCCTTCCTATTTTAGGTGGAATAATATCCCATTGTATAAATATACCATATTTTGGTAATCTATTCATGAGTTGATGGACACGTAGTTTGCTTTATCCTTTGAAATGCTTTAAAATATTGATTTAAAAAAATAAATACATATATCCTTTTTTTAAAGGGTATTAAGTGGCTTACAGAGATAGATAGATGATAGATACATAGATAGATGATAGATAGATGATAGATACATAGATAGATGATAGATACATAGATAGATGCTTTAAAATGAATCCACATGTAAGTAGGGGTAAAAGAAGAGCACAGAGAAGGATAAAAATATAAGGTTAAAGATGAACTAAACAGGAAGAGACACAAGCTCCAATGGTCGGTACTGTTGCTGGTGGGCGGGGGGTGGTCACAAATTTGGCTCCAAGCTTCCTGATAACCAAAGGAAAGAGGGGAAAAAAAAGTTGAAAGATTCACTTTGACAACAAGCTGTTGCCATACAGAAGACATACCAGTTGCTCAAGGAGAAGCCCAGCTTTTTCTGGAACTGATGCCAGAGAGAAATCTCGCCTGCAGTGACACAGCATGTGGTGTAGTACAGGATGTCCTCAACAGCGTCCTAACATCACGGCGATGTCCATGGTGAAAGAAATGACGGCGGGCACTTTAATACTGTTTAACTATGTCCCAAGCATTGTTTTAAGTTCTTTATATACACAATGTAAATTTAACATCAATGACTCTTATAATGTCACCTACCACAGAGCAAGCACCGGAGTGGAGTCAGGAAAGGCAGCTGGAACAACGTCTGTAAGAACAAAGGTCTTTAACGGTTCAGCTCGATCCAACAATCTCGACCACATAAATTCCATATCCTTCCAGTAAGTAAGTTACTGTGGACATCGCTCGGCAGCAAATTGTCGGGAAACAGATAGCCTATCTTGCAAATTTAGACCCAAGCTATTTTCTCTGGTCGTCAGTTAAGCCAAAGTTAGTGACGAAATCCTTAAATTTCTTAAATTGGAGTACCTAACAAGACATGACTCAATAGATGGCCACCCTATCTCATCAGGAGTAGGCCAAGGTCAGAATCCACAGCCAAGGCCAAGATTTCCCTCTGGAAACTGTTGTGTGCCTGCTCTAACACAAAGACTACTTGCCATGTTCATGCCAACAAGTATGGCCAAGGTCATTTCAGTCCCATTGAATGATATGAATGTAAATAGCCCCATAGTGAGAGGGAGGGGCACCCTTACCCACTACAGGGCCAAAGACCCCTTTGCCTGGGGAAGGTACGGAGAAAAAGGCCTTCCTGTTAATGTGTGAACAGCCTGAAAGGCATCCTCATGCATTTGAGTTACTTTGGCTTCTGCCAACGAATTTCGAATAATTTAAAAATAAATGATCTCTTCATTATAAACAGAAAGGTTTACATGAAGGATAAATTAAGAAAAGCTAATTTGTTTTCTTTCAGCTGTTTACTCATCCAAATCTGTCCTGGCCAATGGAAGCGGGACATCCTAGTGTTAGACCCTTGCTGGCGGTGTGCAAGAAAAGAGTTAAATCAGATCTACATCTTTCCTACAGGGAGCCGTGTCTAATTCACTGGTTTCTTCTTTCTTCACTCAGCAAACATTCATTTCACACCTTTTCTGTGCCAAGATCTATTTATATCACAAGGCAGTTTTGGATCCTGAGCTAGGCAGAGGCACGACCAATGTCCTAAGGGCGCGCAGATGAAAGAGGAATCAATCCAGTCAGGGGAGGGCTGGTGATCAGAGAGAGCTTCAAGGAAGAGGTGACATCAGAGCTGGACCTCGAAGGATCAGTGAGATTTGTTTTACAAAAGAGCTCGCCACAGGAGTTCTCTAAGCAACAATTTTTTCCTGGTGCCTTTCAATTACCCCTGGACTGATTTACACACCCTTTTAGAAGCACATCTGTTGTGTAAATTAAACCTCAGTAATCCCTCCCTAGGGCTGAGTCTCCCTTAGGAGAAATTCTGGCACCTGCTGATTTATTTCCTCATACTTTTTCAGCACCTTGAGAAGTTCAGCGATTAGGAATCGCAATTAGGAGGCACTCCAATGGAGGATGGTTAGACAAAGAGGGAGCACGGGATTGTTAGTGGAAGCAAAGCAGATGGCTGAGAGGGACAGAGTCCTGCCGAGAATCCTGGGGCCAGGTAGAGAGAAATAATCCTAAACTTTAGACGTCCGCGGCCACCTCCTCCATCAGGAGAGTGAAGAGCTGAGAAATGGGTGAGGGGCTGATGGTCTGCCCTGGAGAGCCACCTCTGGGCCCACAGAGGAACCTGGGAAGCCTGACAGTCACAGGCGAGACCCTTTCCATCTGCGTTTCCAGGGTTATGAGATGACATCTTTAAGGAGCTTAGTGTGCTGCTGCCTGGCAAACAGTCAGCACTCTGTATGTCAGCTGCTGCTTATCTTGTTCTTCAACTTCACCTCCTGGTTCCAGAGGACATTTCAGGAACCCACCCGGCTGGGCTGAACCCACTGAGCAGGAACCACTGTGTGTCTATACTGAGCATGTATTGCTAACTCTTAGGGAATCTCCTGTAGGCCCTGAGATCTCTGAGTTTTCTACAAGGATTTGACCTTTCTCTGTTTTCACCTTATCGATATCCTTTTTTAAAAAAAATTTAATACAAGTATGTTGTTGTCCCCGATTTCCGTGACTTTGTGTGCATCGATGTTTATCCTCTGTGGCCCCGAAGCCAAGCCATTTCCTCAAGTGTCACTGTTGAATTTCTCATGTGGCATTTCTTACTAGACTCCTGAAGGTATTCCTTGGGGCCCGGGAGTCCTCAAGCTTGAAAAATGCTGCAGTAGATGGGAAACCACCTTGGGAGCAGGCTGACCTTGGGCCAGAGTGGACACGAAGCCCACGGTGGCTTTCCAGCTCCCCTAGGGTTGGTAGGAAGGCCTCGTTTGCTAACCATGAGTCTGAGACTCACTGAGCCTGGAATGGATGGTTTTTCTCTCTTGGGACAAGCGACTGCAAGACCGGGAATCCTCTGGCAGCCTCGGGCAGGCTGTGCCAGCACCTGTGTTAGTGATGGGGAAGAAAGGTCGCCCTCAGAATGGCTAAGAGGAAACCATGCTCTGAAATCAGTGTCCCAGACAGGTCCCCATTCCCCTCTACTGTGTGTTGGGGGGTGCTCATCAGTGGGAACTGCGGTCACTCTGCCCAGTCACATCCAAATAAGGGTTTTCAGGATTCAGGGTAAAGGGTCAAGATCTGTATTCTGTGTGTGTGTGTGTGTGTGTGTGTGTGTGTGTGTGTGTGTGTGTCTGTAACCTCCAAATTCCAATGGTTAAATGGACAGGGCATATCGACAGAGAATTCACAAATTCCATAGAATAAAATATAAACAATAAACAGAAATGACTGTTTGGAAGCACGTTCATATTCACTAACAACCAAAGACACGTACATTTAAGAACCACCTTACACACCCTAAATCAGCAACTAGTTTTAAAAAGGAGGCACCCAGCGAATGCTTTCGCAGGGGACTGGGCACACACAGGCAAGAACGGCGGCCAAGACAGCAGTGACAGCCCTCTGGGAAAGCGAAGTGGCACTATGCAGCAAGATCTTTAGAGACAAGCGTTCCCTCTGACTCAGGGGCTCCAGAGCTGGGTTTTTATTTAAGAGATGAACTTGAGCACTGCATGAGCATCCAGCGATGGGGTCAACTGCAGTACCAGTGCACCCTGGGATGTCCTCTGTTCGCTAAGAATGATCACAAGGACGGCGGAGCAATGTAGGGGAGCATTTACGCCGTCCAGTCGCTCAAAACCAGCAGAATTCAAATCACTTGTCCTTTAGGAGAAAGCATTAAAGGCACATCTGCAAGTACGCGGGGTCTAGAGAAGCGTCACTTTGTTGGTAGAGGTTGGGGTTAGCTTTTTTTCTCATTTTTCTCAAAATTTTGTTTTTACCATTGTATTGTTATTTTTTGTTTGTTTGTTTGTTTGTTTACTGTTGTTTGTTCAAAACCTGTAAAGGACATCCTTTGGAAACAGATGACACCAACCTCTACGGAAACATCCTCAGGGCCAGGCATTGCTCTGGGCGCTTTAAGAGAGCGTTCACCTTTTAATGCTCCCAACAGCCCAAGGTGTTTAGAGTATGTGGCCTCCTCTGCTTACGGGGGCCAACCGAAGCTACTCAGGGCTCTGATCCTGATCCCTCTGGTTCCAGCCCAGCCTTCTTTCCAGCCTCACGGTTCCCTCCAGTTTTTGTCCTCAGAGGACAGACCCGATCCTTCAGTGGTGTTCGCTTTCACATGAAAGTAGTGATTGGCTTTCCACACAGTCTTCCCAGAGATCCCCAACTGGAGTGAGCATCCACCCCCCTCACGCTCCCAGCACTCAGTAGGACCTGGCACATAGTAGGTGCTCAGCACCGTAGTGATGCCACTGAATTGAACTCTAGAAGGTTTTCTCCCTTCCCAGCTTCATAACGGTGCTGATTTGCAGCGTGGGGCGGAGAGAGGAGCCGAGAACCCCAGCCTGGTATTTCCCCACTTCCTGAGTTTTCTACACTACGTTCACGTCGTTTGCTGGTTTGTTTGTCTTAATCGTAACGTGAATTTAGAGTTAGAAGATGCTGAGAAGAAGCCTTTGAGGGGGAAATGAAAAAGAGTTGGCAGAGCGAGACGTGGGGAAAGGGGAACGTGAGGTTTCCATGGATGAAGACGAGAAGTTTAGAAATGAAACGGGAGACGACAGGTGGAGAGAATAGCTTGGCGGAGAGCCCTGATGAGAAGGCAGGGGTCAGCGTGAAATTGGGCTCTTCCAGAAAGGAGAGAGAAAAAAACAGGCCCAGGCAATTTCCTGCAGAAATACCTGTGGGGATAACAAGAAATTTTTTTTTTTCCCTACCCCGAGCAAAATCCTCAAGCCCAGCTACTTTTATCATCTAAAATTCGTTCTGGAGATTTCCTCCAGCTCGTGAGAGACATTCTAACTGTCCCTGAGACAGTCATTTGTCACAGGGGGCTGGAAGCCAACCAAAATGTCTGCGAGCAAGTTTGGGGCTCTATATAATAAAACAAATGACAAACTATTGATTTTGTTTCTTCTCCACCCGTTTTAATCCAACTATATCATCTTTTTGTAAGGATGTGCTCTCATCGCAGCAAGGAAAACGAGCTCAGCTGAAAGAGAGAAGCAGGACTCAGGCAATTTGTTCTTCATTTCTCCTCTGAAAGGCTCTTTTTATAGATATCTAATATCACCGGCAGAATTTCAGTTCCAATCTTCTACCGTGACATTTCTGAAGGGACGACCAAGGTACCAAAGAACATGACAAGCAGAGGATGTGTAGTTTTTTCCTGAGGCTGACGCTCATAGAAAAGAAAAAAATAAATAAATAAAAAAAAACAACTTAAAACCCAGAGAAAGTGAGTCCCTGTCACTCGGGTGCCTGTTGGCTGCTCAGAGGCCCAGGACCCCCGGCCTGGTGGGTGAGGCTTCCCTCTGCCTGGCTCCCTCAGCCTTGCCAGTCTCCGGCCCCGCCCACCATTCCCCCAACCCGCACCCTCCCCACCTGTTCTTGACCCTGGGCCTTTGCTCACGTCCCCCTCCCTGCCCTTCCCGGCTGAGAGCCCCTCTCTCCTCCTCTCATAAACATCGACTCATTCTTCAAATTCATGGGTTCTCTCTTGGGAGGCCCTCCAGACGCTTTCTCCCTCCCTCGGTTCCCACGGTTCCCACAGCTTCTCCTCCCCTGGCTTTGGGGCTCCCATGCGGCCCCCTGGCCAGGCCACATGCACCGCAATGGCAAGGGCTGGCCTTTTGAATCCCTGTGCTCAGAGCCTAGACCGGAGCCTGGAACAGCGACTACTCAAGGCAGGTTTGTGGAGCGAATGAATGGACGGCAGTCCCCACGCCCCTCCTCCGACCTCACCCTTTGTTAAAGAACATCCCCATTAGGGGGAGAGAGCTTGGCACCCGGGGCCTCTAATCTCGGGATGAAAGACACAGGCAGCTCTTTAGAAGATAAAGCGTTCATTTCTTCCCATTTTTCTTGTGCCACGGGAGCTCTATAAATCCTGCCATATCAATCTCTTCCAGGTTCTGTGTTCCTCTCAAAAAGACACCAGTTTACCCACATGAAGGCTCTGAGGTTATCTGGTCTTTGAGGGTATTTTTTTTTAAGCCTTTAGAGCCATAAGGGCATCCTGACGCACGCTTTGAAGTTCCCCTTTACTTGCATCTGCCAGGAAGTAGCCACGACTTTTCAGATGTGAAGAGCCTCTGCTTCAGGGAGCCCAGGTCGGGGAGCCCACTGCCAAGGCTGGCCCTGGGCAGGCCTGGCGCTGCCCGTGTCCCATCCTCAACGCAAGGCTCCGGGGCCTAGCGGGCCAGGCGCTTTCAAGCTCTCTCTGCTGTCCCTGTGCTCCTTCTGCTGGGCCTCCTGGTCTCTGCTGGCCCACACTTCGTTTAGAATCTGAAAATAACTCCTCTCCTCTCTCGTTCAGTGCCTCACCGTTTACTAAGATTGTATTCATAGTCATCAGTTCCTTTCATTCTCAGAACAACCCTGTGGAGGGAACAATGGCCGGCATCTACTGTGCATTGGCCAGGTGCCAGGCACTGGGCTATGGATGTCACAGATAGGAGGTCCCCCCACCCCCGCACCCTGCCCCGGCCTTCCAAGGTGGCACCCTTACCACCGCATGGCACAGGCCGGGAGTCTGAGGCTGGGGAGGAAGAGCAGCTCGTGCCACGTCTCAGAGCTGGTCAGTGGCAGAGCAGGGTTTTTCAGGTCCAATCTTCTGTCACAAAGACTGACCCTCCTCTTCCCCTGCCACCTGCCGTATCTCCCTTCAGTCGTCCTCTCCACTCAGGCCGAAGCCAGAGGTCTGGCGTCAGACAGACGTGGCACTGGGTCCTACGGACTGAGCCTCATTTAGGCGCACGACGGAGCCCCAGTCTCCTCACCCATCAAATGGAGAAAATAATGGTACCTCACCCTGCAGCACTGTTCTACAAATCAATTGAAATAGCATTTACAAAGCGCTTAGTAATAACATCTGAGGCAGAGCACGTGCTCTGTGCGTATACCCTGGGGTGGGGGGACTAAGGGGAGTGCCATTACCCTCTAGCTTTACACCTTCTCCTGGAATCTGGGTAGTTACTATTTTTGTTCAACAAATGTCGGCGCCAGGATCCTCTACAAATTGCCTGTCCCTGAACTCTGCGATCCCGCTTTTTGGGTCAGTAAATCTCAAAAACAACACAACACAATTATGGAGTTCCTACTATGTTCCAGACACTGCCAGGTGTAAAGAAATCTAGAGACATCTGAGGCCCCGTTCCTTGTTCCCAGGACGTTCATAGGATATGGGTGAAAAGAAGGTATAGACGCATCCTTTTGAAATAAAATGGTAAGTATTACCAGAACACAGACAACGGGCACTTTTTGAAGTTAGGAGAAGTCAGGGAAGAATTCGGGAGCGGGGGGTGGGGGTGGGGGTGGGGTGCTTCGTCCCGAGCAGGACACTGATGGGAGTCTAGGAGCTATAGCTGGCAAAGAAAGGGTCAAGCGCGTGTTCCGAATGGAAGGAAGGGCAGCGAATGGAAGGGCAGCCGTAGCCCCGGGTCGTCAGTCTTGCGGAGGCGGGAGGTGGTGGAAGATTCGGTTGGCAAGGTGACAGGACTTGGTCCTAGAAGATCTTAACATTTTCTGTGGCATTGGGTTTGGATCTTACAGTAGAGGCCAATAACCCTCAGGTTTTGGTGCTTAGGAAATCACCCAGGGAGCTTGTTTAAATGGGTGTCTCCAGCCTCAGGCCCAGAGAATGTGATATTATTGAATACGCAGTCAGGTGATTTCATTGGGCGTGCTCCAGGGATCACGACCTGAAAGTGTGATAGCGGATGACTGAGAACCAGGGAAGAGGGGGTGGAGAGCGGTGTGTGACACACAGTGTCTGTGATCTAGAGAGACCAAGAATTCTGTGTCAGAGCCACCTCTCCATCAGGCCCTCCCTGATAAAGGCTCCTACTTCTAGAAAATTGGATGCTATTTCTTTATAGTCATGATAGATTAAAGATTTTACTCAATTGTATGTATACATACAACATACATTTGCCATACGAGTATAAAATGACTCATTTCTTTTCATTTTTACACACAAAAAAATTAATCTTTAGTCTACTAGAAACAACCTCCGTGATTTCAAGTAGAACATGCACTTTTAGACAATTTCAGCTATCAAAACATAGCCTCCAAACATAAAGTGAGCCCCAAAGGCCCCAGAACTACAGAGCGTTTCCATAAAACTCGTGCATTTTATTTTAGGAGAGCCAGGGGCATTTGTAGCTTCTCTCTCGGCCAAGAAATATGTATGAGAAATGTGCTGGGGAGGAGTGGTGAGCAGAACATTAAAATCAGACACTAGTGCTACAAAGCAGAGCCATCCATGGGGACACGCATTCATTCATTTGTTCCTCAAATAGGAGTTAGTGCTCATCCAGTGCTGAGCGCGGAGAACACGAGTGAGGTCTCCAGGGCAACGATTCATCCCAACACGACAGGTAAGCAGAAGGTGTGCTGGACAGGAAGCAGAAGGCAGGGTCTAAGGAGCCACATTCTGCCCCTCTCAAGCTGTGTGACACCCCCACCGCCCAGAGCCCACTTTGTTCTTTTGGGCATTTGTAGAAAAAGGGAGTGGGTCACAGTTCTTTGGGGGGCAATTAGGTCTTACGGTTTGATGTTCAAGATGATGAACCAAACTCATCAAGAAAAAAAGTTTAATATTACTGTAGTTAAGAAAACAAATATACGTAAGCTTTTGGAAAGATTCCCAATTTTAAGTGACTAAAACTGTTAAATCTTGGTGATTACTGGAGTAAGTGCCTGCCATTTGAAAAGAATTCACCGAGAAGGGATATTGCATTCCCCAAATGAATGAAAGGCAATGAGAGGTCAACAAATAGAAAAATCAGAGAATCCTAGCATTAGAAGAGGTCCTTAAAGGTGACCCAATCTAATTCCATCATCTAAGAAAACTGAGGCCCAGGGAGACTAACTCTGACCACACAGTAATAAGTTCAAGGCAAAAGAGAACTGAGCAAGCAATGCTCCAGCTGGACCAGGATGGAAGTCCCAGCTGTACCACGTTGCTGTGATTGGCACATTCTGGGGTAAAACACGCCATAGCAGTCACTGTGCTCAAGGTGAGAGAGAAAAGTGCCGAGTCCTTCAAGGCACTTGGCCTCTAGGAGCTTTTTCTCTCAAGTAGTCCTAGGGCTTACGAGAGTAAACAAAAAGGATGATTTGGGGGAAATACGGATACAAATTGTTCAATGTCTCAGTTCCACAATTACTAAAACCATGTCCCACATCTTAAGACATGCCGTTCAATAATAAAGTTTACGGCTGGTGATGAACTAAACTCAACCCTGTATCATTCAGCCTCAGAGGATGCTGGCCCTGGAGGATCACCTGTCGCAGGAGAGGCAAAGACGTGCCAGGGCCAGCCAGCGGGCCCGCAGTGGCAGAATCCTGGGCCAAGGCTCCGAAGGACCAGAGATCCTAATGCTCCCAGGTGCTGCTGTCACAAAGGCCTTATGGGCTACAGAGGTGCCCATAAGGGCCTCAGTCCTTGGGGCCCCAGTGGGAACAAGGCCCAGAAGCACCAGGGAGTGCAGAGGGCTTCTGTGTCCTGTGACTCCCCAAGTGGACTCCAGCAAGCAAGCCACCCCTCTCGTCTCAGGTCCCTTGTGGGCGAATTCAGGATGAATACCACACGCACGTGTGCACACATGCACATGCATGCACACACACACACACACACACACACATACACACAGCAGGGCGGCATGGGGTTGAAGGAGATGTGTGCATGTGAGCAGCCAGCATATTGTCTAGTGCAGAGTGGACAGTAGGGACCTGTGTAGGGCTTGGGACTGTGGTGTCAGAGGCCCTGGGCTTGAATCCCAGACCTGCCACTCGCAGTCAGGTGGTGCTGGTGGTCAGCACACCTGTCTGCGCTTTGACCTTTGCACCTTTTGACCTTTGCACCTTGGAGCTGAGATAGTACCCACACCTCACAGGGCAGTTTTTGCGGGTAAATGTCTTCAGGCACATAGTACGTGCTCATTTTGCGTTGTCGGCAGACGGCGGTCATCCATATTATAGGTATTATAATCCTGCACCATCCCTCTTCCTGCTAATTGAATTTGTGCTCTGCTTTACACAGTAAGGGGCCGGGAGGCACTCAAGCAGGGAGGCACAGCCAGTGGGTTGGAACCCATCTCATTACTCGTTTCATCTTATTCTACCATTAATTGGTAACATGGCAAGGTTCAAAGACCTAATGATTAGTATTAGCTTTCCCTGTTCGGCGAGGCCAGCTATCTGCCCACTCCACCTGGCTCGGCCATTCAGCAGGAAATTGCCTGAGCGGCAGCTGTCCCATTTGTCAAATGCTGAGAGCATGCGGTAATGATCTAATGTGCCAGGGGCAGAGAGCGCGTGCTAATGGCGACGAGCCACCTGACATCCTCAGGCCCCTTGCAGGCATGCCATCCTCTCCCACATAGAAGGTGGGGGAAGCTAAGTGGCTGAAAGGTTAAAATCAGCTGTTATATTACCAGACTTCTTGTGTGATGGGGGTTAGTATGTCCTCGAGTGTCGCCCACCCCCATCTCCTCACCCTTGTCTTCCAGGCTTTACACTATTCATTTCAGAGAGAACTAAAATGCCCATGGACTATATAAACAGTTAGGTGAATGTTAGAAATAGGCTTTGAAGCACTACAGAGATACTTCCAGAGAACGCTGTCCCATCCGACTAGCCGCCTCCCCCCGTTTTCCAGAGGTTGTCACGGGTCCCACTGTACTCTCAGCAAAGAGACTTTGGTGCCAACCCTGGCTCCTCTCTCGCCATCCTCCCTGACGGCTTTTCTCCATGATGTCAGCATGTTCCGAGGGCCTCCTGCTCTATCTTCCTCACAGCATGTGGAGCTCTGGCGTCTAGGGGGTTGTATATTCTACCGTCTCCATGACGAGCCTGTGAGTTCTTGAGAGCTGACCTTCATACACGGTTCTCATCTGCCTCCACCATGCCGCAGGATGCAGCCAGGGGCTTGGCACAAAGTGAGCATGTATGTACATGTACATACATACATACATACATACGTACGTACATACACACACAGATGCGTGTGTATCTAAATAAACTTAGAGACACACGTGTGCATATGTCTATATTAATGTGTGTATATGTCTATATTAGGAAATGAATATCATTCCGTATCGCACCTAATGTTTTCATAGATTTAACATTTGGTTTCCAAGGACACTGTCCTCTTCTCTGGAAATAGGCCTGTCTCTCCCGCATCTGCAGCCCTCCTTGGTAACAAGCACAGCCTGGGCACAGACCCGGCTCTCAGGAGGCACATGGCTCAGGGTCTCAGAGCAGGCTGAGCTTTCGTGAACACCCAGCCCCTCAGTTCAGAGATGGGGAAAAGAGGCCTGCCCAGGATCACGGCGGCCAGGAGCAGCTTCACTCCCAGACCTTCTCAACCGCAGCACAAATAGCCTGAGCTATTACAAAGGCTTTTTCTGGCAGTTCAAAGAGAAAATTTTGTCAAACCTTTTATAGTAGTATGGCAGGCTGATAGATCTAGATAACCCACTTTTTTTCTTTTCTTTTTTTTTTTTTTCCCCTGCAAAGGGAAATTGAATAATAAGGCTAATTCCCACTGATCCTGAGGATAGGTGAGGTCTGAGTTTATACTTCAAGGGGTTGGGGCTCAGAGAAAAGATGATATACCATTAAAATGGGCAATCTGGCACAGACGAAAAGTCGGCGTACACTGCAGGGAATTCCAACTATAAGAAATAGGAAATCAGCCTCATTAATGACAAAATGCAGATGCTTTTCTTCCTGAGCTGAAAAAAAAGAAAAAAAAAAAAAAAGGAGTAAATTGCACCAGAGCCTGTAAAGAGGTATGTAAGTACCCTCTTAAAAATGTATGAAATCTCAAAGAAAAAGATTGATCAACTGGTTCCCTTAGCATTGAATATGTCAGTTAATTTTTCCTCTCTCTTGTATCAGACAGGTGGTGATTAATATAATACAACAGACAGCGGAGGAGGTGGCACTTGTAAAATAGGCACAAAGGGGAAATGATAAAGGAGGGACATCACAAGAGTTTAAATCTGAAAGTGGAGTGTCAGAACACGTGCATTGTAACGTGGAGCCTGTGGAAGGGAGGGAACGGGGGTAGATACGATGGACGCCAGAGAAGGCTTTCCTGAGCTGCGATGGTAAGAGTGGAGTGGAGGTTAGTAAGAGGAGGCTGGAGCACGGGGACCAAGTGTGTTTTAAGTGGAAGAAACTGTACGAGCAAAGGCCCCGAAGCAGAACGGAGACAGGCTGGAGGAACCTGTTGACGTAAGAAACATCCTAACACATAGAGAATTTTTATGAGTTTATTTGGGCCAAACTGATGACAACTGTCGGGAAGTAAAATCTTAACAGACTGAGAAAATGCTCTGGATGATGGCCGGCTTGCAGCTTATTTTATACATTAGAATAAAAGGAGGAGACATAAGGAGGGTTACATGAAATTCAATGGTGGTAGATTAAGGGGGAGGGAGAAAGCAAAGAAGAGGAATCTCTGGGATTGGATAAAAAGTGAAATGGAGAGACACATACTTCTTATACATCGGTGGGTCCAGGACAGTTAATAATTAACATTTACAGCACACAGAGAAGGGATTCGGGAACAAGGTAACAGTGAGGGATTCTATGGTCTCTATGCTCTAGTGCCCACGGTTGTGTCTTGAGGGGTCTGGAAAAGAAGATCATTCTGATATTTCAAAGGTATGTTATCTTAGATAAAAAGACAATAGACAGCCTCACTTAAGGTAAGGATTGACTTCTGTCAAGGGAGCTACATGCCCAGAACGTGACCACCTGCCATGATCCACTTCTAGTTAGGAATTTTTGTTTTCAGACCATCCTATGTAGTTACTCTCGGTCTCTAAGTTTTAAAGCCTCCTCTGAGCTTGTCAGGTTTAGTATGTGGCCCCCTTTTCATCCACAAACTGATGGGAAATGGAAAGAAGGCAGTTTGGGGGGAGTTCAGGCACTATTAGGAGTGATGTAAGATTAGGGTAGAGATGTAGATCTCTAGATCGAGGTCTGGATCAGCGGTTCTCAGACATTTTGGTCTCAGTATACTCTTACAATCTGCCAATTGAGCATGATTGAAATTAAGATGGACAATTTTTTAAAAATTCATTGAAAAATAACTAGTAAATTCATTATATGTTAATATAAATAACACTTTTTCGTGATGTTTTCCCCAAAGTAACAACAAATAAAGTGGGGGAAGAGAGGAGCACTGTTTTCTATTTTTGCAAATCTCTTTCATGTCTGGCTTGATGAAAGATAGCTGGATTCTCGTATCTGTTCATACATTCGATCTGCCGTGATACGTTTGCAGTTGAAGTGTATGAAGAAAATCTGACACACGCCGAATCCTGTCACATGGCATTTCCTTAAAGGCCAGTCCCAACGTGGAAGCCGAAACCATGATAACGAGCTGTCGCACTCTGTTAGGAAAATCGATCAGTCTCTCCTGCACTCTGAATGACTCTCGTGCCAGCACAGAGTATTACAGCATCATTTACAGGACATCTGGAAAGTACAGGTTTGTGCAGAGCTTCCAAACGTCCTGCAATTTGTCATACAATACCAGAAGATTACCTTCATTAATATCTCCACCGATCTCATCGGAAAAATCTTTAAATGTTGCGGAGCTGTCGAGCTCATGGTGGCTGGCAAAATTTTCTAAAATTTTTTTTTTTTTTTTTTTCTTAACAATTCTAACTTTATCATTGGTGGCAAATACTCTTGGTTGTTTTCTTTAAAAAAAAAAAAAAAAGCTCATTTTTTTTTTTAAAGAAAATGTCTGCCAAATGCCCACATCTGAATAACTAGATCATTTTCGATGAATAAAAAACTTCCAATAGTTCTATGACAAAAGGGACCAAGTGCTGCTGGCGACCCAAATGATCCTACAAGAACATTTCGTGGGACGAGCGTCATGCTTTAGAAGTGCTTTAGCTTACTTGCCATTTTGTCACGCAGAATATTAAAAAGATGTATATTCAAAGGCTGAGGTTTAACAAATGAATAATTTGTACTGTTTCCGCAAGGACTTTCTTAGAACCTGCTTTTTGTTTTTTTTAAACTGGCAGCGAACAACCCAGCGACTCGTCCTGTTTGC
Source organism: Macroglossus sobrinus (assembly GCA_004027375.1). Lineage (NCBI taxonomy): Eukaryota > Metazoa > Chordata > Mammalia > Chiroptera > Pteropodidae > Macroglossus > Macroglossus sobrinus. The sequence goes on along the minus strand of PVKZ01001759.1, from coordinate 143,971 downwards.
CGCCACTATCTTAAGTAGTGCCAAGGAGCCAGCCAGTTGTACTCACCGCTGCTTTTATTCCATCAGTGCAAAAGTCCACACAATGGCAAGGCAAACAGTGTCCTAGTATTATTACGATAACAATAGTTTCGACTCTTCAGGTATCCTGAAAAGAGCTTGGAGACCCCCAGGGGTTCCGAGGACCTCACTTTGAGAACCACTATTCTAGCCTAGACTAGATCCCGTAAAGCTTCATAAGGCATTTCAGATGGTTTTCTTTTTAGCTGATGAGGAAGTAAAAAAGCCACTGAAGTATTTTAAGCAGGAGCTTAACCCAGTTAGATCTGTGTTTTCAAAAGATCACTCAGGCTACTATGAGGAGAATAATATGGAGGAGAAAAGAGTAAGTGAGGAGAAGATAAGTTATGAGATTCCTAGCACTATTCAAAATGGAGGTGATGGTGGCCTGGACAAGGGTGCTGTCAGTAAAGGTGGAGAGAATGACAGAATCCAGAGATCTTGGGGTGGGGAACACCAGAGGCTTGAATCCCTTCACTCCTGGAGCTGACAAGCGGCTTGTCTCAGATATTCCAACAACAGCACAGGTGAGACTTTATTCCGTCTCTCAAAGAACAGTTTTCCATGTCAGATGATTTGATTATGTGTTGAATCGATGGTCATAAATTCTACTTCTAAAATACATAAAACTATGCGCTCCTGGGAAACCTGCAGCCACTTCCTCCATCCTCCCTTTCTGTTTCTCCATCTCTCCCTCCCGTGAGTTCTAACCATATGTGATCTATCACCCCTCTCTCTTTCTTGATAATCCCTCTCCTTCACGAACTCACACCCCGTTAGCCACCACAGGAAAGGTAAATGCTTCTCCTAACTGTCCCCAGGGTCAGTGTCTGGTTCAGATCTCCTCAGACTTCCCTGGACCATTGCGACATTCTCTTAACTGGCCTCCTGTGACTGGCGTCATCCACTTCTCTTCCTGGCCTCCTTCAAGGCCCACCTCAAATATCACTTTCTCTAGAGAGCACTTCCGGATCCACCTGGTAGAGGAAGTCACATTCTCCTCTGAGCTCTGACAGCACCTTGGACTATCACCATTTATCACTTAGAGTTAATTTCATTGTTTCCATGGTTACCTCTAGCTGCCTGAGGGCAGCAACCATGTCTTACTCCTCTCTGGACACTCTATGTCACTGCAAAGTATAGAGCAGGCTCCATAAAACATTTGCTTATCTCTTCTTTTTCTATTTCATATAAACTGGAAACATAATTTTAATTACATTAACTTCTTGAAACACGATTCAGCTCTAATTAAACAAAGAGGTCTTTATTCACCATTGAACCCAGAAATGTTGGCTCAAGGTAACAAAAAAACTAGAAGCTCATCAGAATTCCAATTGCCACAGAAGTGGGATATATTGGGGAGCCAATTAATTTCACAATGTTGAAAATTGATGCATTTAAGATTCTGCCATTTACATCCATTTTTCCTCATTAAAACATTTTAACTGTGCTGAGCCTGTAATCACCTTACTCATGTGTTCAGAAGAGCATTCATGTAAAGGGGACCTCACAGTTGCTAGATACAACCAATGGCTTACTCCTTAGCCTCCAAAATTGCAGTTAATTTTAAGAAACTTTAAAGTCAAGCCACATTCATTACAAAAGTGAGTCCCAACAGAGGACCTGAACAGACACTTCTCCCCAGAGGACATACAAATGGCCAACAAATATATGAAAAGATGCTCAACATTGCTAGCTATTAGGGAAATGCAAATCAAAACCACAATGAGATACCATCTCACACCTGTTAGAATGGCTATGATCAACAGGACAAGCAATAACAAATGTTGGAGAGAAGGTAGAGAAATAGGAACCCTCATACACTGCTGGTGGGACTGCAAATTGGTACAGCCACTATGGAAAGTGGTATGGAGGTTGCTCAAAAAACTAAGAATTGATCTACTATGACCCAGCAATCCCTCTGCTGGGTATTTACCCCAAAGACCTGAAAACTCTTATCTATAAAGATATTTGCACACCAATGTACACAGCAGCATTATTCACAGTGGCCAGGACATGAAAGCAATCGAAGTGTACTACAATAGATGATTGGCTGAAGAAGCTGTGGTACATATATACAATGGAATATTACTCAGCCATAAGAAGAGATGAAATATTGCCATTTGCGACAACATGGATGGAACTCGAGATAATCATGCTAAGAGAAATAAACCAGACAGAAAAAGTTGAAAATCACATGATATCACTTATATATGGGATATAAACCTAAAAGCAACAAATGAGCAGGATAAACAAACAGAGATTCATGGGCATGGACAATGGACTAGTGGTTACCAGAGGACTATAGAGTAGTGGTTACTAGTGGGGTGGAGGGTTAATAGTGAAGTAGACGGGGTAAAGGGGGTCAAATATAGGAGGGTAGGGGGAGGGTGAAATGGGTAAAGGGGATCAAATATATGGTAGCTGAAGGAAACTGGACTTTGGGTGGTGAACACACAATAGAATGTCAAATGATAACATACACCCGAAAATTATATAATTGTATTAACTAATATTACCCCAATAAACTTAATTGAGCCCCAAATACTAGCATGTGCCTTTCGCACTGCTTCTCAAAGACTTGGAGGCGGAAGCTACATTCTTCCTCTACCCTCTTCTCATGCTCTGTCCACACACTGTCCCTGGGGGAGGGGTCTCATCTCCAGCAAGGGCCTCGACTACCACTGAGGTGCTAATGGCTATGAAATCAATAACGACGATGACAAAATGATGACAACAGTCAACATTTATTGAGCACTGACAACGTGCCAGATGCCCTGCTAATTTAATATATGTACATCTCTCGATCGGTAGTGTAGGTGCTGCTAATGCCTTCGTTTTAAATAGAGGAACTGAGGCTAAGTGAGGGTGAGTACCCTGCCCGGGTCACTGAGCTGACGGACCACATGGGTGCAGAGCTGGAGTTTGCACCCATGTGGTCTGGCTTCATAACGATGTTAAAGTGTTTCTTGTCTCACCTTGACAGCCTCTACACTTCTCCCACCTGGCAGTCCCCCAGGTGACTTCAAGTTAACCTGTCCCAAAGTGGGCTTTTTGTTCCTGCCATCTATTCTCCCTGCTGCAATCCTGACCTAAATTGATCGTTTCACTCTCGACCTCATCATGAGTAAGTTCTCCAGTTGCTTCACTCGCCAGATCCCAGTGGTCCCCCGGCTTGCCGAGTCGAGCCAGGAATGGTCTCGCTAGTAGATTCCTTCTATCCAGCCCCCACTGCCAAGCTCCTTCGTTCAGGGTGCTCATTTCTCATCTGCTACCTGGCCATGTGGTCTCCTAGTACTCACTGTTCCAATCCATCCTCAAGGCAGGCCCCGAGGGCCATGTGCATGGTAACCGTCAGCAACTCCGTCTCCCCAGCTTCCACTAGTTGCTCAGGCCAAACGCCCAGGAGTACCCTTGATTCCTTTTCCCCTCCTTTCCTTCCTCCATCGTAACCAGCAGGAATCCTGTCAACCCTGCCTGCAAACGCACTCAGGGCTCTCATCTTCTTTCCTAATTAATCTCCTACCAACGCCCCATCCCCCAAGTTTCCAGTCTCTTCTTTGAATTTAGTGTGTGCTTTCATACTTTCATGCCTTTGCACATGTGGTTCCCTCTGCTGGATGCCTTCCCTTTGTCTGCCTACAAAATTTCTCTCATCCTGAAAGACTCCGTCTAATGTCCCCTCATTCCAGGCGGTGCATGCATCTAAGTACCCTCAGGCAAGCGAACTGTTCAGTGTTGCCCCATCCTTTCACAGCCGTATTACAGAATCTGGCATGGTGCACCGCAGGCCCTCGGTTCTGGCAATCCTGAAGGTCGTAGCATGAAACAGTGTGAATGGAGATAATAATATTGATCACATGATTGTCACCAGGACAAAATTAAACGGCGCATGTAAAGTACTTTGCATGACCATGAATCACCCTTTCCTCGAGGCAGGGATGAATTAGAAAAATCACTTAACTGATGGATGAGTCCAGCTGACCAATGAACGACTGGTTCGTTTCTGCACAACAGTAAGTAGCAGTCAATTTAAGGATTCACAAAGGTCTCTGGCTGCATCCCTCAAGACCGTCTAGGACCAATGGTACTCTAATTATTTGTGCATCTCTTTCTCCCTTCTCAAATGCAGGGATTGAGCAGCCCAGCTTCCCTTCTTAGGTATGCGGACCATAACAGAGACTAAGTTAAAGGTTTATTGAATTAATAAATGAAATAAGACCTATGTGGATTGATTCCATGGGCACAGAAAGACTTGCTACTCCCCTAAACACATACCTCACCTATTTGTCGATATTCAAGTTATGTTATCAGGAGGCAAAAACTTTTTGCTTTACAATAGAAGAAAATGTACACCTCAGTCAAATGAAAAATTGCTATATTTCACAGATCTTTACATTGCTGGAGAATAGTCAGAATAGTAAATGATAAACCTTCAAATGCTCAGAAGCCAGAGCTCGTATCTATTTGTTAAAGTGTCTGTGTCCCCCTTGTACGTCCAAAGAGAAGCTCAGAGAAGGGATCATACCTCATTGTCCCCATCGCCACCCCATCACCACGCTCACTGTCACTGTAGGACTTTTTCTCTACTTTTTCTTTTGGTGTGTACTTATTTAGTGTCTGCCATGCCTTTGGAATGCAAGCTCCATGAGAGCAGACCTCATGGGCCTGCTTCACAGCTCTGTCCCCTCCCTTGGAAAAGCGGCCAGCGCATAGCAGGTGCTCAGAAAATGTCTGTTGAATAAATGGATGAATTATTCCACAAGCCTGCTCATCTCTTTTTTCATGTCTGATCAAAGAATAAAAATCTATCCTCATAAAAAGCTGACCGTGAGAGTGCAAAACCAAGGTAATGTGATGGTTTAAAACTCCCTAATCAAAAGCGATCCTGTATACAATTATCATTTTCCCGGAAGGAGGAACAAACTATGACCAAATTAACGAAATGATAAATCTAGCCTGGGAAGGCTGGTTACACCACGAATAATCACTGAAGAACTGAACCCTTGTCCTTGGGGTAATTTTAGAATTTGGAACATCACTGCTATACTAAGTAAGAAAATATTGAATTTGTTCCTTTAAGTGAACTCAGGTGGAATGACAATTTCCAGGGGGAAGTATTAGCGGTGTGTAATCTACATCTCTACTGTATTTTTTAAGCTATATTTTAAAATTATGTTTATTGTTTTCTAGATGCTGTTTAAGTATAATATAAATTCCTATGTCATAAAATATGGTCAATTAACCACAGGCAAGTAGATAAAATGAGCACATTACAGAAGAGAGGTTGTAGCAAAGAATATGGACATGGGCCCAGCCTAGGGCTGAGCTGGACCATACCTCTGTGTGACCCTGGGTAGGGGCTCCATCCTCTCGACATTAGACTTATTCTTCTAAAAACTAGGATTTGCAAAGATTCTGCGAGAATTCAACAAGACAAAATTTGCAAAGCACCCAGCTCTGCCCCCGGCACCATACATAGTTATAGGTAACAGTAACAACAACAGTCTCAGAAAAATGTGGCAGCAGCAAAGAACTGGATATGCTTGTTTTCAGGGTGAAAAAAAAAATACCATCAAGGATTCTTCGTTGAATAAACTAGTAATTTTAGCAGCACGATCTGGAAGCCTGTGGTTTAACAAGCAACTAATTAGAAACTGGCACTCCCTAAGCTCTGAGTGACACCTGCCTGAGAATGCACACTCGGCAGGGAGTCAGGTGCAAGGACAGTCGCTGGCCCTGCTCTCTCTGGAAAATGCAGCTGAAACCAAACCCTGGATGATCGCTTTTAATAAAACCTCTGCAAAATACTCAGGTTAATCACGTGAACCAAGGAGGTCTTCTGAGGTCTCATCAGTTTAATGCCACCAGGCATCAGACCATTCATTCCTGCCAGTTTAGGCTGTGAAAATAATGAAAGCGGTAATTAAAGGTAAGTTATGCAAATGGCAAGGGCAGGAACACAGGATGGGGTGGGGGAGGACTGCTCTGAAGGATGAGCGATTTGAATGATCTGTTCAATGGACCAAACACAAATGATCCTCTTGCCCAGCCACTGATCATGTCACTGCTGTCCCACCCCTAAAGTGCCCACAGGGTCCTTCTCTCTGCTCATGGGCAAATCTGAAGCTCCTTGGCTTGGCACTTAACCTATACCCCCCACCCACACTAAACTACTTAAAATTTCCCAAACGTGCCCTAACTTTAATGTTTCTATTTAGGACCATATTAGAGAGAAACGTTATTTTAAAAGTCAATGTCTACGCCCTTTAAAGAAAGCAGTCCACTATGAACCCCCATGAACAAGTCCCATCATAGACTTGTTCTCCCTGTGGGATTTCTGGACATGACAATAACATTCCACTTAGTGGCTCGCCCAGAAGTTCTGGTTTAATTGATCTGAGGTGAGGCCCAGGCTGGGGCGAAGTTCCCTGGCCAACCTTGAAAATCACTGTTTTAGGGGTTTACCAGTGTCCACTCAGCCTGCTGTCTTCATTATGTCACCTGTTGGTCCCCTACAGCACTTGAGTTTGGGACCCCTGACCCAGGTAGTCCAGCTCTCAAGGGGGCGGGGGGAATGAAAACTGATGCCAGGTGTGCCTAGCTCAAATGGCCCTGTCCCCTCCACCCTGCTCTGCTGCCCCCTGCAGCCGGGAGCTCTCCAGCTGGTCATTAAAAATCACTGACAGCTTGAAATCAGTTATCGTAGGAATATGCACACAACGGAAATAGGAAAACACTACAAATCAGGGTATGTATTTTTTGGCTTTCTTTCTTGGAAGGGGGATTATTTGTTTGTTTTTGCTTTTGAAAGCCAGTTTGCCAGCATATCTCTTAACCCCAAAGCACCAAGAAAAGAGAAAACAATGTCAAATTCTGTTTCTTCAATTTCAGGAAGCAGGTGTGTAATGCATTTTAGAAAGATTTCAACTCCAAACAGTTGAAATTGCAGGAGTTTGGGTGTTTGGAGAGATAAACATCAAATACGGGGAAAATATACACCTATAATTTCTATTAAGATGACAAATGAGAACAAGTGCATTTTGTATGCTGCTATTTGCTGGGTGTGACTTAGAGTCACCTAGTGACAGTGGAAAAGGAAAATAAGAAATGCTCCTGTTTGTGACAACAGGGACGGATCTTGAGACTGTCATGCTAATTGAAATAAGTCAGACGGAAAAAGTCAAGAACCATATGATTTCACTCATATGTGGGATATAAAAATGAAAGCAACAAACGAACAAACAAAAACTCATAGAGACAATAGTACGTGGTTACCAGAGAGAAAGGAGATTGCGGGGGAGGGGAAGGAAGAAAAAGGTAAAGGGGGTCAAATATATGGTGATAGAAAGAGACTTGACTTTGAGTGACGAACACACAATGCCAAATACAGAGGATGTATTATAGAACTGTACACTTGAAACCTATGTAATTTTATTAACCCATGTCACTCCGAAAACTCTGAGTTTTAAAAAGTGTGGGGCAAGGTGTTTTGAGGTGCTCCCTTGTCTCTGCCACTGGGAGCAGACGAGAAAATGTTCGCTGAAACCAGCGGCGGGCAGCCCTGTCTCTGACCAGCTGCTTGGAAGTGTTGCATTCCAATACTGGACGGCTGGTCAGAGCTGCCCGTTGAGGGATGACAGGGGAGGCTGACAGAGGGACTCGCCCTCCGTGGTCTCTAGTATCAGCAGAGCTCCGTGCCCTGTTTTTCCCTCACAGCGTGGTTCCTGATTCCGCACGGATCCACTGCTATAAAGCCTAGTCACGCTGAAAAGGTGCTTTCAGGGGATTGAAGGAGATTGTAAATTGAAAAGGAATAAAGGAACCTACTGTTTAGGGAGAGCCTACTTTTACAGTGAGTCGCTAAGCTAGACACTTTCATAGATGACACTAGCACTGACATTTATTGAAAAACTATGACATGTCCAGCTCCATCCCAGGCTCTTAGTACCTTACCTCATTTAATCCTCTCAATCACCTTGTGAAGTAGCTACAATTACCTCCATATTACAGACGAGAAAACTGAGGCTTAGACAGAGGCTGGATATTAGCAATAACAGTTGCCAAGGAAAGGGGCACTCTTTTGGTTCATACCAAACATCAGTGACAATGCAAGCTGCCGTGACATACATGCGCCTCCTTCCGGCTTTGAGAAGTCTGTCACCAAGGCTCCCAGCGAAGAGACCAGGGCTTTGAAATGATCCAAATCTGCTCCCAATCCTGACTCTGCCGCCGTTAATGGTAACATGCGGATGATAAAACCACCTAGAGCTGTGTGGTACAGACTACACGGGGAAGTAGATGGCCATTGGCGACACTCCACGAGTGTCATGTCGAGGACGATGACAGAGAAGGACGAAGAGGCAGAGAGAAACGATCGCACTGGCTTGACCCCCCTTCCTCTCTCGAACGCACTTTCAAGGGCTGCCTCTGGCAAATGGAGCTGTTCCTTGAAGCCTGACAGCCGGGTAGCCGCTTGTGAACGCTCCACACTGTGTCAAAGTCCCACTAATGATTTTTCAGCATAAATTAAATTAATGGCTGCTACAGAACTACATGGCAGCTTCCAGGAGAATCCACGAAAATAGCTGAGATCAGAGAAATGGTCATCCTGGTGCATGGAAATGTCTAATTAATTTAATTCCTTCCTTCCTTCTGGCCTGTGGATCTTCTAAGAGAAAGAGTTGATAGGAAAAAAGATAACTAGCAAGCCCGTGGGTACCCTTGGCCATTTAAATAATCCTAAAATGGGAGGCACTAACAGGATTGTACAGCAAGAATTCAATACTACACTAATACCACTACCATAAGTAATACTTCTTCACATTTATATAAAATTGTGTGATTTACAAAGGATGTTTCTGTATGGATGTATCTCATCTGACTTTCTATTTTTAAGGTGAGCACTTACCATATGCCTAGCATTCTAATGGATTATCTCACTTAACTTTCACAACACCCGATTATCACTCCTATTTCACAGGTGAGGTTTAGCAGGTGGAGGAATTCATCCATGATCACACAGCCTGGAAGTGGAGACTAGAATTTAAAACCCGGGTCTGTCAGACTCAAAAGCTTCTCCCTTTAACCCCTGTGACTCTGCTTCTTGTGAGGTGAGTATGATTGTTTTGGGGGGCGGGCCCTGTTTCCCTGTTTCTTGATGTTTCTGTCCCCTTAAGATAATAATTTCGGCTTCTCTCAGCCCCATTCTTGCTCTACCCATGAGGAAAGAAAATGCCTTTTTTTGATTGATGATTTTGGAGGAAGGAGCTGGGCAAAAGCAGCTCAGCCCTCTGTCCCTTCCTCTTGGGAGCACAGATTCTGTTACTCGCTGGGGCCTGGCTCCGGTTCCCATAGTCCTGCTTGGGGAAACCCCTGCCTGCATGAGTCTCACTCTGGATTCAACATCGGGAGGCTCATTTGCTCACAGACATAAGACACATTCTCCAACATCACCTATTTTTTTTTTTTCATAATGAAGGTGCTATTTTGGCCCTTATCCTCTTTATTCTTCTGTCTTATTCTCAATTAATTCAGAATTTAGGTAGAAGAGAGAGCTGCTGATTGCGCCTCCTCCAAAGACTCTGATGATTACGATCCCCCTTGTACAGATAAATCTCAGAAAGGGGCACAGCTCTTTCTTAAAGAAGTTTAAATGTCAGCAAATATGTGATAAATAGACCAAAACATTATTACATTACATGAATGTAATCCCTTTAAGTTCAGATTAGGACACATAGTTTAAGAAGAAAAATGGATGAATGGAGTGAGAGCACCAAAAATAACTCGAATGCAAATGAACCAGAAGAGAAAACGCAACTTCAAGTGACTACATCGTAAATCAGGAAGATTGTAGGCGCATGCCCTACCGTCCTGAGATCTTAATCCGAGGTAATACAGAAAGCAGTTTGAATACCAATAAGAGCCCAGAATAGAAAATTAACCAAAGCATTTCCAAACTTCTAAGAAAGAGCCAAGAACCAGCAAATGAAGACTAACCTTCCCGCCACCACCCCCAAACACACAAAAGCCAACAAGAAACCTTATATGGGGTATAATCAAACTCAAAAACTAAGTATGCTTTTTAGAGCCGTCTATAATTTGGAACTTGTCCAGAGATTTGCCTGCTGCCAGAGTTCTAGCAAAATGCCTACTAAATAACACGCCTGAGACTGATTACTATTATAATCAATAATTGAGCCAACAGAATGTTAGAACGGAAAGGGTCCTCAGCAGTCAAGCTCCAGGCCTTCAGTGAGGAGATGGTGAGAGCCCAGATGATGGAGCTGGGCAGAGGAGCCATGATGAATTACCTTTGCATCCATGGGCCCCGGCACAGTGCCTGGCTGACCGTGTGTGGCAGTGAAGCAAGTCTGCACAGAGCCACAGCTAGGACCCAGGTCTCCCATGCCAGCATTCCTTCCCTTTCCGGTAGTGACATCTGTCTGTCCCCTCCTCCAATACCACGCAGTCACACTATTACCCTATCACAGGCTTCCAAGACCAGAGGAAAGATTTCCCACCAACAAAAAACTGGTAGAATAAGTGCTAAGACTGAAACCATGGGAGACACTTCAATAGCTGAGCACAGAAGAGCACCTTTCTGTCCCAGATCACAGGTGCCATTCACTTTCAAAGATACTAGTAATGAACTTGGGCAGAGAATAATGCAAAGCTTCATAATATCACCCTCATGAAGCACCCACATTACAACAGCATCAAAAAATGGCCTACTCTATCAAAACTACTTTTAGAAACACAATCTTGTTTCTTTTCTTCAAACTAATTAATGTTCGTATCCAGGACTAAAGTGTTCTGAACGCAATGGAGAAGCAAATCATTCTGGTTGGAAGCAAGAAGCTGGATGGTGAGAGACTGTCAGAAACACATTTAGTGCAAGCATATACACTCCAGGTAATGAACACAACCTCCAATTAAGCCACCCGCAAATATCTAGCACCTAATACCTGGTGGTTTAAAAGCAACTGGCAAAATTTGCAACGTCTAAGGGTTTTTAAAGGATGAAATCTTCTTTTTATTTTTTTTAATCTCTCTTTTTAAAGGGAATAAATCACAGGCACTTAGGGAATCACAGCATTTTTGCACCATAGCAGGCTCCAGAGATGAGGCGACCACAGCTCAGAGAAGTGTGGGGTCTTGTCCAAGGTCAAGCTCAGAGGTGGCTGCTGGGCTTATCGCCCGGGACCCTGACTCGCAGACCAGGTCATCCTCATGGTCCGAGCTGCCTTTCCATGGAAGACGGTCTTACTTAAGCTTCTGAAGCCTCTGGCACAACAAAGAGGACTTCCTGAAAATCTATGGAACCCATTTTCAATTTGAGGCACAAATTGAACCAATGTTTTGCATGAGAGATTATCTTAATTAAACTATTTATGCGAGCACTGTTCATTTACTTCGATCTTGATAAACTTTCTTAAGCTGTCCATTTACTCACATAAATTCCTCTTGGATCAAAAATCTTAAAATATAAAATACATTTTTACTTGGTAGAAAATTGCATTTCTAATCTACGTCCATCTGTAATAATTATGATGATACTGACAATAATTACCATTTACTGAACTCCAGTGTGCTCAGCACTGTGATAGGTACTTTATATAATAACAGAAAGGATAATTTTAAAATAACTACCACTTATTAAATGTTTATCATGTCCAGTCATTATGCTATTTATTTAAATACTTTAATTCATTTAATGACCACAATAATCCTAAATAGCTACTACTATTATTCACATTTCACAGATGATGAAATGGAGACTCGGAGAAGCACCTGCCCACGTGTCACCTTGAGCAAGAGGAAAGTCAAGATTCTAAGCTGGACCCAGTGGATTCCAGGACCTTTTGTCTTTTCCGCTATACGATGCTACATCCTCCTTTACAAAAAGCACTGGTTCACCTTCCACTTCCATCAAGGAGATGAAGAGATGCAAGGACAAACTAATGGTGCTAAGATGATCTATTCCCCAGAAGCATCTTGGACTTAGCCATGGTTTGGAACAAAATAACTCTGCTACCAAGTTCCCCAAAGAAAAACATCACTCCCGCATCTGGTGAGCAGAAGATGCTGAAATCTGAAGCAGTTTAGAACTACAGAGAAATTTGGGAGTGAAACACAATTTGCCCATTGTTCCATTTTAAAATATTCACGCAGTGAGCGAGCATTCCCATTTTCAGTAATTAAACGGCTAAAATCTGCAACCTGATATATTTACTGATCACGACTGCTGCATTCCTGGAAGGACCGAAGTTCAAATTAGCAGCCCCACAAGCTGTCACGTTACAGCGGAAAACCAAACAAATGAGACAGAAATGTTGCTGTTGCCTAGAGAAAAAATTTTCCCCACCACTTGTTCTGCTGCGGAGAAAGGCTGAGACAGAATTAAGGATGCATCTAGGACTTCTGCAAACCAGCTGGAAGAGGATGCAGCGACGGAAAAAAAAAAAACATGCAAACTTTTCTCTCATTAGCAGAATCGTTTTAAAAGGGTTTGATTGTGCCTTAAAGGTTAGATTTTACAATTGTTTAATATTTCACTTGTCTTAAAGAAATCCACACAGAAAGGTAGGGAAAGGAAACAGGTTAATAAAAACGTGAATTTATGAAGTGGTCCTGTTTTGCTTTTTCAGCTCTCTCTGTGATCACATGCAACATACGTGACCCCTGTGCGCAGAGTTATATGAAACTGGGTGTCTTTGTTCTCTGCTATTGGCAAACCATCTCTGGTGGCCTCCTTCACTGGGGCATCGGCCATCTCTTTGGCATAGGATTGAGACCTACTGACAACCCAAGTGAGAGCACAGTGCCAAACCCCCACAGGGGCGCAGAGCTCAAGTCCTCTGGTGGTTTGGAACAGACACAAGGACTGGAGCTGGCAGGTGGGTGGTTCGCAAAGTGCGTTGTGCCTGGACCAGCAGCATCTGCATCACCTGGGACCCGGTTAGAAATGCTAATGAATCAGAACCCCAGGGCGGAACTCAGTGATCTGGGTTTTAACAACACTCCATGCTCCTCCCCCAGGTGATTCTATGTTAGTGACACCCCACTAAAGTTTGGGGGCCTCCCATCTGTAGCCTTCATGGCCTCTCCCCTCTGGCCCTACTCAGCTGCATCCAAGGCCTTTGCCTCCATCCAGCCCAGGGCCTGTGCTGGCCTCAGCAGGGAGGATGTTAGCAGACACCAAAGCAGCGGGCGAAGGGGATCTAGAGTGTTCTTGCTGACTCAGACCCAGAGTCTGATGCCAGCTGTGCCATCCCAGCCACCGTGCTGGCTATTCTGATCAGGATGCGGTTCCATCTGAAACTCCGGCTAGACTGCTGAGGCAATGTCCTTGCCATTGTCTCCCTCACCCCGCCCCGGGCACACTCCCAGGGGGAAGCGCTTATGCTCTCAGCTCTCCCTGAAACTGGCTGGATCCCCAGAGTCAGGAGGCTCCTTCTGCCACAGCCCAGGGACTCTCAGAGCAGCTCTGCCCCTAAAGTCCCTCCACTGCCACGGAAATAGAACCCTGACCCAGATTACAATTCCTCTTCCCCTGTTTCCTGGCTTTGTCCCTTTCCTGTCAGCCTACCAGAGGCCCCAGAATGGCTCATGGCCCAAAGCCCACCGATAACTAAGCAGCACCGCTTAAGAACCTTGCAGAAAATACTGCACTTAGACCTGGCAACTGGGCCCTGCCCTGGGCTCTGCATTTGAGAAGGTCTTGCTTCAGCCCAACTCTGGCAGCTCCCTATCTGTGGAGCAAGGAGTCCTCCAGGCCGAGGAGATATGCCCACATGGGGCCCGCGCCCCATGCCCTCTGGACACCTGCTCTGGGTTCACAGGACCCTGGAAGTCCCCTCCTCAATGGCCAGAAGCCACCCTCCCAAGGGCGAATGGTGCTTCTGAGGGGTGGTGTGCACCAGGCTTGGGTGTGCGAACTGGGAAATCTCCCCCGCCCCATGCAGCCAAACCCGTATGGAGTTGGGAGTGGGGAGAGGGGGAGGGGCTGGCAGGAGGCTGGGACCGCAATGTGTAGAGTTTCTCAGGCCCCGCAAATGTTAGGAACAGGCATGCACACAAACCAGTGACAACTACACCATACGACAGATGTCATGTCCTTAGTAGGAACTCGAGAGATACTTATGTACCCAGAGATGTCCTTTGGCCCCAAGTCAGTCCTCACAGCTCACCTGCACTGTTATCCCACCAAGTGGATGAGGGAACCAGGACTCTGAGAGATTAGGTGACTGGCCCAGGATCACAGGACCAGGAACCGAACCCAAGTCTGTGATCCCAGAGCTGGCGCTCCTCCCCGACGTGTGGCCATTTAGTCCTGGCCTGAATACGTCCAGCTACATGGAACTCACTGCTCCTTGGACCCAACCTTCAGTATTTCGGGCAATGTAAGATTTTATGTGTTTTGTTTTTGTTTTTGTTTTTCCTTCTTTATTTGAGCATAACTCTCTCTGCAAATTTCAGCCATGTTTCCTTGTTCTGCTCATTGGGGCCTGCGGAGAGCTTATCTCCACTCCCACATAACAGTCTTTCAAGCTAAAGTTGTAAAAGTCCCCTGGGGTCTTTTACCCCTCTTTGGCCTTTCCTTGCAGCAGGAATCTGAGTTTCATTTCCCAATCTGGCCTAAGAGGAAAGATTCCAGTACCTGCGCCCCACAGCACCTCGAAGGGGTCAAGGTGTGCCGAAACATGGCTCACCTGAGGCCTCAGCTAGTAGGTCTGCACACACAGGTCGACGTCCCCATCACTGGCAAACCCCTCCCCTAAAGCCACAATGTCACATGTTTCGCCCAGTCTCGGTTTCCTTGCCTGTAAAGTGGGAATGAGGACTCGTATCTGCCTATTTTGCATGGCTGGGTGAGTATTATTTTATTTCAGATCACTGGCTTGGAAACAACTCTGTGAATTGCAGAACAAGGCACAGGTATGGGGGTGGTGATGGGGGTGAGGGCGGCAGTGATGATAACAAGCAGAAGAGGAGGCTAATTGGGGAAACCCTGCTCCCCGAAGCAGGTGCTGTAGAGAAATCCTCCCTGCCTGCTTCACGAGCTTAGTTCCTCCACCACCCATCCTGCCAGGCATGAGGCCAAGTGCCTGTGAAGGGTACCAAGGCACCTGCCCAACTCCAAAAGCCTAAAAGTAAGTTAAGACAACACGGTGGGTGATATGCAAAAGGTGCCTTGAAGACAGGATGGTGCTGTGCCCGGTGACTGAGCCAGCAAGCAGGGTGAGCCCCGTGAGCACACTGCTGCAGAGTAAATGCTGGGAACTGTTAAAGAATGTGCCAGAAAGAGGGGCAGAGTCAGGGTCTGAAGCCAGACATCCTGTCCCTTCTCACCCCACTTCACCACTAAATCACTCGGTGAGTGTCTGGTCTGCCCATGTGGATGCCTGGGTCTAATCTAGAGAACATTTATTTTCATAAAGGACCCCATCCGCTCATGCACCCTGGGCCTATGTACATAGCCACCTAGCAGTACACCTGAAAGTCTCATGACCCTGCCTCATGTCCCCACAAAGCTGCTGCTTCGTCAGGGCTCCTGGGTTCCCAGTGACCAACAGCTGCTACACTGGCCTCTTTCAGCCTCATCCAATCCATCCTCAAGTCCCATCCCTCGTGCTCCTCGATGCCTCCTGAAGGCAACACTCTCTCCATCCCTGCCACTGCAGTCTCATCCACACACCCACCGCCTGTCAAAACTCTCCGCTGCCCCTACACCCACCCTTCCTTCCCTCCCTCCAGGTCAGTTTTTATGCTGCAGCAGCCAAAGCCATCTTTTCAAAAACACAAATCTCGCCATGCCGCCTGCTGTTTAAAACTGGTCCATGGCTTTTAGGATGAGAAGCCAAATGCTTGGCCTGACCCATTAGGTCCTGCAGCATCTGACACCCTCCCTGCTTGTTCCCTCTGATCCTGCCCGGCTGGAATGCTTTGTTTTACATGTAAAATCGTGATATAGCGCACGCTCAGAATAGTGTCAAAAACAGATGCGCACATTTAAAGAATAATTCTAATACTTAATGCAGCCAGCACCCAGGTTAAAAAATAGAGTACAGTCAGGATCTCAGCCGCCCACCTGTGCCCCTGTCATGTCACAGCTCCCCCTCCTCATTTTCATCCAGAAGTTGCCATCTTAAACCCTCTGATCAACCATCATTCTTTGCTTTGCTTCATATTTTTGCCACTTAAGAGTTGCATCCGTATAAAATGAAGTTTTGTTTTGCCTGTTTGGGATTTTGTTTCACTGGAACCACACAGGAGGGATTCTCCTGTGACTCGCTTCCTTGACTCCACATTCACATCAACGAACAGAGGTATCGTTCGTGCATTTCCATTATCAAACAGCATTCCAGTGAGCGAACAGCCGTGATTAGCGCGTTTTTGTTAGTGGACGGTTAGACGGATGCCACCTTGGAGCTTTTATGAGCCACGCCGCTGGAGTTCATTCTGTGCTCTGAGAGCCTCATGTTCTGTCCTGACTTGCGGTTCTCATGGGTACATGTTTGCTCTGCCTAGGCCCCTCTCAATGCCTCCATCCTGCTCACCTCACTGATGGTGCTCCCTTACAACTGCACCTCATGGAGGCTCAGCATCACACCTGACCCAGCCACCAGGCCAGCGTCTACACACAACACTCGTTCCTTTGTGCATGCGCGAGGTGCCACAGAGGCACGGACAGTCTGGAGGAAGAAAGCCATCCTCCTGAAGAGAATGAAGACATCCACTTTGACAGCAAGTACACAGGCTGAAAAACCAGCTCCACAGCTAGACAAGGAGTGCTGCTGATTCCCGCTTGTGATAGGAGCACCCAGAGGAAGATAAGCTTGGGGGCGGATTACCCCACTCTGCGCTGTTCAGATTCCATCCTTTCCCACCCCCTCGCATTAGCCTCTGTGATGACAATTGCCGGGGTTCTTATGCCACTTAAAGTGAAAGAAAAAATAAAAAATGAGTAAAAAGAAAAGGGAAAAAAAGCAGCTGGAGAATATTGCCCACCATTCGGTGTAATAACCAAGAGCTTTCAAATGATCACTAAGACCGGCTTTAATTTTGATCTCTCATTTCTTTTAATCTACCAAGTAATTAGAGGGAAACCAAACTCATCCTCACAGCCAAGGATTAACCTGTCGCTGCTGGAGTCCCCCTCCCATTTACTTTACCACTTCTTCCTTCACACCTTTTTTCCAGGTTACATACATTGTTTGATTTATTTAAATACATTCAGGTTGGACATTTCCCAGAATGGTACCCTCTTGGGAATAAGCACCATTCCCCCTTCCTCCAATTTAAGAACTTCTCATTGCTTTGCCGGTTTAAAAACACCCAACTGCAGACTCCCTTTTATAGATGAAGAAAGCACGGTACGGAGAAAAGAGGCAACTGTACCATTTATGGCTGTAATGGCAGTGCCAGGATTCACGCCAAAGCACGTGACTCGAGGGCCCCAACTCTCTCCCACTCTGCCCTCCCATCGGTGCCTTAACCATCTGAGTGGACCTCCGGCCCTGCCTCCCTGGGGGCTCTGGCCGTCGTGGGACGACATTCAAAATTGCACACAGAGCTTTAAGTGCACGATGCCGGGAATACACTAAACGCTCACCGACAGGGAGGCAGACCTCTGGCCCAGCCACTGATGAAAAAGATGTTTACGGAGTTGTTAATAAAAAGGGGGAAATTACTGTCACATAAAATGGAGAAAAATAAAAACAGCATACAAAAATTATATAGCTAGCATGACCTCACTCTAAAACTATATATAGACAGAAGAAAATTTTACTATTTTTTATGAACTAAAAAGTTCATATAGATTCACTCTGGCGGTCGAATTTGAGGGAGACTTTTAGTTCATGCTACACACTTTTCAGTATCTTCCAGTTTTTGTACAAAAAGTATATATGACTCTTATACGAGGAAAAATGTTAAGAAGCAGCATGTAGCTGAACAGAGCATCTCTCCTCTCCACCTCCAAAGCACCCAACTGGAAGCATGGTTGGCAGTCCTGGCCTGCCACGCACTGCCGCCCAACTCTGCTAACCCCGTCCCAGCTTCCTGTCTCCATCCTTCCTACCCGAAACCTACTTACCCTTTCTCACCAAACCAAGCTCAAGCAAACGTAAACCCCAACCTCCTCCAAAAGACTGCCTGCTTACCACTCCAGGCCCGCTCTCAGGGTGAATCATATAAAATGCCATCCTTACAGCTCCAAGACCGGTCTCATGCTGGTGATATCCTATGGTCCGACCTCCTCCTTGGCCCACTCTGCCTTCTTCTGAACTTTCAGAATGTTCCCAGCCTGGGATGCACCCTGGACATGAATGATTTTCTGTCCGCTACTTTTCTCTTTTGTCTCACGTGTGGATCTTGCACGATGGCTTACGTTTTATTCATTCTGGGTTTGAAGGTTATTGAAAACGAAGTGGCCACCTACCTGGCCACAGAGCTTCTTCCCAGGAGATCATCAGTCACCCACAGGCATCTACTCAGGTTCAGTGCTTAGACAAAGAGATGGGTTTCTGCCCCAGAGTTTAAAGTGAAGGTGGGAACCCAGGAAAGTAAGGATGATGCTTACACACATCTCTCTGGCGGACTAAATGCTTTCACACTCATTCTCTCTCAAGGCAAGAGCTACACAGACCCGGCCTGAAATCTCCACCTGTTGCTTGCAAGTGATGTGGTCTTGGACACGTCACTCAACTTCTCCAAGTCTCGGTGTCCTCATCCGTACAAAGACTAGTAACAGCACCTGCTGCATTTGGCCGCCGTGAGGCCGAAACGGGAATAAGTGAAATCACCACTGTGCTGTGCACAGTAAGCACTCAAGAAGCAGTTCCTTATGAAAGAGGCAGAGTGGCAACTATTCTCCCTGCACCCCCACTTTTCTCTGATGAGGAAACCAGGCTCAACAAAGGATAGTGACTAAAGTCAGGCCGAGTAGAACAGGTACTGAATGAAGCCTTGGTCTCCTGAGCCCAGACCACTCTACCTCTTTCCAAAAAGCCAGCGCTCCTGACTGGAAAGCACACGGACACTTAGGGTCACTGGAGAAACGCGAAAGGAAGTCTCCAAATACGTTTGCTGCCCTATCTCTACCTGGAATGACGCTGGACGGGCCCAGGCAGAATTCTGCGCTGCCACTTCCCCATGATGATGACGGACTGGCCATATGCTTGTCTACTTTCCCATCTGCTCCCTGCACGGGCAAGAGGGAGAGGGCCGGCCTGCCAGCGAGGGGGAGGGGGGTGGGGACCGACGGAGAGATGCTCAGCTCCTATCTAACCGTCTTTGAAACGACACTCGCATCAGCTCAGGAAATTCCACCTGCCCCATAAGTCTCGGAAATGGTTCCTGCTCAACGAGCTTCACGCAAAAGAGTCCTTTACTAGTTACTTCTGGCGTAACGCTTAAACATTTTCAAATGGAAGAGAGCTGTCTGGTTTTATTTCTTGCACAGAACACGGTGCACTTATCATTCCTCATTTCCTGTCTGTTCCTAGTTAAAAATGCATGCACACTTTCCTAGTCTGCTGACCGCCGTGTGAAATGCGAGAACTTGCGGGGCTCTCGGGGCACAGTGGAGCCACAACGCCCCAACCTTGGGCAAATTGTTTTGGCTCCCTGCAGCCTCTGATGATAACAGGAGTGCCGGGTTCTTAACTTTTTGAAAACATCACGAAATTTCTGGCCTTTTCTCCAGGGAAAACACACACATACATAAAAATCTGTGTTGTTTCTGGGCTCTCGGATACCTGTAAAGCCTTCGTAGACTCCAGATTGAAAACAAGCTCTGGTTTCCTTATCCTGACATTCGAGACATCACCTCTGACCTCGGGGTCTCCGCCCATCTCCCTAGTAGCTCCTCCCCTCTACTAACCCATTTCATGCACCTGCCTCTTCAGCTGAATTAAACTCCTCAAGTTTCTCCCAACAGAGGCCTGCATCTCTGCTTCCTCTTTGGGGATGTGTCACACCCTATTTATCCTTTAAACCTCAGCTCAGGTGCCACCTCCTCCTTGTCATTTTTTTTTTAACTCTTCAGGAAATAGTCTTTTCCTACATTTTCCTCTCTTGGCAATATGTCCTAATGCATGGGGCACTTTACCCTTTCCACCTTATAGATATTTATGTGTGAGTCTTGCCTCCCTGACTGGCCTGTGAGCTAATTCACTTCTGTGGTCTCCCAGGCACATAGTAGGTGCTCAGTAAACTCTCTCAAAAAAAAAAAAAAAAAAACAATGCCCATTTCTCTAACCTACATATGGTATAAATGGAATGCAAACAAATATGCAAATGATCATTTCTGTGTGACCTGGACTCCCGATTTATGTGAAATCTTCAAAAGTGCTTGGGGTCAGTGGGTGCTGTCTTTGGGGTCTTGCCATAAAGGAATCCTTAGGAATCAACAAAACCCAAGAATTTCAATAAAATGTCAGCCATGTGCATGTGGACATGCCCTTCAGCAGGAGAGCTGAATGATTTCCAGAAGAATACTCTCTGGTGAGAAAGACGGTGTTCTACATTTATGAAGCCACATTTAATCTAGATAATTTAGGAACCTCTCTTCCCTAGTGTTGAGGGCATTTCAGTAGCATGTATTGCCGATTTCAGGGACAGGGGTCTGGACTTGGAGGACCTCTGATTGATGTGTTCTCAAGATTCCTCCCCGAGACCTAGCAGAGTTTGTTACACTCCTCAGATGAGAAGGATCTGAAATAAAACAATGAATGGAAGGACATTTCTGGTGGAGGAAGCAAGCCCCCAGCCTTGGAACTGAGCCACCGAGAGATTCCTTGATCTCTGTTCTCTTAGAATGTTTCCCCTCTCCTAGATTCTGTGCTTGAAGTCAAGGTAAGAAGTACAGCCTGAGCTCTCTCGGTGAAGCCGTCGGAGGACAAACCTCTCTGAATGAGAGCGAAAGCCGCCCTGGGAGGCTGACTCCTGCCTGTGTACCAGACCTGGTTGTTATGGCAATAGGAGGTAAAGGAAACTGGGAGAGGATATTGAAATGTTGCTATGGGCAAAGGGGCTTCTGTGCCTTGTATAAGGTATGTTCCAAATATATGCTTTTGAATAAGAGGCAGGCAGGCTACGTGCCAGCTCTAGGCTGCTGTGTGGCATCTGACATCAAGACAATTCCCTCACAGCCTTCCAAGCCTGTCTCTGGCTTCGTTGTTATTACTCTGGGGGCCTAATGGGTTGTGATTCCCAAGAAAGAGATCTGGGTACCGGAAATATCTACATTCAGGAAAAGGAGCAAAATAGTAGCAAAATGGCTTCCCCATGGGCGAACTGAGTACCTTGAAATTAATCAATTGCTTTTAAAAATAATCAGGAAAGGTAATTTATTCACTTCTGCTTCTGATAGGACCTTTAAAGGAGATAGAATTAAGCTGCCCAAACATCTTTAGAAAAAGGAAAAACTTCTGTTGATTTTCCTGATATTTTTCCCTTAGCTTTGAACTGAGGTAGGGGCTGGGGGCCAGTGGAGCAACATGGCAAAGCAGAGAGAACATTGGGCTAGACATCAGGAGACGCAGGGTCCAGCCTCTGCTCCGCCCCGAGCCATCTCTGTGATGTGGCGCAAGTTACTGACCTTCATCTTAGTTTCATCTTGGGTGATTCAGAGCCATTTTGTACACAATTCAATTGGGCTGCCACAGAAGTTAGTGACGTATGTGTCACCGTCAGCATAACTTTAAAGCCTGACTGACCATTTGGTGACTCTAAGCACTAGCATTTGTCCAATGTTCTCAGATGCCGTGAGGCTCTATCACACTTGTTATTTCCTATGACGACCGTGACCATCCAGCCACAGAGATACCTTGATCCCCATTTCATAGACAGGATCAGAGAACAAAGCCACTAGGCCAAGGTCAAAGAACCATGATCAGAAATTGAGGACATCACCCCAGATCTGACTGGTGCCAAGGGTTCCTCTCAATCCTAATAGTCTGTGCTTCTCTATCAATAAAATGAGGGCATTGGATTAAACCAAGGGTTTTAAAAACTTTTGGTAGCAGAGAAGATCCTTTCCCCTCAAATGAAATCTATTATAAAATGTCAAAATATAAAACAGATCATTGCAATTCCCTTCTGGTGGAAAAAAAAGAGATGGCTTCCACCCAAACAGATGTCCACCAAGTGACAAATGGACAGTAAATGTGGTATATCCATATAATGGAATATTATTTGGCCATAAAAATGAATTAAGTACTGATCCACGCAAGAGCATGGGTAAACATCAAAAACATTATGCTACGTGAAAGAAGCCACTCACAAAAGCCACTCCATATTCTATGAGTCTATTTATATGAAGTGTCCAGAATAGGTCAATTCAAAGATAGAAAGCAAGTTGGTATAGGGGGTGAATGATTGATATGTATAGTTTTTCCTTCTGGGGTGACAAAACGTTTGGAACTACATAGGGGTGATGGTTGCACAATGTTGCAGATGTACTAAATGCCACTGAAACCATACGCTTTTAAGTGGCTAATTTTGTATTATATGAATTTTACTTCCATTTAGCTCTGTGTATGGATATATGATGGTTCCAGAGCCCCAATCCATTAGCCTCCCCCTTCCCATGTCCCTAAATGCCACCAAAGGACCCTGGAATGAAAATCAATAGTCACTAGATATTACAAAATGTTATCATACATAGTTCCAAATAGTTCTCATATGATAGCCATTTTATTCTTTCAGGGGCCAAAGGTATGTTCTCCTAACCCAACAAATAAATATGCCTGAGCCAACGACATCTTGCTACTTAGAAACAGAACTTCCCATTGGCGACCAGCTTCAATGTCAATTCTAGTCCGCCAGTGATCTAGCAGCTTCAATTTTAGGATATATCATTGGTTTTAAACTCAAAATTCTGCTTTAAGTACACCAGGAAAGATAATGGTAACTGAACGCTATTTTTTTGTTTGTTTGTTTCACGTTTTAGAAGATGGTTTTATTGCTGAGTAGTAAACTAAGCATTTTTCAGTGCCTACTGTTTTTGAAAAGGTTTTCAAGTTGTTTCCTTGAATGTCATTATCCCCATTTTATAGAAAAAGATACTGAGGTCAGGATTTGAATCTCAGTCTCTCCAGCTTAAGAAAAGACTTTTTCAACTATGCCAGACGAATATTAGGAGAATAGCAAGTTCCTCTCTCCAAAGAAGGCATGAGGACTAATTTCAGTCCCACCACAAAACTGACCGCAGCCTGAAGATCCCTTATCTACTTTTTTTTTTGTTTCCAGTCTGTGCAGGGAAAGTGAAGACTCACTTCAATGATCTGGCTGACAAACTCTACTCAAGGAGGAACTAATGAAGGACTTCAGACCCTCTTTTGCTAAAGAGCTGAAGGGAAAGGCTAGCATCTCATTTGTTTTAAAAGGTTTAGGTCAGATCCTGTACAAATGCAAGAAACTCTCGCTTCTAAAGGTAACTTCCATCCTATAAGCCTAAGCGATACTATTTTCTGCAGCTGGAATGACACGGTCTCAGATTTGGACACGTATGATTCAGCACTGAAACACCACATTTTCTGTGGGCATAAATATGGTGCTTTTCCCAAGTTATTCTGAAACATTTCTATACAAAAGAGTTGAAAATAATTCTGTTTTTATTCTCGGTGTGATGAAGTTATCAAAATGATAATAAGGACCTGTTACATATAAATGCACTTTACAAATCATAAAGTGCTTTCATGGACAATTATTGCTGAGTTTAAAAACAAAGGTGACATTAAAAGAAAATACCCGTAATGACATTTAGCTATTAACAGATCCCCTTAATATTGTCGGTAAGAAAAGGGTGAGATGAAAGGGTTTTTATATTAGAATTGAAGTCGGGTTCTCAAAGTTCTAACTGTTCCTGGTTATCAATTTAAAAAAAAAAGTCATCGCTTTTTAAATTAAAGATAAGGTGCTGCTACTTACAATTTAATAAGTTGTTAATGCCTTTCCTATCCTTCCCAACAGTCCTGTGCCCCATTGCTATTAAATTTTAGATCTGCAGCTCATGTGGAGCATACAGAATATCAGGAGTACATAAAGACAACAAGAATAAGAAAAAAAAAAAGCTAATTATGTTTTGATGCCATTTAATGAGGAAATACAGTGAGATCCTTACATCTTTTTATGTTTTTGGTGGCAGACCTTAAGATGGCTCAAGCCACACAATGGCCTTTGGACTTGTTCCCACCAAAGAAATCAGAACACTGATGTGTCAAGGTCATCTTTAAAAAGCTGTACCACCGTGCTGTACAGGCATGGATAGCCACTGAAATCTCCCCCAGAGATTAGTCTCTCAAAATCTAATCTCTACGATGAGATCAATAACCATTAGGGAGTAGTAGATCTTTGAGGAATGAGTTGTATTGCAGTTAATCTGACTGACCAAGCCGCATTAATCCACTGCTTTTTCCTTAGTGCTGACTAAAGCAAGCAGCTGCATGCATGTACGGGTGGACACTGTCTGGATGCCGTGGTGTCTGAGCTACTCCGAGGATTTGCCAGACCTAAAACGCCATTGCTTTGAAGCTCTAATGGGTGGAAGCCACATCTGGCAGGATAGGCCCCTATGAACCACCAGCAAATATTCTCAGCCGGGTCTTGCCAGCAGTGACAATCCGTGCCTCACAGGGGGAAGAGCACCCTGGAGGAGAACTCAGCAGAGCAGGTGCCATCCAGCCTGACTCTCAGAGTGACATTTCCTACAGGGCAGTGGTGCTCAACCTTGGCTGCACAGTAGCATCATCTAAGGAACCTAAAAATGGCCAGGCTTCCAGCCCAGTGGGTGAGGGGTCACAGTAGAGGAACCTGAAAAGCATCAATCACCTCCTTGGGAAAGTCAGCGAGTCTCTCAGTCCTAAACCATAGCTGACAAGAGCTTTACTCGTCCGGGAGCATTTGGTTCATTCTGATTTGTCGGGGGTACAAGGAGTGCTATTTAAAATGTTCGTCTTTGATTTTTCAGCGTAAAACCAATGCAATGATATTTGCTCAGTCCTTACCTTGTGAGAGCTAGGAATTTGTCTTTTTTAAAAAAAATACCCAAGTGAAATGTCATTCATTTTAGGGATGATTCCATGGAGGGAGGGATGGGGTGCTCACCCCAAACGGCATCCCAGTATGACGTCCACCGGGTGGGTGGTACCAAGGGGATTTAGAATTGCTGGAAATATTATATTAGAACCACCAGAAGTTCATTAAACTGGCTCTGCAAATGTTGAAACAAAAAGCTTATATTGCAAGAGGGTAAATATCACAAAGAAAATAAAAGGGAAGCGATCCTTACCACGTCCGTGTGACCTGCGGCCCTCTTCTTCATTTTGTTTTAGTCTCTCCCTGTTTAAGGTGTCGGAGAAGTGCACCATGCACCCACCAGTGGGCGAGAGGAGCCCCTGTCACTAGGGAAAAGTGGGTTTTTAGAAGAGACTTTCAAGATTCAGATAACAACCAGCTGGAAATTCATCAGCTGAACCCCAAATGTCAGGTTCACGTATAGGCTCCATCTCCTGATTGAGTCCCTATATTGAGAGGCTGATATTCATAAATGAAAATATGATTTATTAGGTTGTTTAATATGTAAATCTCACTTGTGATGTTAACACATTCCAAGAACTTAGCTTACCTGTGTAGGACATGGGCAGTGGAGTTGATGGAAATAAATGATATAAACAAATACTTACTGGCTCTCTCTTTTCTTCTTAAGTGGGTTCATGAGGCGCAGCGTGTCTCTGATGACGGCCACTTTCACTTCTTCATCAACAAGGCTGGGAACGTTTTCAAACACCCCTGGAGAAAGCTTGAATGGGTAAGAATTCCATGTTACAGAGGAGAGAGTCAGGGATTCAGGGCCGAGTGACTATCAGTATCCAATCCTCCCACTAGCCTCGGTGGTTGTACTGTTAGACTTTGCTTACGTTAATCTAGAGAATATTTTAAAGGCTCCCTGTATACTACCTTAAAAATGGCAGTTTCCTTTTACAAATTAAGAAGTTACATGAAGAGAAGAAATAATATTGGTTTTCTGATTATCGAAATTATACATGCTCATTGTGGAAAATTTGGAGATAAAGAAGGGTTAAGAAATTTAAAAGAATCCACAAAATTCCCTTAAAACTCATTATTAGTATTTGATGTATTTCCTTCCAGTCTTTTTTATGCATTTTTTTTTCCAAGGTGGGGAATATAACCACTGTTAAATGTACTATTTATCTTACTTCAAGCATGTCGACATGGCTAAATCATATTCATAGAATTTCAATTAGTTCATCTCCTGAGGCTAACTAATTAGTTCATGTCAAAACTGATGGAAAGGCTCAGCTGCTTCTATATTTGCAGATCTTAAAAAATTGGAAGAACAGCATGCTGGGAAATTACCATAGGTCAGATGGGTCTTATATTAATAGACTATATTCAGAGCTCACCAAAACTGAAATTACTTAGACATGAACAGAACTTTGCTGTGCAAATTTAGGGATGTCGAATCTCGTTTAGCCCAGTGAATAACACGAGAGCAGAAACATTCAGTTGGATGGCAATAGATTCAGTGAGATACTCAAAAGACTTACTTCTTGCTCATGTTCGATTCTCATGCTGGGATTTGCATTAACTTCAAGTAGTATAGGCTTCAGATTTTTCATTAGAAGAATGTCAAAGCCTAAAATCTGGGCAGGATAAACATAATTCAGAATTACTCCCTCTAGCTACAATTTCTTTTTTAGGAGCTGAGGATGGTATTAGGGTCAGGAAAGTGAAAATAAATTCAAATGTGGTCCCCAACCTGGGCCTTGCCCCTGACCTCTCTTGTCCACAGCCCCTGCTCCTCAGGCCAAATGGTCAGCAGAAAGTGTTATAGGGGCCTCGATAATGGGATGAGTTCCCACAGTGCATTTCAGCACCATATCATCTGAAGTGCTATCAAATGATGACCTCTTTCTTCTTTCACAGGGCTTTTGTTATGTTAAGGATCAGTAGTAGCCCATCAATTTCTCCCTCTCCTTTTGCTCTCCTCTCTTAAGTTACTTCTTAGCTAGATCTCTGAAAACCCAAGGCTGCCTTTCTTAACTTTTGGTGTACATCAGTGTCATATAAGGACCCCTTTTAAAACCACCGCTCATCCCCAGCTCATATCTATGAGTCAGACTCTTTCAGAGGGGAACTCGGGCAAATGTATCACGAATAACAAATCCCCCGGAGTGATTCTGATATACCCTCTTAGCTACGGAGAAGGGAATATTTATTGAGTATCTACTAGGCACCAATTATTCATAATCCCATTTAATCCTTGTGACAGTGCATTTGAAGTGGAGATTATGTTTTCCATTTTGTACAGGCAGAACCTGAGTGTGAGAGAAAGGCCAATGGATTTCCCTAAGGCCACCTAGCCAGGATGTGTGAGATCCAGCTAGTTCAAGCTGGCTTCCACACCCAAGCAGGACAGGCAACACAATTTGTGGGACCCAGGGCAAAATGAAAATGCAAAGCTCCTTGTTCGTAAAGTATTAACAATGCCATAACAGTGGTGACAGAGCATTAAACCAGGCATGGAGGCCTTTAGAACATAGGGCGCTGTGACAGTACAGACCACGTGCCCACGAAGCCGGCTCACACCCAAAGCCGAATCCAACACCGTTGTTGAACGCCTTGAATCCAGCAGGCTGTCTCCGGTGATGCTTTCTCTTCTTCCGGACTCACAAGCCCGTGGCCACCCGTGCGTCTCGTTCCCTCTGCCTGAGACAACCCCTCACCTAGACGATGCCTCCTCCTCCTCGAGATGGCAGGGTCTAATTAGATTCTGACTCCGACGCCTATGAGGATGTCAGGTTCTTGAGAAGACTCTCATTTTCTCTACAGGAAGTAATAAGGTAGAAAGCTTCTACCATAACTGATACAATCCTAAAAGTTTCGAAAAATAAGGTGGAGAATAAAGAAAAGAAGATACAGCCATAGCCCCTCTGTGGTGGACTCGAGGAGAAAAGATGAGAGGAAGTCCATTTACTCATCTCTACAGAATGTGCGTTAGTTAAATGATAATTATTAAACTGTAGCTTCATCCTTATTAATGAAATCAGAGCCTAAATGGCCATTTGGGGGGATAATTCAAGACAAGGTTATTCTTCAAAGAAGGGCAATAAGGATGAGAAATTGGGAAAAGTCATCTTCACTCTATTTTTCTTTCTCTGATCATGAAAAGAAAGGAAGGGAAATTCAGTAGAAAATGTCACATGTATTATAGATCTGCTTAATAATATATGACACGTGGATATGAGTGATGAGGCCTTTAAGAGACTCTGGTGACATCATCAGTCTAACTTCAGATCTGGTCTGAGACACATGATGTTGATGAGGCTACGGAGAATGGTGGGCTGCAGTGCCAACATTTATCGTTCTTAGTCATCAGTGCCTGCTTTTAGCTACATCCCATGATTTTGGACTTCCACCTGCTCAGCCTGGTAGAGCCCCCCACATTCAGCTCACAGTGGTTTTGTGAAGGTAATACTGCAGAAAGGCTGGAGAAGTGGGTGGAGAAACCTCATCAGCCACGTTGACCTGCACTTGCCAGTGGCATCTTTTCCAGAACCTAAACTTTGTGCCTGGAGTAGACTATGTTGGATCTTGCACAGGGATGCTCCGGAGTCAGAAAGACTTGAACAGCAGTCCCAGCTCAGTCTCTTTTACTGGCTAAACGACTCTAGGTTCTGTGTTCAGCCTCTGAGCCTCATTTCCCTGCCTAAAAAAGAGAGGTAACGAAGGCTACCTTGAAAGGCAGTTGATCATAGAAGCAAAAAGCACCTAGGATCATGTTCATCATAGGGGGTACTCAGTGTATGCTGGCTTCCTTCCTTCCCAGTTTCCTACTAATCTCACCAACAAGAAATGGCATTTGTGGCTTCGAAGTCCAGGGGAGTTCATTTCAAACCTTAGTTCTGCCTTTAACTTATATACCTATAGGCCAATTACTTAGCAGCCCTAAGCTCCAGTTTCCACATCTGTAAAACAGGAATAAGAATAGTCCTTATCTTAGTTCATTCATTCATGAAATATTTATTGAAAGGTATCCTATCTCCTAGCACTATTCTAGCTTCTGGAAACACAGTGGTGAACTAGACAAAGTCCTTGCCCTCATGGAGCTTACAATCTAGTAGGAGAGCCAGGATGAAATAAAGATAATGTGATGGAAAATACTTTGTACAGTACCTGAAACATAGTATTTAATGAAAGTCAGCTTTAGTATATTTTCTCACAAGTTCAAAGAAATACAAATATTTTTTTCTTTTTAAAAGTTCAATAAAACATGTAGCACCAATGGGTCTCAATAAATAATCACAGGACTGGGAGGAGCTTAGAGTTACCGTAGTCATAAAATCCAAGAATGACAGCTGGCAGAAAGTCAGGAATTTACTTGGTTCAGTATTTTTCAAAACGACGTTCTTGTCTAGAAAAGCACTGGAGAGGGCAGATCAGATCAACTTTTACCTATTTTGCATATGGGGGTTCCCAGAGGGAAAAGCTTTAAATATTTTTTTAAATGACTAGTCTAGTCTAACACCCACTTTATGTAGACCAGAAACCTGCAACTTAGAAAGAGGAAAACCTCTCTCCATTCTGGTGGCAGAGCAGGAATTGTCAAACAAAGAGAGAGAGAGAGAGAGAGAGAGAGAGAGAGAGAGAGAGAGAGAGACCTTTTCAATCATGTGACACTCTGCCCTCCTCAGTAATTCAATCAGTAATTATGTGTTGTGCACCTCTTACTTGAGGGTGCCCTGGGGATTAAAAGATATCTGCTATTCATCCCTGACTTCTAGAAGCTTCCAAAACAAGCTGGGAGAACAGGGCCACAAGCCATGAATTGTAAATTCACGTAAAGGCTCCAAGCTACATTCCAAACAGTGGGAATCGTCTCTTGAGTTCCAGAATTACATGATTATCTGCATCCACGGTATGTCCAACTGGGAGGTCCCAGGCTCCCCATATTCAACACATACAAACTCACCATCTGTGGCTGGCTGCCCCTAACATGGCCTCTATGGTCCTCCCCTCCTGGTGTCCATGCTATTGTGTAATGCCCTCTGCTTGAGTGTCAGCTACACCTAGTGACTTCTTTCTAACAAACAGAATCGGGCAGAAATGATGGAATGCCACTTCCAATGTTAGGTAATAAAAAGACTGTGTCTTCCACCTTGGGATGCATTCTCTTACTCTCTCACTCGCTCATTCTGAGAGAAGCCAGCCTCCACGTTGTGAGCTGCCCAAAGGAGAGGCCCAGGTGAAACGACAGTCAGGGGGACATGAGGCCCACCAAGTCATGTGAGTGACCCTGGATGAGGACCTTTCCTCAGTCGAGCCTTGGGATGACTTCGATTTTGGCTTACACATTGCAGCCTTATGAAAGACTTTGAGCCAGAGGCAGGCATCTAGCTAAGCCTAGATTCCTGATCCACAGAAACTGGGCAATAATAAATATTTGTTAGTTTAAGCTGCCAAGTTTGGGGATAATTTGTTATACAGCAAAAGATAATTAACAAGTCCTCTTTCTCTAAAGGCTCCTTTGCCTCCAGTATTCCTTATCCACCCAATCACACAAGCCAAAACCTTCTCCTTCATCCTTTACATCTACCTGCACACCGACTCCTGTGCGCTCTACCTACGAAGAACTTGCTAGATCTGGCCCATCCTTAGCACTCCTAGTCTGGCTCAGGTCTTCGCCATCTTGCACCTGGCCTACTTCGATAGCTTCCACATTCATCTTCTTGCTCTCAGCCTCACCCCTCATCTGGCACAAGGGGCTGCCCTAGTATTTTTATAAAACACAGATTGGAATATTAACACTCCTCTGCCTAAAATCCCTGTCTATGAAATGAAGCCCAAGTCCCACAGCATGGCCTACGAATTCCTCTATGACCCGGCACCTGTCTCATTCTCCATTTTTATTTCCTCCCACTCATGACTGCACATCTTGGGTTCCAACTGTACTGAACTATTATTAGTTCTAGGATGCTGTATTCCTCTCTGCCTTCCTCTCTACTATTTTGCCTGGAAGATAATTTTATTTACCCAATATTTAATGAGCACCTACTAAATACCTAGTTCTGTTCTAGGCACTGGGGACAAAGCAGTGTACAAGACAGAGGATGTTTCAACATCCTGCCTCCTGGAGCTGACATTTTAGAGGAGGGTGACCACAAGCAAGTTAATAATTGAAGTGATACAGTGGGTGGGAGGGAGGGGTGGGTGGTTTAGACAGGATGATCAGGGAAGGCCTTTCTAAGGAGGTGACATTTGTCATCCCATTGACTTCTGGCTTGCACAATTTCCGATGAAAAATGTTTGGTTATTCTTTGTTCCTCTGAAAATAATGTGTTTTTTCTCTCTGGCTGCTTTTAAGATTTTCTTACCACCACTGGTTTTCCATGGTTTGATTATAATAAGCTTTGATGTGTACACGTGTGTGTATGTGTATGTGTCCTACTTTCAGTTTCTTAAGCTTCTTGAATTGTGGGTTTATAGCTTTGTCAAATTTGGAAAATTTTGGCCTTCAATTTTTTTTTTTTCTGTATCTCTTCTGCTCAAGGAATTCCAATTACACATATGTTAGACCACCTTATATTGTACTATAGGTCACCGATGGTCTGTTCACTTATTTTTCCTGTCATTTTCCTTTTTCTGTTTCACTTTGGATAGGCGCTATTGCTAGGTCTTCAAGTTCACTGATTATTGCTTCTGCAGTGTAATCTGTTGTAATTCCATCCAGTGAAATTGTCATTTCTGGTATTGTCTTTTCTTCTCTAGAAGTTCCATTTGATTCTTTCTAATAGCTTCCATTTCTCTCTTCATTAAGTTCATATTTTCTTTTAAAATTTTGCACACAGTTATAAAGTTTAGTGCCCCCCTTTTCAGCATTCAGCCGGTAGAATTCCAGCCACCTGAGCATCCTCAAACTCTGATCTCCATCTCAACTCAGCGAGGTCACAGGGATGTTGAGGCTTCACCTCCCAGTGCCCATGTTCCAGAAATTGCCCAACAGAAAGCTGAGGCAACCGTAAGACTCACCCCAGGGACCACAGTGCCGAGCTGTCTGTTATTCAAAGTCTGAAAAACATGTATTTCATGTATTTTGTCTGGTATCATAGTTGCTTGCAGGAGGAGGCTGAGTGCAATCTTGATGACTCCATCACGACCAGAAGTAAAAGTCTCAGGAGGTGACGTTTGAACGGGGACTGAATGAAGTGACCAAATAAGTCATCGGAAGACCTAAGTAAAAGCATTCCAGGCCGGGGGAACAGCAGCAAGAACAAAGGCCACTTTTGAAGAACAGCACGGAGCAAGCAAAAGGGAGAGCGGAATGAGATGAGGTCAGACAGGAAGACAATGGACAGACAGATCATGTAGCATCGTGTAGGCCAGGGTAAGGAGCCAGGATTTTAAGTGCAACGAGAAAGCCGCTGGAGAGTTTGAGCAGGGGAAGTAATTTGATCTGACATGTTTAAAAAAGAGCCACTTTGGCTACAGTGAGAAAAAAATAGGCTATAAACAGCAAGAGTGGAAATAGGGACATCAATTAGGAGGCTACTGCAGCGGTACAGATACCGCTGATGGCTGCCCAGGCTGGGAGACAGCAGTGGAGCTGGTTAGATGTGGTTACATTTAGGATGTATTTTTTAAAGTCTGTTTTCATGAGTTGCTTATGGATAGGATGTAGGAAGAAGAAAAAAATTTTTTAAAAAAGGATGACTCAGGTTTTTGGTGTGACAGACTAAATGCTATTCACTTACTGAAATAGGAAGGATGATGAAACAGGAAGGAGAAAAATCGAGAGTTTGACTTTAGACATGTCAAGTGGACGATACCCACTAGAAATCCAAGTAGAAAGATAAGTGGACAGTGGGTTATACCAGTCTGGAGCTCAAAGAAATACAAATTTAGGAGTCATTAACACAGAGCTGACACTTAAAGCTGTGGGGCTAGATGGGCTCATTCAGGGAGTGAGGCAGGTAGGAGGATAACTTTCCGAGAACTGAGTCCGGGTGATGCCCAGCACGGCCGAGGCTACAGAGGGACTGAGACACAGCAGCCGGTGATGCAGGAGGGAAACCAGGAGAGTATGGCGTCTCTCTCGCCTTTTTCCACTTGCCAAATTCTTCGTGCCTTGAGTTTCATTTAAGCATCTCTTCCTCTGGGATGCCTTCCCCGACTGGGTTAGGCGAAGCTGGTGGCTCCCTTTTCTGTGCCCTCCTGACATCCTGCAGACACCCTCTTACAGCATTCATTCATTATACGGAATTATCATTCCCATGTGTTGGTCTTCCTCGCTTAACTGTGCACCTCTTAGGGACAGGGACTGTGTCTTATCCATAACCACATGCCCCCCAGTTAGCTCAGGGTTCATCTCAGCGGGTGCCCAGGGAACGAGTCCAAAGGAAGAAAAAAGCCTAAATATCAGACGTGGTCCAAGTTATGTCCAAGAGACAAGGATTAGCTCTGCCTGGCAGGCCCACAGGGCTCAGGGCGGGTACAGGGCAGGGAGGCTAGCATTAACCAATGCCAGGCTAAGGACTTGGTTCTCAAACCTCGTCCCTTGGGACACTGGCATTCCATTATGTTTAAAATGTGGCAATTTCATAGTTTCCTATAACTTCAAGGCACTTCCTCACAGAAAAGTTAGAGAACTGTTGTTACAAATAAGAAACCATATAATAATAATTTTTTTTAAAAACCCTAACATTTATTAAGTGATCACTATGTGCTCAGTACTGTGTCAAATGTTCCATACGGTTTTCTCTCATTTGATCTTGAAACAAAGATCTGTGAGGTAGATACAAATATCTCTGTTTGCAGATAAGGAAAATGAAGTATAGAGAGGTTAACTTGCCAAGCTCAGCAGCTAGAGCTGCTGGAAAGAAGGAGCTGGGGTTAGCTCAAAGCCAGGGCGTCTGAGAATGAAACCCAAGCCTCACATGACCACTGGGCTGCTTCTTCGCCTCCATCCTGTGGGTGTCTGGGGCTGAATGGGGAGGTGGAAGTTAAAGAACAATGAAGAAAGAAGAAGAAGCATCTTAATGATTTAGGGAAGGTATCTCTTCCAGACATTTGGGGAAAGGCTCATGGTCAAGGAGAGAATTAAACAGGGAACTAGAAGAAGACAGGGACCAAGCAATGGAACTGGGATGGATGTTATTTAAAGCCGAGCTGGGAACTTTTCCTCTGTATGTGCATTTCTGCCACATGAGTCATCTACACCCAGACGGACCTCACTGTCTAAGCCAAGGTCACACTGCTGCCCTCAAGAAGATGGACATGAGGATATATTATTGGGGGCTGCCTAGGCAATGACAGGGAGAAAGGCCAAAATGACAGGGTAGCCACGTTCCTAGGCAAGAGATGACAGGAAACCTGCCCACAGCCTGGGCCTTGCCAGCAGTTGCTACGGGCCGTCACAATTTCCCAAGTTATTGTGGCCGTGAGGGGAAAGGGGTCAGGGTCACATGTTTGCGATAAGTGTAATTTTGTTGTTGAGGGTTTATGTTCTGGAATGCTGGCATCTGGGCCAGGCCCAGGCTACAAGCAAAAAGGGGCTTCACAGCAAAGAAATAATCTATTACATATGCGCAGAATATTACAGTTGCAGAGCCCTTCATAAATGTTATCTCATGTGAGTTCAAGAGCCCTGTGGGATGGGTGAAGAAACTGAGGCACAGAGAAGTTAAGTGACTTGTGCGAGATTACACAGCAAGTCAACGGCAGAACAATACATTGTCCCTGTATCTTTTGGTTCCAAGTTAGTTCGGATGTTTGCGACGCAAGCGAACAAGCGCTTTAACAAGTGACAAGAACAAAGAAAGCAGGAGGGGCCTCCAAGGAGAAAAAGGATAATGTTTTCTCAGTCATTGTGAATCTGAAATGTATGGTGAAACACATTTCAAACATCTAACACCTCCTGCCTTGTCAAAGCGTTTTCGCCTACATTACTTCGCAAGGCTCCTCAGAAGACAGAACAAGAAGCAGAGGCTCAGGGTGGTGGTGAAACTTGCCCAAGGTCACACAGCTCTGCAGGAGGAGACCCCTGCACTTAACTTCTAGCGCCGTGCCCCTCCCCTGACCCCAGGCCTGGAAGCATTTAGTGCGGGCAGGCAATGGAAATGGTCACGGGGCTGTGGTTCCACTCGCTAGGCGTAGGCATGATCTGTCCAAACCAGAGGCTCCCTCCCTGTCTGCCCTCCAGGCCCCCACATCTTGGCCCAGTTCCACCCCATGGCTGCCCCAGGCGGCCTGTGTATAACCAGACAACCACCCTGGCCCTCCGCCCTGCACCCTCACTGTGCCAGGGCGCCGTGGCTGGGCCATGCACGCCAGGCCTACGTGATACCCCTGGAATAGCTGTCCCTGTCAAACAGATGTGGCCACACAGTCCCCCGGGGTGACCCCTGGATGCCCCCATGTTGCAGTTGTCTCTTTCACCCTAACCTTTCGCTGTCTCGGGCCAGGGCCTATCTTCTCTGGTCCTACCTCTGGGTTCTGCTCACTTCTAATGCCTTAAGCTGCACACCTGGTGGCCGAGCTGGACATCCTGCACATGACCAAGAACGTGGGGTCCGAGCGCCTAAGGACAGGTTTCTGGATGACGATTAGCCCCTCCTGGCACTATCCCTGCACGAATTTCCCTCTGCAGAGTCCTGCCCGCCTGCCTGGAGACCCTGATGGCCAGAGCCCAGCCCCCCGGGGTAGCCGCCCCGGATTTGGGGCCGCACCTCAGAACCAGCCTCCTCTCTGCTGCCCCACTGCCTCCCTCCCCATCCCGCACCGTGCGGTTACTCCCCTGCCACCGTCTTAGATAAAGGACTAGAGAACAACCCCCCAAAACCGATCAGCAAATTGTGCATGTTGACCACGGAGGATACAACAGTGCCAGTGAAACGGTTCTGACACCAACGGCCCGCACGGACACGTGGTGGAAAGGAACACTGCGGAAGTCCATGCGCTTTACAACGGTGTTTTTATAAAGCCCCCAAACGAGCGAAAGAAAACAAAGCGTTGTTTAGGGATACGTTCGTGGGTAATGGAAGTATTTTTAAAGCAAGGAAACGATAAACATAAAATTCAGGATAATGGTTACCTCGGGGCCGGGGGGGAAGGAGGAACGGGACGGGGAGCAGCACAGCGATTGGGCGCTGGGGCCGGGAGCGGGGTTTGGGATGGTTATTTTGTTGTTCTGCTTCACAGCTTACACATATTGTTCCAGGTATTCTTTTTTTATATACAAGTGCTACAAAATAATTTTAAAGATGAGAGGCTGAGGGTCCCAGAGGTACCCCGTCATATCACCTCCTCCCCATTCTGATCGCTCTGGCGGCAGGAAGCTGGGAGCCTGCTGCGTGCCTGGACCCCATGTCCCCCCACCCCACCCCCTTCACAGCGCATGACATGAAAGAATGTTCTACGCGCATTCCCAGGGCCTTCCCTCCCGTGCTCTGGCTCACCACGCTGTCCTCTGACCCCTGCCCCATCACGCCACTGAAAACAAGTGTCGCTGAAGCTGGGAAGGACAGGCACACTTTCAGATGGGGCCTCGTGTGGCGTCTCAGCAGCATTTGCGATTTCGCCCCCGCCTGCTGCTTCTCCAAGTACGTCTTCCTGGGCAGTAGGGTGTCTGCCTTCCTGACGTCCCTCCTGTGTCTCAGTCTGCTGCTTCTTGGCCTCCTCTGTGGGGTCCCCCTCCCCTGCTGTTCCTTACATACATGGCTGAGACCTCCTCAGGCCTCGTCTCACTCCGTGGCCCCTCGTGGCTTCCGTCACCATCCGAACACTGATGAGTTCCCGATCTTTCTCTGCGGCCCAGACTTTTCACTCCTCAACTCCAAGCCCACATGTCTAACTGTCTGCTCACCCTTCCCACGTGGATGTCACATGGGCATTTCAAAGACCTGCCTAACTTCTGACCGTCTTCCACAAGCCTGGTCCTCTGCGGGTGGCTTCTACCCATCCATGTAAGGACCTAAGCCACCTGCCACTCGGTCTCGGTTCTTCCTCCCTCACTGCCACCATCTCTCCACTCTCCTCCAGCTCCATCCAGTCACCAAGTCCAGCCATCCTACCTCCTCGATGGCCCTCACGCCTACTCTCCCCATCTCCACCATGCCAGCATCATCTCTTGCCAGTACGAAAGCCATCGGCTCACTAGCCACCTCCCCGATTCCAGCCTTGCCTCAATCCATCCCCTCCCTGCAGCCAGTTTGTCCTTTGTAACATGTAAATCTGAGTTTATCGGTCCCTTGTTAACATCCTCAAGTGGCTCTCAGGGAATTGGCCCTCACTTACCTCTTCCACCTCATCTTCCCTCATCTCCCTCCCAACCTCTGCCTCCAGACCCCCCTCCAACCGCACTGAACCTCTTTTGTTCCTCAAATAATTCATATTTTCTTCTTCTAAGGGCTACAAACATGTCTCCCCTTAAAACACCTTGTCTCCTCCAGCTTTGCCCAGTTTCACCTGCTTCATTTAACTCTTAACTTTGGGGTCCAGGTTACCTGCCACTTCTTCCAGGAAGCCCTCCAAGACCACCCTTACTCCCACCCAGAAGACGTTAGATGGCTCCACAATCTCACAGTGCCCAGGATATTCCCTACTCCACTTATCACTTATGACACTTAATTACTTTTTAAATTATTTGTCTCTCACAGGGACCTGACTTCCAGTCTCACCAGGACCTCAGACAGTGCGTGGCCCATACCTCATAAGCAGGTGGTAAAAAATGTCGAAAGAGGAAATGAATACATGAATGAATGGCAGGCACTGCGCTTCGCATACATTGTCTCATACTCAGAGGGAGGTACTATTAATTTCATTTTACAGAGGAGAAAAGGGAAGTCACTTACCCCAAATCACACAGCTAGTAAATAGAAAGCTGTAAGTTGGATCCTGGTTTAACATGAAAACCCACTCTAGCAACCACCCCTCCGCGCCTCTGGCCGGCCCACCCCCACCCCTCATCCCGCACGAGGGCCCGTCAGGACTGGGAACTCGGGCTGGGGACGGGCGACGGTACCTGGAAGCACGTGGGCCCCGGCCGCCCCGCGGGGATGTCCGACTGGTAGAAAACTTTGAGCTCTGGCGTCAGGGCGATGACGGTCTTAATCACCAAGGAGATGATGTCAGACCAGACCTTCTTGATGTCGACACCTTTGGAAGACAGCCTACAAAGGATGCTAGAAAAAGTCCTCTTGCTGCCTGTGCTAGTGCTGTCCGAATGGACAAAGTTGCCGCTGTGGATGTTCAGCGAATAGTTGGTGAGGTGCATGAAGATGTGGTGTAGGTTTTTGGAGCTGGGCTCCTGGTATGGCTCCGTACAGAATCTGGAGAGTCCATCTTTGGCTATGTAAATCTCTAAGGGGTCTAAGGACTTCAGTAAGACGTACAGACGAATATCAAACTTGAGCTTGTCGATAAGGAGAGGTTTGCCGATGTACTCCTGGACCACTGCCGGCCTGCTCTGGAGGGTGCCTGCCAGGCGGATGTCACTGGGGTCTTTAATGAGGTAGATTCCATCACCCTGACAACCACCATCAGGCTTCACAATAAAAGTGGGCTTCCAGGAGGGGTCACCATCTTTCACCATTCGAACCTGCGGGGAGAAAAGAAGGGTTAGCATTATGTTATTTTCCTCTCTGGCCCCCCAAAGACGTTGGCAAATGCTTCGTGAATGAGTGACCAAATGAGCCCTGTCTGTGTGAGCACTCACTGAGCACCTGCTGGGAGAAGACTCAGTACCCAGTACTGAGACAGTGACCTAAGGACAGACCTCAGTCCTCTAGAGGGGAGATAAAGAGACCACAGTAAATTTGCAGGCCCAAGACCTAGGTTTGAATCCCAGATCTTTGCTGGGTTTTAGCTATAACCCTGAGCAAGTCATGTAACTGATGATGATGATGATGATGATGATGACGTCCTAGGACTATTTGTGAGTGCCTACTAGGTGCCAGGCACTGTATTAGGCCCTTCTCATGAGTTATCGCATCTGACCCTCACAGACAACACGTTGGTTCTCTTTCCATCATATAGGAAACGGAAAAGGTGCAGCCGTTGTTAAGAGCGTAGTGTCAGGCTGCCTGGGCTCGAACCCTGGCGCTGCTACTTACTGTGTGACCTTGGGCAAGTTACTTAAGTTATCTGTGCCTTCCTCATCTGCAAAACAGGAGAAAGATTATTCTGAGGATTGGTGAGGTAATAACTGCGAAGGGCTGAGCCCCAGATCCTGACACATGTAAGGCCATCATCAAGCATCTCTGTTGCTGTTTTTCAAGGATGGAGTGAGTAGCTTGCTGGCTAAGCGGGGGGCAGAACCAGGATTGGACTCTAGATCGCAGATGTAATGTGCACCTTCCCCTGTACTGACAGGCCTCGGTTTTCATGTCGTAAAAACAGGGCTATAAAACCAACCCTCACTGGGTCATCGTAAGGAAGAAATAAACTAATACGTGCAAGGGCCAGGCACACAGCCAGTACACAGAAAATGTCAGTTTTATCATCTGTGTCTCTTATAAGGTTCATCTAGCAGATTTTACCAATCCGTCACCGTGTCGAGATCTTTTTGAAACTAGATTCTGTCGTCCGTAATATTTGCTCTCCTCCCTGGCTCCAGGTCAGCAGGACACGCACGTAATCATCCAGGGCGTCTGACTAGTCCAGGCAGTCTCGATCTCTAGGTCTGTGTAATTCTTATGCACCCAAGTCTCCTGGACGCCTGTCACATCTTTCATGCAGCCATGGAGAACGGAAGGGCTACATGGTGGGACAGGGGGTTTTCGCAGAGGTGGGGACGGAAAGAGGAGAAAATTTAAAGGTGGATTTGAAAGAGAGAGCCACTCTCTCGGCTTCTGGCGTGAAAGAGCCGGAGAGCAGGCCTTCCCTCCCTCCTGAAGTGTGTGACTCAGGCCCCAGCACTGGACTCACCCTGGCCTCCACCTTTGCTGCGTAAGCCAGCTCGTGTCATCTGCGCTCTGGGCTTTACTTATCTCTCTGACCAGCCCATATTTCTCAGTGAAGCTTTTGCCAATTCCTTGGGCACTATCAGTTACTCCAGGCTTGTAAAAGATCTTTAACAATGGAGAAACACTTAAAGCCTTAATAATGGTCCACATCAATTGTCTCCCCTTGTCAGCAGGATTCGGGAATGAAACCTCACTGGAGATCAATGCGAGCCTCCCAGGGCCCTCCACTGAGCTTTCTTGCAACTGCGACCTTGATGTTTATGTAGTTACTTAATATTCTCCCACAGCATTCATACATTTGGCCCTTTACAGTAAATATAAATGTTCTGGAGAAATGGCAGTTATGGATCAGGAGGCGAAAAATGTCAAGTTTGCACTGATGGGTAATTTCTCCCTCTGGAAAGCTTTTGCTATGCTGAAGATAGTAACAGTTCAATACTTTTTTCAGAAGCAATATTTTTTTTTCTCCTTTGAATTCAGCGTATATGCCTTAAATAAATTAAACTACATGGTCAATAGTTTCTGCCACTCATTGCATTACTGAATATTTCTTCCTCTCTTTGCCGGAGTAGTATCATACAAATTTGGATTGTTAATATTAAAGGAATCATTGAATTTTCAGATCCATTAGGATCCTCAAAGTTCAATATCACCCAATCCTCTCATAATTCGAATACGGATGCTGAGGCTCACAGAGGGGACATGACTTGCCTTGGGTGCCTTGGCACCCAAGAACTGAGGTCTGTGTCATTTTATCTCGGATGAGAAAAAATTACAGGTCTCTTTCTCCTGAATACTATAGAAAAGAACCTCTTAATATAGCAGTCAGCATTGGTATCTGAGCTCTGCCCTCACACCAAAGGGTTTGGCCCCTGAGCATGGCCTTCCTGGAACTTTAACCACAGACCCCGAGTTTGCCAGGACGGCTCCCATTCCAGATGGCCTGTCGGGGTGCCTGGTGCACTCTGTGTGGAAGCCTTGTGGCTGTGCCGGGTTGCGTTTCCCGTAGTTAGTCACCAGACCCTTCGGCGACTTCTGTTTTTCAAAGGGAGATCGATTTTCCAGAATTTCATATTCACACTCCCCACTTTCCACCCAACAACCAAAATTATTAAAGTTAAAGACTAATGCATTGGTTCTTAGCAAGAAGTCATCGACCGGAATTTAAATATAGTCTGTGTAACTAGGCCCCGACTCCAGAAATTCTGATTTCATAGATCTGGGATGAGAACTGGGCACACGTATTTTGGAAAAAGCATGACAGGTGATTCTGACATTCACTCGGTTTGTGAATCACTGGACTAATGTGAATTAAATAAAAATACAATTTGGGATCAATGTGTATTGAATGAAGTTTTATGCACTGACGTTAGCCTGAACTCCTGCACTTGGGCTACAGCTGGTGGCATCTCCATTGTCACCCAAACCTGCTGTGGAACGTGTGATGCACTGTATGCAGGGATGGCTGGAAGAGATGCGAAGAGACACGGTGGCCTTATTGCTTGGCACTTAACCGACCCGTTAAAAAAATATCTGTCTTTTACTGCCCCCTAGTGGATACCTAAGAAATGTAACTGGGAAAGACTCTCATTCAAAAATTTTTTTTTAGATGTTAAAATGGTCTTAAAGAAGCACCTCTACAAAGCTGTGGTACTGTTAAAGGAAGATCATACTTTGAATGAACTCATATCTAAAATGCCAGGGTTGGCCAAGGTCACATTTAGTTCTCATACTCTCTGTCTTAAATATTTTCAAGTGTTCTCCCTACTACACAGATTGGCCTACCTGTTAAAATTCTCTCAGTCTGTATAAAACTTTTTACATTATGGGCAACACGAAAATAAAATCCTGGAAATATATGCCACAAAAAGCCAACAATTTCTATATTCTTTATTGTTCTTTCTTGTATTTTCTAGTTTCTATTAGGCAAATAAATATTAGTCACAATAGTAGGCAGCAGCAGCAAGTGTCTCTAAAGATAGAGATTTCTACAAAGAATAGCTTTTGGTGAACAGATGTTCGTATATCTATGTTCATGGCAGCACTGTTCACAATAGCCAAAGGTGCAGGCAACCCATGCCCATCGATGGATGAACAGATAAACACACTGTGGTATATTCATACAATAGAATACTATTCAGCCACAGAAAGGAAGAAAATTCTGGCACATGCTACAACATCACTGAACCTTGAGGACATTGTACTAAGTGAAATAAGCCGTCACACGAAAGGACAGCTACTGTACAGTTCCCCTTGTGTGAGGCACCTAGAACAGTCTGATTCATAGAATGGTCACCAGGGGCTGAGGGAGGGGGAATGGGGAGTTAGTATCTGATGGGTAGAGTTTTAGTTGGAGAAAGTGAAGAAGATTCTGGGTTCTGGAGTTGGTGGTGACAGTTACACAACAGTGTTTGAATGTACTTAACACCGCTGAACCAGACACTGAAATGGTTAAGACGGTAAAATTTATGTTATGCATACATTCTCAAAAGTTTATTTAAGTTGAAAAAATTTTTTAATTAAAAAAAAAGAAAAGAAATCACTGTTGCTGAGTTAGAAAAAAGATTGCTGACGCAAAAGGCAGAAAATCTGGACTCTAGTCCCAGTTTAGTCAGGTTGATTCCTGTCCGTGTGACCTTGAGAAAGTCACCTAACCTCCTGGGCTTTGTTGAATTCACCTATAAAATGAAAGGGGGTCACACACTAAAGTCCCTGGCTTCTGCCAGCTGACAGGTCCTGAACGATGATTTATCCTGACATCACCCCAGTTGAGGGCTGTGTTACAGCCACGCAAGTGACATTCGTCAGCGGAGAGTTCGCGCCCAGCCGCTGTGATGGGCACATTGGGATAATCTGCGTAAGCCGGAGATCTGGCTGAGAGATTGATGATGCACTTGAGGAAGGTGGCTGGGCACCTGGGGGAAGCAAGCTAAAATATTTTGAGAGAGGAATTCAGCAACTGGGATACCAAGCCGCAAAGCATTATGAGCAGCGAGGGGCAGGTAAGAGGACAATTCCTGAAGAAATACTGTGTCTGCAATATTGGGGAAGTCAAAGCCAGTTAGAGCAGTCCTCCATCAGGCAGGCAGATTTGCATCTAATCTTAGCAACCGAGACCCTTGGTATCACAGGCACAGGCAGCGGATCTTAAGCAAAAGCAAGCCTCTGGGTAGACAAAGAAATGCCACAAAAGCGTACGCTGGATGGGGTGCAGGAACCAGCCCCTTCCCCTGCCAGCGTCCGTGGGCCGAGCCTGGCACCCAGGGAAAACCCCGGCCCCCGAAGTTCAAGGCGACTTCTGAGTGGGCCGCGAAGGAGGCAATCTGCAGTCAGGTGACGGAAGGTGAGGGCCAGGCAGGAAAGGGCAGAGTGGAAGACAGGCAGGTGAGGCTGAGAGAGAAAGAACTGAGCCGGGAACGTGCCGTCGCAGGGCAGCCTCACGAAGGCAGGAGCCAGTGGGATGCGTCTGGGGAACTGCGAATAGTCCCCGTGGCTGGGCAGCGGAGAGAATGAGGAAGGGAGTGCATCGAAGTCTCGGAGATCTGCCGGGGTCAGATCACTGTGACAACAATTACACCATTAGCGCACACCTGCTGGGCACTAATTATGGGTTGGGCACTATCCTAA
Source organism: Macroglossus sobrinus (assembly GCA_004027375.1). NCBI lineage: Eukaryota > Metazoa > Chordata > Mammalia > Chiroptera > Pteropodidae > Macroglossus > Macroglossus sobrinus. Next base: position 100,295 of record PVKZ01001759.1, on the reverse strand, counting down.
GCATTTACGTGTACTATCTCATTTAACCCTCAACAACCCTATTTTACAGACAAGGAAATGGGTGCCCAGAGATGTTCAGCTTGCCCATAAGACATGGAGGCAGGATCTGAACACAGGTCCTCAGGTTCCAGAGCCCACGCCTGGAATGGAGGAAGGATGTACGTGAGGAAGGGGAACGGAAGAAGACTCCGCTTGGGCGTGAGCAGCGCCTGACAGGGAAGGGCCCCGGAGATCGGTTGGAGGAGTTTAGACAACATCCGGGAGCGAGGAGGGGTCACTGAAGGGGACCAGGTGAGGAGGACGGGGGCACGCAGGACAATGTCCTGATGTCCAGGCGGATGGGGAAGTGTCACAGTGGAGGCGTTCGGGGGAGGCTGGGGAAGATGAAGAGCCAGACGAGGACACACAGCTGGCGAGGTCCCACAGTCATCTGGAAGTGTGTGTCTGGAGTTTGGGGGAGATCTGAGTCATCAGGCCCCTGGGCGGTGGCTGGGGCCTCCACAGTGGCTGACGTTCCACAGGGACAGTGAATAGAGGGGGAGACGTGCACGCCTGGAAGCAGGAGGCTGGGACGGGCAGAGGAAATCACAAACACCTCGTGTTTGTACTTGTGATCTGTGGGACACTGGTGGATTTTTCAACTGGCAGGTGACATGGCCCCCGGATCACTGTGGCCCTCACGAGGGATGGTTCGGAAGGAATGAGGCTAGATGCAGGAAGATACGGGGGGCTCACAAAGTCACAGAAGCCTCAGCTGGGGCAGTAGCAACGGGGTCGGGATGGGAAGTGACATGGGTAGGTTTAGTGGCACCTGGTGACTGGATGGAGGTGAAGGGAGAAAGAGGGACTCAGCGATGTGGGGAGGTGGTCCCCTGTACTATTTAGGGAACACAGGGAGAGGAGGAGGTCTCGTTGACTGAATGTTAACTGAGCACCTACAGCCACGGAGCCAACTGAGGACGTCATCACCTCACTCCTCAAGCCCCTTACTGGCCATTGGAACCTGATCCTGTTGTCCAGCATCTCACACATGATTGATTTTGATACGGCAACTCTCCCAGTACTAATGAAAATAGGAACTGCTGTCTGGCAGGGGTGAGGCTCGGATTTTAAACTCAGACGTGGAAGATGCTGAACTGGAGGAAGGGTGTCCAAAGAAGCTCTCAGCCCCAACGGTCAGCGGGGCCGCCTCGGGCCCTAGGTCAACCTGCCGAACCGGGCCCTGCGTGGATAGCTTTGCCCTCCACGGCCTTGAAGAATTCTAGTTAAGAAAACCTAAGTGGCAAAACAAAAAAAAATACAGAACGCCCGCTCGTTTTGTCAGTGATGACTTCCCTGGGTTTGCTCAAATAGTTTAGAGCAGCTAGTTGTCCCCAACCTTTCTGGCACCAGGGACCCGTGCTCCTGTGAGAATCTAAGGCCTGGTGATCTGAGGTGGAGCTGAGGCGGTGATGCCAGCGCTGGGGAGCGGCTGCAGATACAGGTGAAGCTTCGCTCACCCATCTGCCCACCCACTGCTCACCTCCTGCTGTGCGGCCCAGTTCCTAACAGGCCATGGACAGGTACTGGTCCATAGCCCGAGGGGTTAGGGACCTCTAAGTCTGAAGGATTTAACATTAATTATTCCCAAGGAATTGCAGCTGACCACTCCTGTGACACTCTTTGGCTGGCTTAGAAGGCCCCCTTCCTCGGCAGGCTAACTCCCTCTCTCCACAGTCTCATTTCCCGCCTTTTCCTGCCCTGCCCGCGGCCCCTCTCCCATGCCCCTACACCTAGACCCCTCTCCCGCCTCTCTGCCTGCAGAACTCCTACTTACCCTCTAAGGCCCAGCTCAAAGATTCCTCGTGGGAACCCCTTCCTCCAGGAGACCGGCCACTCTCACCTGCTGCGCCCCACGATGGTGGCATCTAGTCCTTCTGCGGCACACCTCTATCACTTTGTACTCTAACTACACTTGCGTCTTTAAGTTCAGAGCCGTATTGTACTACAGCTACACATTTACGCCTATGATGAAAGCTAAGGACGCGGACGCTGAAGCTGGACTGCCTCCGGCGCTAGAGAGCCTCACGCCGCCGCCACTTTGCAGCCGCATAACCTTCAACCGGTTCCTCGCGCCCCCGTCGGGGCCTCAGTTTGCTCATCCGGGCAACGGGAGTGATTGATAGCGATGCCTTCACCACAGCGTTGTTGTGAGGGTCACTAAAGTTAAAGACCGTCACGTGCTGGGTCCATCATAGGGTGTGTGGCTGTTATTATTCATGGTCTCTCCCGTTTGACTCACTTGCTGAGGATGAAGACCACGCCTTATTTATACTCACCCAGGATATAGCAGAGTGGGTGCTCAATAAATATTTGCCAAACTAAAATGATCACAAAACGTGATTACTATAGCATTAATAGATATCCAGTTGACAGATTGCCAGGTCAACCAACTTCTATAGAAACAAAACTATTTTAACAAATAAGAAAGATGAAAGGGAAAGCTCCATTTGTGAAACACTTATTCTGTGCTTTGTGCTATACAGCCATGATCTACTGCATCCTCACAATAACCCTGCAAAGAAACAGAGGCTCAGAGAAGTGGAGTCCCAGGGCCAAGGTCACATGGCCAAGGAACAGTAGTTCTCATGTGGAACCAAGCTGATCAGATTCAAATGTCTGTGATCTTTCCATGACAGCTATGTTCTTTGGGAAAAGTCGGAGCAGTTGAGATGTAGGAACTGCTGTTTAATGGCAGAACAAGGAGGAAGACACCAGCACTCACCTTGCCTGAGCTAAGGCCAGCAGTGTGAGAGGGACTCACACGGACATGGAGGCTGCCTCTGTCCTCACATGCTGCCCAGCCAGGCCCAGGAAGGAACTCTCTCTCTCCTCTGTCTCTGTCTCTGTCTCTGTCCCTGTCTCTGTCTCTGTCTTCTGTCTCTCTCTCTCTCTCTGTCTCTCTCTCTCTCTCTCTTTCACACACACACACACACACACACACACACTCACACACACACACACTCACTCTAAAACTGAAGAAACTGGAGACTTGACCAAGGCCACACAGCTAGTGGCAAAGGCAGAACTAAATCAAAATCTCCAGACTTCCGACCCAATGTTCTTCCATCATAATTGATTCATGCATCTGAAGAGGTCACTCAGAAGAGACCCTGGGAATTAGTCTCTCCTCATTTTGAATAATAACGTCACATTTATTTGGTGTTACAATTTGGCAGTGCTTTTCAGCGATCACCGTATTTAATGTTCAAATCTCCATGGTAAGGAGAACGTGGAAATTGACGCCCAGAGAGGAAAGTAGGAAGCCTGCAGTTGCCCGGATGGAAGGTGGAACCAGGTCGGCAGTCCAGGGCCTGAGGTGCCCTTTCCATCGAAGATGCTGTCACATTCACCCAGGAGGTGACACAGCCGCACAGGGGCTGCCCAGGGAAGCCAGCCCTGCTGATCATGACAACTGAGCAGCAAAAAGAAAGCTCCCCACATGCTCTGCCCCAAATCCCGCCTGTTACTGAGGCCATTTACTAGATCCTACTTTTGGTGCACGGAAACTTTATGTGGCCATAACCCATCCATGATTAGTGAACAATCAATCGGGAGCCGCTCTGCAACACACCTGAGATGACACATCCCGCTCAGGAGGAAGGAAGCTGTGGTGGGAGCCGTGTGGGGGGGCGTGAGAACACACGGACGCCGGGCACCGGCCAGGACAGGCAGCCCGCCCGGCCTCCTCCGCCCGCTCCCGGATCTCCCACGGTGGCTCTCCCACGGTGGCTCTCCCACGGTGGCTCTGACCAGGCTGCGGCTCCCCTTTGCCTCCCCCGGGGGCCACGTCTCTGAGTGTGTGGGGAGCAGCAGGGCGCAGGGCATGGCCCTGGAGACAGACAGGCCTGGGGTCAAAGCTCAGCTCGGCCACCTCCTGGCAGGGGGGCCCTGGCCAAGCTCCTTCACCTGCTTGTGTTCAGCATCCTCCCCTGTCAAAAGCGGGACCAGTGTCCAGTTCCTGTGGCTGCTGTGAGAACTAAAGAATATCTTACACTTGGACTTCACACGGCACTGTTTTTTTTTGTTATTTCATTTCACTTTAGAATTTCTGGTTCTGCCTTGCTTTCCTGATCACCTTCTAGATTCTCTGTGGAGGCTCATCCCAGCCAGCTTGGCTGGAGTCTGAACGCCCACCCAGCATCCCCCTCAGTGCCTGGGTCCAGCTCCTGCCCCTCAGCTGTTTCCTGGCCCCCTTGGGTGGTCGCCTCATGCTTCCCATACTCCTTTGGGCCACGCAGCGGGGTCTGACCCACAGCCTGGCTCCCCAACCCTGGCCTCACGGCCTCCCACCCCGGCTTTCTCCCCTGCAGTCTCCTTTTGAGATGCCAGGAGGCATTGCAGCTAATCCCATCTGAACCCGACACTGAATTGCTGAGTACACTCCCCTTCCAGCTAAAATCGTTTTTCCTATACTGAGGCTTTACTGCTAACGAACAGGCAAAATAATCTTTAGCTCACCTCCAAGGATATTGGCTACATTAAAACCAACCCCCCAGCTTTTCCCCCTTCCTGGTCCTCACGTGTCTCCAATGTTCTCGCCATACTTCGCCATACTTTACACACTGAACTTAAAAAAAAAAATACAGGAATATCAATGTCATATTTTGCAGCAGTCAAACCAGGTGTCCTCCCTCCCAGTGCTCTTCCACCGTTTGGAGTATTGATGAGTGCCAGGCACTGGGCTAGGCTTGTCAATATGAGATCGAATCCTATAAGATGAGTAATAATAGCATTTTCATTTTTACACTTTGTAGCTAGAGATTCCCCCCCCATACTCTAAGACCCTACAAAAAAAAAAAAAAAAAAAGAAGCTGAGTCGACTTAATTGCTAATTCCTCAAAGGCAGGGAAAATATCCCAGCATCTCTCGGCTGCCCCACCTCTGTCGGCCCCCACCTAGCATGGACCCTGCATGGATGGGACTCAGCAGACGCTGGTTGGAACCCACGTCACTGTCTCCCTTGCTCGACGTTGTTACAGTTTGTCCAGGATCACAAGTGACAGTACTTTGAATGCTGATCCTGGGTGGTTTCAACCACTCCCAGGACTTTAGTTAAAGGGCGCCCTGGATGCAGGGGACTTCCCTCGCTTCCTATGTCTGGTAGATGCTTCCCTATTGGTCTCCAGACCTGTATAATGAGACATCTCCATAGGCTTCGGAAATTCGCCACGGCCAACACTAAATCCATTGTCCCTTCCCTCAAATCTCCTCCTCCTATGCCTCCTTGTCAGTAAATAGTAGCACGTATGTCCCCAAACCAGAACTCTGGGAGTCCAACCTCTTCTAGTCACCAAATTCTGACATTTCCCCCTCTTAACACATCTTACCAGCCTCTGCTCCTCTCCGCATTTCTCACCTGCATTATTGCAGTGGCCCCCTAAAGGATCTGAAAGCCAGAAGCAGAGGCACTGTGCCGGGTCCTTCCCACATATCATTTTCAATCTTTATAAAGCACTAGAGGGTGAGCTATGTGAAACCGCTGTTTCTATAGGTCAAAACAGTCATACAGATATTGGAAATTTCATATCGTTCAGCCTAATACTATTATCATTCCCCGCCCCCATTACGACTGAGGAAACTGAGACTTAAAGGATCAATAAATCATTTCCCCAAAGTCAGACACTGAGGGGCCAGGATCTGAACCCAGGTGTGTGTTCAAATTCCCAAAGGTCATACTTTTTCTGCAAAATCATATCATCTTTCAGGATTCATAAGCCAGTTCCTAGAGGAAGGCTCACCGCTTAATACTTTAAGATGTAATTAATAACATATAATAACTACCCTGGATGAGCACTTTCTATGTGCCTTACATTTATTATTTTACTTAATCCTCACAGCTACGATGAGAAATCTACCGACATCATTTCTTTCCTTTCTGCTTATAAAATGTTACTTTTTAAAATATGGGTTTTTTTTGTTCTTCAGTATTCTTTGGGTATGTATGTGATATCATTTTTAATAATGTTACAAATAAGGGATCTGAGGTTCAAAAAAGTCAGGTGACCTGTGAGTCGCACAAGAAGTGACAAGTCTGGCAGGCAGGAATAGTAAAGGGCAGAGAGGGGCAAGGCAGCGAAGTCTGCGATGACGCCTGGGACCAAGGCCATGAACCTGGACACCTACTGCCCTGAGTACCGGTGGCAAGGGCCGTGGCTGGCCAGCCTGGCTCAAGGTCACGGGGCATGGACAGCAGTGCAGGGTTGGTGGTTCTGGGCAAGAGCTCCAATCTCTACCAGAAGACCCCTGGATGCAAACCAACAAACCAAGAAACCAATCTACTTTTGAGAACCAGGCCTGGTAGCCAGTCGGGGAACTAGACAGTCGTTCGCCTGATCGTTTACACCAGCAGAGTGAGGACGGGATCGGCTGCAAGCACTGGATTTCAACCTCTGGTTTAAATCTCAGGGAGAAGCACAAAGGTGCTGACTAGTCAGAACCACCGGGGAGCTCTGTGGTGTTCTAAATGAGCCTGCGTGCGGGTTGGAAGCCGAACTGGGCTGAGGTTTACAGAGGAACACTTACTGTGCCACTGAAGGCCAGCTGCCCCCAAGCCACTTTCCCGTAAATTAACACTGTCCGTTTCCCTCCCCCTTTATTTCCATGGGAGCGGGTGGCCCTGGACAAGACCTTTGGCTAAGCTCTCAGATGGGCTCACAGAAAATGTCAGCCCAGGGTCCCCAGTCACTTAACTTGAGTGGTCACCTGTAAGGAAATGTCTTAACAAGTCAGAGAGGGGCAGTGGGGGCCATCTCTCCATGTGGAAGCAGGCTGTCTTGTCTGCTCCTCCCAAATCCGCTTCCCTGGGTGGGGGTGCTGAGTATCTCACCAGTCACTGTCCCCATGCAACGGACTTGGAACAGGAGGGGAGTTTGATTCCTCTTAATGCTTTTGAGCAGAGCATGGCTCCATCTCGTTCCTTAGTTCCCCATGGCCCAGATGAAAACGAGCTTCAAAAGACTTTATTAATGGCTCAGGAGAGCATGACGGAGATAAACACAGGGATGAGCAGGCTGCTAGATCGTTCTGTTTATACATACTCTCATCTCAGCGTGACAGGGCTCTTCCGTGTGCCCTCAGATGGCGGGAGACAGCGTCTTCCCACGGCCGAGGAGCACATCCAGATTCCCCAGAGGCTCTGCCGAGAGATCCCCGGCCAGCTCTGAGAGACCCGAGGTGTCCTCTCTAGGGGACACCTCGCCTATGACCCATATAGACAGGACAGCTGAACTACAACTTCCAGACAGCATTTTAGGGTATTAGGATGCAACCCCATCAACTCGTAGCCACAGAGAGACTTGTTCAAGAAAGAGTATTTGTTACTGGACAGCACCAAAATCTTCATCCATCTAATGGGGATTATAATAAACCCCTCTGGCCCAGAATCCTCAGATCTGCATGACCATGGGACACTTATAGAAGTAAATGTACTTGGAGAGCACCAACAGGAGCCCATAAAAACCACATTAATAATGTGGACCGATTACGATGTCAATGTGTAAGACATGGTGATACAGTGCTATGAGTCCACGGGGACTTGCGTCCGTATGTATTATAACACTAAATACACAACAATTAATCGGAGCGGCCATGTACCCTTTTGCCTCCACCTCAAATCCAGAGATGCCATGATCTTCTTGTTAGTGTCTCGCCTGTCAAATTTTTAAAGCATCCCCTGGTTATCTACCAAAGGGCGAATCCAGAAGCAGCAGAGATAAGTCTGAGAAATCTTTTTTATTCTGAGCTTTAAGCACTTTCTAAATATCTACAATTTGCAAATGCATCAGAAGGGAAGTAAGAAAAAGGCAAGAGAAAGAAGTGGCCATTTACTGGCACTGCAGTGCCGGGTGCTTTAAGGTTATCTTACTTAAAACTCTAACTCGTGTGCGTCAGCCAATAGCCCGATGAGGCAGTTGTTGTTTGGGTTCATAGAGAAGGAAACGGGGCTCGGAGAGGGGAAGAAATAAAGCGAGGCCACACGTGTAGTGGTGCAGTGTCAACACACACATAGTCAGCTCAGAACCCAAGCTCTTTCCACGATACCATGTTGGAAAAGGAAGTGGGGGTACTGAGCCTCAGCATGGTCATGTCTGCCTTCCTACCACATTAAAAGCTCCCTAGCAACAAGACCTATGAGGTTTGTTCATTGCGTAATCTCAGTGCCAAGTTCAAAGCCAGAGACTGGAGTTAAGAAAGCTCAGGAGAAATTTTGAACTTTCTGAAGGGTTGTCGTCATAATGTCATCATAATTTGTTCCCTATACAGGGAACAAATCACGAGGAATGGGGAAGAAAGGGTGAAAGAAGTTTTAACTCAGAAATATTTTAAAATTTAGAGGAGTCCCATGGTGGAATGAATTACCTTGAAATGTGTTCAACTGCCCCTTTCTGAAGATGACCAAGCACAAGCTGACGCCTGGTCACCAGTCCAAGTATGGAGGGACTTCGCCCAGAGTGGGGTGGCCTGGATTGTCTCTCAGGCCCTTTCGATCCCTAACATGTTCATTCTTTGGTACCAGCTTCAATTGCAATGTGGCCAGGTCTCTTTGCCTCTCAAGGTCTCGGTTTCCTTGTCTATCCAGTGGAGGCATTTGTCTGCATAGGCTCCCAGGATTCTTTCTACAAACTCTCTGGAGGACAAGGATTGTGACAAGACTGCCTGTAGGACAGCTCTGAGAGGTCACAAACATCCTCCCTCATGTGGATGTCCACCCTGTGTACAAGCTCTGGTCTCCTCAGGCCAGGAGCTCAGGTTGCTTCACTACCCAGGCCGGGAGACAGACCAGGTCATCCTCCTTCCAAAAGTAAAGTGGGAATCAGGCAGACCTGTAAGGTTGGACCTAAATCTGGAAAGTGCTCACATGAAACAACGTTAAGCAATATAACAGGGTCTGTGTTTCTTAAGGAAGAAAGATGAAAATGCCCCTGCTCCATATAAATCAATCAGTGGTTCTCAGTGAGACGGGTCCTGCCATCTAGGGAGGGTTTGGGACACTTCTGGGAGTGCTTTTGGTCGTAGCAGTGAATGGAGAGTGTTGCTGGCATTTGGGGGGCAGAGGCCTGAATGCCACACTAGCCACTTTGTAAACTGAAAGACCTATTTATACATAACACGGCGATAGCCTAGAACCCAGCTCCATGTCACATAGAAACAAAAAGAATGTTCTCCATGATTTAAGTTGAGTACCACAATTTTCCAGGAGTACAACAATCACGTAGAGGGAAAATTATACTTTGCCTTCTTCTCCTGGAATTTTATCACGAGTTGTTCAATATTTCAGAAGCATCACATGACTAGTGGCATATGGCTTATGGTAACTGTCACCCATACAACAACAGTGATTACATACAAAAAGAGAGTTTAAAATGTCAATGTTTTTTAAATACCATATATATTATATATAATATCATATATATAAGGAAAGAATATGAATAATGTTTCATCAAATTGTCTTAATTTTCTTACATCCAAATTTATTCATTATAGGTAGGTACAAGTATATGACCAATTCATGTCTACTTGGTGTAATGAATTTACTTATTGAGATATATAAAATTATGTTATAAAGAACATTTCTTTATTTTCTCCTTTAAAGAACAATAAGGTAGAGGTTTTTTTTTTTTAAGAACTATGTGTGATTATATTTCATTTCAGGAAGGCAAAGAGAATGTAATATTACAAAATATTTTTTATAAAAAGGAGAGGGCATTGACGTGACATCCCTGTAGCAATAAGCACACTAAGCATCCACCAAAAACAAAAACCAAAAAAATAAAAAATAAAAAACAAACAAACAAACAAACTAGGGCTTCTTAGAAATCTGGCTGAGTCCTAGGCTGGGCAGGGAAAATACGAGAAAAGCATTTTCTATGAGCATCTTGCTGTAGGAAAAGTAGAGAGTGCTTAAAGAGAAATAAGAACCGCTAAAAGGATACAGGGCTCCACTGGCGAAATCTTGGATAGTCTGAGCATCAAAAGAAATAATGAAACTAAAGGATTATAACTCACTGAGTAAAATAAGAACCCAAGAGCCCACCTAACAAGCATGCATATACACACAGATAAATATATTAAAAGGCAAAGTTTTCCTCGCAGCAGAAACTCAACTAACAAAAGGGGGAGTGGAGTAGAGTGTCACCATTTAGCAACCACATAATAACTGATTTAGGTAGAATCATTAACTGAGGTTAAAACTAGGTGTGAGGGTTTGAGGAGTAACAGGATGCTATGGAGTCCTAAAGTATCTTCCCACAAAGTGCTTATCCCTTAGAAAGGGGAAAATGGCAACTTTTCAGTGGAAATCTTGCAGGCACACTTTAACCACATCGCGTTAATAAGACACACTGACATCATGTGCCTGCAGAGATGACACCCCTGAGAAAAACACAACCCCACTTCTGTGCTGCTACTGCCAAAAACACATGCCTTGAATCTAATAATAAGGAAACCCCAGACAAACCCAAACTGAGGGGCAGTCTGCTAAGGAGCCTGTATTCATCAAAAACACCGATGGCATGAAACACAAAGAAAGGCTAAGAAATTCTTCCAGATTAAAGGAGATTAAAGAGACACAGCAACTGAATGCAAGGTGAGATCCAGGACTTTCTTTTGCTATACATCATGGGGACAATTGTCAAAATCTGAATAAATTCTGAATAGGATTAAATTAGAAAATAGTATTGGATCAATGTTAATTTTGTGATTTTTGATGACGACGCTCTGGCTATAAAAAAAAAATGCCCTTTTATTTAGGAAATATGCACAGAGTGTTTTGGGGGTAAAATGGTGTCATGTATGCTACTTTTAAAAAGGAGAAAGCAAATGTGGAAGACTGTCAATGTTGGGGGTTCTTTGAGTGAAGAATGTGTAGAAATCATTTGTATTATTCTTACAATATTTTAAGTTTGAAATTATACCAAAATAAAAAGTTAACATGGAAAAGAGCCGTTAGTTCCAAAAGGATAGGATAGCACTGTTATTAGGTCTATTCTAGCCAAATGAATCCTTTTATCCTGCTCTTATACGTCTTCTAGAAAATGTATGGGGTTAATTCCAGACAGAGGGTGGGAGAAGGGGGTGTGTGTTTCGGAGAGAGGAAAGAACAAGGGAATCATGTTTCATTAATGAGGCCAGAAAATTCGATTACAACATCTTTCTAAATCCAAATCTCAACGTCGCTTCGTCTTTCAATGAGAGCTCCTCCAAGAAGCAATTATACAGAAAAAAAAAGATGAACAAGAAAAAGAGTAGGAGAGATTTCTTCATTTCTTCGAAGATGAGGAGAGAAGGTATAGGCAGAGCAATTTTCATAATTTCCCTTTGAAACAGGCACTGAACTCAAAATTGCTTCCACTATTTTCTTGTAGAAAATTAGACACCTCTACTCAAGTGACTAAGGTGGCATCACTAAGAACTTCTGCAAAATGAAATGAAAGGACAAAAATTGAAGGGTGAAAGATGACCTTTTCCTCGCTTTTGGAAGCAGGGTTTTCTTGACCTTTAAAACAGTCTCCCAGAAAAATGTTTACTTCTTTCACTTTTCCTTTTGCGAAGCTTGCTGTTATGGTTGAGGATGGCGGGCAGGGCAGGGGTGGAGAGCCCATTAAAGCAATGGGCCTCTAACGATCACATTTATTTCGAAATTCCACATAGAAAATCAGGACTGCAAAGTGGTGAGATTATAATAGTTGTGATTTAAAACACTAAATGTATTTCGGGCCAAACTGAAGTTTAGAAAATTAAACAATAGAGTTTCTACTCTTTAAAGTATTATTGCACAGAGCTGTCCTTGGAAGGTGGAAAAAAAACATCTAAGGCAGACAAAAAAAAGTTTAAGCCAAGCCGGGATGTCATTCAGTCGAAGAGAAAATATCAGCTCTTTTCCTCTCCTAAATGACCTATCATCAAATAATGGGATAATTAGTCTCAAGATTAGATTTTTATGAAAAATTAAAATAAGTCCATTTCCAATAAGCCAGAAACACCCAGAATGCTTTGTGTAAACTCTCGTAAATTTCCATCTAAGACCACAAAACCTCTCAATGTTCTTTCATTTCACACACATAAGCCTGAGGGTCCCCTTTGTGGGTCCTTTTTGTGCTGGGCACTGGGGAGATGAAAATAAATCTCTAAGCTCCCTGGGGCCCCCCAGTTTAGCAGGAGCAGCTGATACGTAAGTGTCCATTCACTGAGGGGACAGAGTATGATTTTTACAGTATCCCTATTGTGCTACGAGTGAGGAAACTGAGTCTCAGAGTAATTAAGTAACTTATCCAAGGTAACTTGGAAAATGATGATGAAAGGATTTTCACCCAGGTCATTATAGACCCTTGCCTCACCGTCTGTCTCTCAACCAGAGACACGCCCAAAAGAAACCACGTTTGAGGGTCCTATAATAGAGGCAGCATATAAAATTGGAACCCCAGGGAACTGCCCGTGAGGCAGGGCAGCGGGGGAGTGGGAGGCGGAGTGGGAGGGGGTGTCAGAAAAGGCCTTCATAGATTTGGTGGCACCAACTCTGTCACAGGTTAACTTAGGAAGAGCTTGTCAGGAGGACGAGTGCAGGAAGAGCATCCCTGGCAGAAGAAAAAGCCAAGAGGTGCAGGAACTTGGGCAGATGCGAATCTTTCCAAACGGGCTTCAGAGGGAACCGAGAGGAGGGATGTCTTGCCTTAGCCAATATTCGCTATCCTCAGCCAACCACACCGCAGGACTGACTACTCAGGACAGAATGTGCAGTCACAGCTCAGTCACCCTCCTGGGAGCGGGCGAGGCGGAGGTGAGGCGACTGCCACCGCCAGCCCCAGAGCCGCTCCAGAGAGAGCAGCTGTAGTACAGCCTTCATTATCGGCGCTTCACTAAGCCCCAGGCTACACTGACCCAGCATTAGCAAGAAGATGATTGATTGCATAAGGCCCTTTGTGCTCCAGCTGAAACCTGGCAGCAGAAATTTGTGCAGAATTTTAACTCCAGCAGGGAGTCTTAAGGAAGTCCAGGAAAGCCAAACTCACAGAATCACAAAAGATTAGAACCGGAAGGAACCTTAGTGGCAGTCTATAATCTTCTTTTCTCGCTGAGGAAGCACTGAAACCTTGAGAGAAGAGGTAGATGACTTGGCCATAGCCAGCTAGGAGTTGGCAGCATGATATGACACCAAAAGCACAAGCAACGGAAGCAAAAATCAACAAGTGGGGTTACAGCAAACTAAAAAAGCTTACACACAGCAAAAGAAACTACTGACAAAATGAAGAGGCAACCTACAGAATAAGAGAAGGTATTTGCAAACCATATATTTGATGAGGGGTTAATATCCAAATTATATAAGGAACTCATACAACTCAATAGCAAATAATAATTTGATTTAAAGGTGGGCAGAGGACCCAAGCAGACATTTTTCAAAAAAAAAAAAAAAGACATACAAATGACCAACAGGTATGTGAAAAGATGCTCAAAATCACTAATCATCAGGGAAATAAAAATCAAAATTGTGAGATTATCACCTCACACCTATGGGTGAGAATATAAATTGGTACAATCATAATGTAGACCAGTATAGAGCTTCCCCCCAAAATTAAAAATAAAACTGCCATATGATCCAGCAATCCCATTTTTAGGTATCTGTACAAAGGAAATAAAATCGCCATCTCTAAGAAATACCTGTATTCCCATGGTCATTGCAGCATTATTCGGAATAACCAACACTTGGAAACAACATAGGCATCTATCAATGGATGAATGGATTTAAAAAATGTTACACACACACACACACACACACACACACAGACACACACACACACACACACAGAGTATTATTCATTCTTTAAAAAAAGAAGAAAATCCTGCCATTTGCAACAAGATAGATGGACCCTGAGGGCATTATGCTAAGTAAAATATGTCAGAGAAAGACAAATACTGCATGATATCATATAAGTGCAGAATCTGAAGAAGAAGAAGAAGAAGAAGAAGAAGAAGAAGAAGAAGAAGAAGAAGAAGAAGAAGAAGAAGGAGAAGAAGAAGAAGAAGAAGAAGGTGACGACAACGAAGAAGCAGCAGCAGCAGCAGCAGCAGCAGCCGCCGCCGCCAAACCCAAAGAAACAAATTAAAATTGTGGGCTGGAGGATGAGGGAAATGGGGAGATGCTGGACAAAGTGTACAAACAAGATGAATAGTTCTGGGGAGGTGATACACAGCATGGCGACTACAGTTAATGCTACTATTTCATATACTTGAAAGTTGCTAAGAAAGTGGATCCTAAATGTTCTCACTATTAAAAAAAATTGTGATTATGTGAGGTGATGGATGTGTTTGCTAACCTTACTGTGGTAATCATTTTGCAATACATACACGTATCAAACCATTATGTCGTATACTTTAAGAATATACGATGTCGTATCTCAATTATATCTCAGTAAAGCTGGAGGGGGGAAAAAAGAGATGGAGCCAGGACTGGAACCCACGTGTCCTGACCCTGGTCCAGTATTTCATTTCACTTTGAATCATCTAACCCGCTCTGTTCTCTCTAGCACTTGGCACTTAGCAGGTCACAGGAAATGTCTGACCCAAAGCGAGTCAGAGACGGGCGAGCACTAGCCTTTGTGGAGTCATGCGCAACCATGAGCCAGTACCTTTGATTCCGAACCTCTGTCTTCTCATCTGTCAACTGGAGATAGCGATGATTCCCCAAATCGAGTGAGGAAAACAGGTCAGGTGTATAAAAAGCACACGACACACTGCAAAGTACTACGCATGTGGCAGTTGTCACTCGGGCTGCTTAGAAGGACTTCCTCGTGAACAGGACCTAAGTGGGCTTCTCCAGAGAGGAACAGCATCTTCAGTTTTAGATGCTATCATTTTTCCAGTAAACAAATTGAGCTGTTAAGCAAGGGGCACAGAACAGCATGATATAGCTAAGCAGGAGGTGAAGTTCTATTCTTGGCAACGAAGGCAATAAAACTTGAGGCAGATGGGGAGGTGAAACCACGGCTCCTACGGCGTCTCTGCCAGCAGCCCTGAATCATCTGCCGCCTTCTGACAGCTGGAGGCCCCTCGCTGCTGTCTTCAGTCTTCTGCTTGTTCTGCCCCAGAACCCTGGGCCACTGCATCAGGCTCCAGGGGTGCCATGCTGCAGAAGCAGAAGGCACTCTATCTAGACTCCATGGCGGCTCCCAAGTCTGCTGCAGATGTATAAGAGCTCCGTGTGGGGGTGGAGGTTGGGACATCACCACAAAGACTGGAGAGCTGACCACCATGTCATGGGCCCAAGTCTGGCCCATGCCCTTATCACGTTTGACAGGCTGGGTCCAGCTGATACCCTTGGCCTTGGAGAAGCTAACTTTGGATGGCTAAACTCACAAGGGACAAAAAATTTTAAACCATCAAATGTACATGTTAACTTGCAATTCAATTTAACAAAGATATTTGACTTCCCAGTATGTGCCGGGCACTGTGAAAGGCACCAGGACTCCGATGATGCATGAGATTCACTTCCCTTGTGGAACTCAGAGCAGGAGAGAAAAGTAACTAAACTTGCAGTCACTACACAGTGTGACAGATATAAGTACCATGAAGAGAGAGAAACAAAATGCCCCCCAGACGTGAGGGGCACAGTAGGCTTTAGAGAGAAAGTAAAAGATAAGCAGGGGTCTGAGGAATCAGCCAAGTAGATCAGGTGAAAAAAGGCCGCCAGAAAGAAGGGCACAAAGGAGGGCGACAGATGCTCCAGGCAAAAGGAGAGCTGTGTGCAGAGGTGACAGAGGCACCGCTGAGGGCCTGCAACACCTAAAGATGGAAGGATCCCAGAGGAAGAGGTCGGAAATGGCAAGAGCTGAGGCTGCAAATGTGGGCAGGGCTCTACAGGGCATGTTAAAGAGTTTAAACTTCATCCTTTGGGTGAGCTTCAACCATTGGGTGACCCAGACTCAGCCAAATAAGCTTACTGCCTACATGAAGGAAAATGATGCAAATAGTCAACTCACCAGAAGTTTATTTGATATAGGCTTGTAATCAGGGTGAGGAATGTATGCCTCACGTGGCAGGTTTTCCTTCTGCCTTGACTCTGACCCACTTACAACTCCACATCTTCCTAGTTCTTAAACCCAGTGGAGAACATTGTTCTCTGGGGATTTTGCAAATAATGCACTTCATTCAACCTTGAGGAGCTGAATCAATAAAAGCTAACTTAGGGTGGTAACTGGAAGGGAAAACAGAAGAACCCATGCTCCCCCATTCCCTACAAGAAACTGCAAAACATTATTGAACAGGTTTTTGGCTTTATTCACTGAAAAATTCTTCTGCTACGAAATACAAACTCCTTCACCATAATAAATACTGTTTTGATAACAAAACTGTACTTTTCTCAAATACCCAGATGGGAGACCATATGTAAAATAAACTCCAAGGAATTTTTTTATTGGCCATCTGCTAAAATTGGAAAGAAAGCCTGCATCCTCCTTTAGTCTTCACGAAAATTTCCACTGAAGATCCTACTTGCTTCTTCCTAGTGCCACCTGCTGATCATACTTGGGTACCGGTTTTGCAAACGGTTATAGCAAAGGGAATGTGGATCTCCCAATTTCTTTAACAAAGTAAATTTAATCTGATTTAATGTGTGAAATAAAATACCCACAAAATGTCAGGTGTTAGGATGTTTTACAGCTACTCACACCTCCTCCTCCTGTTGTCACCGGGCATCACAAGGCAAAGCCCCCTCCACACACACGGCTCTGAGAGCTCACTGCCGCGGCACTCACAAGACAGTTCACCCTTGTGTTCAAACGCATCATTTTAAATAAAGCCTTGGGTTTGACTTTGACTGCCAAAGATGTATATGCACATATTTTTTAATATAGCAACTTTACTATGCTGGCACAAGTGTATAAAGATACCTATATGTGAGTATGCCTGAGAGCATTATTTATTAAACCGAGAAATATGAGAGCTACTTAAATGTTCATCAACAGAGGAATGATTTTAAAAGTTTTGATGCATTTATACAATGGACTACTGTATAGCATGGACATTGGAAAGATGTCTAAAATTTATTCATTGGGGGAAAAGGCAAGCTAAAGAAGAAAATGTATAGTATAATCCCATTTTTAAAGAAAAAAGCTGTGTGTTATAATGTGTATTTGTTTATACACAGGAAAATCTGCAAGAATATACACTAAAGTGTCTAGTCATTTCTGAGGAATAGAGACGTTTTTTCACTTTTTACTTTGCATGTTTTTATATTATTTAAATTCTTAATGTGAATGCATTGTTTTGTATTAAAACAAAGGAGATGTTAGAAAAAAGAATGCCACGTTCTTATCAGTTTTGCAGCTAAGAAAGCAAATACTCACTGGATGCCCACAATCACTCTGAGGTTATAATCATTTCCCCATTTAATAGATGGAGAAATGGGGCCGAGGGGAGAGGGGACTTGTCTGAGAGCCCAGGAGGAATAAGTGATGGTGCCAGGCCTTTCCAGCAAGTGACTATGGTCGAGTTTTCTTTGTCTCATTCTGCATGGGCCAGGCCCCAAATCAGCAGATTCTAAATTATTGTCATTTAAGAGACAAAGATCCTCCCTTTATATTAGGGAACCATCCAGTTCCAAGTACCCTCAGCATCAATCAAATGGGCTTTGACACGTGAGAGCTTAGAAAGCTGAAATAGGAAGAGACAGAGCTATCACCTAACCCTACCTCCCCATTTTACCAACAAGAGTCTCTCTGAATGGCTGAAATCAGAAAGCCAAAGTGAAGCAACAAGCATTTGTTCAGCTTTGTATCTTTTTCACTAAACATCCTCCTCTTCTGGGGCTTCTCATCTTAGCAAACGGCATCCCCACCGGATTCCTGGAAATTTCAGTTTGGCCTTCCTCCTCATCCCCCTTCTCAATCTGTCTCCAAGTCTGTCTTCTTGATGGTCTTCACATCTAGATAGGTTCCGTCTTCTAGATAGTCTTCACATCTGTCCTTCTCTGCACAGGACTCCTCGCTTAATGTCTTGATATAACCCTCTTTTGCCTACATAACATTGTACAGTGATTCTAGCCAGTGCCATAAGGCAAGAAAAAGAAATAAGGGACTGATTTTAAAGCAAGACCTAAAACCATCCTATTCTCAGAGAGCATGATAGTCTACATAGAATCTAGAAAATAAGCTACTGAAACTATTAGGTGAGTTTAGCAAGGTTGCAGGATACAAGATTAACACATAAAAATTAATTGTATTTCTACGTACTTGCAATAAATAACTAGAAACTGAATTTAAAAACAAAACATTACCAATGCATCAGAAATTTGAACTGCTTAGGGAGATATTTGACAAAAGAAGTGAAAGATTTGTACATTAAAAGCTAAAAACAAAAACAAAAAAATACTCAAAAAAATTAAAGAAGACCTAAATAAAAAGGAAAAATATAACATATCTATGGGTCAGAAGACTCAATTCTGTTAAAACGTCAATTTTACCCAAAGCGATATATAAGATATATAGGTTCAATGTATTTCCAAACAAAATCACAGCAGACTTTTTTTTTATAGAGACTGACAAGCTTATCCTAAATTTCATATGGCAGATCTGCCAAGACAACTTTAAAAAAGAAGAACAAAGTTGGGAGACTAAGCTACGTGATTCTGAGACTAATCATAAAGCTATAGTAACCAAGACAGTGAGGTATTGACATAAACATAAACATATCAATAGAATAGAACAGAGAATTCAGAAATACACCCACACATACTTCAGCTAATACTTTTGACATAAGTGCAAAGGCAATTGGTGGAGGGAGGGAAGGTTAGTATTCTCATCAAATGTTTCTGAAACTATTGGATATATACATGCAAAAAAATGAACTTCAATCCATACCTCATATCATATTCAAAAGTTAACTCAAAATTAGAGAACTAAACTTAAAATTATAACACTTTTTTAGACAAAGATATAAATAGGAGAGCATGTTTGTGAGTTTGGGTTAGTTAAGATTCTGTATATGTGACACCAAAGCATGATTCATAAAAGGACAAATTGGTAAATTAGATTTCATCAGAAATAAAAACTTGCTCTTCAGAAGATACTGTTAAGAGAACGAAGAAAAGCACAGGCTGGGAGAAAATATTTGCAATTGGAATATCTGATAAATAACTGCATTCAAAATGCAGTTAAAAAAACTCTCAAAACTAAATAATTATAATAAGCAAGTCAATTTTTAAAAAATGGGCAAAAGATGTAAATATATATTTCATCAAAGAACATATTTGGATGGCAAATAAGCACATGAAAAGATGATCAACATCATTAATCATTAGAGGAATTCAAAACCAATAAGAAACCACTATACATCTATTAGAATGCTTAAAATTTCAAAGACTGACTATTAGCAAGTGTTGGTAAGGATGCGATAGAACTAAAATGCTGCTACACTGTTAAGAATACAAAACGGTACGACTACTTTGTTTAAAAAATGGGTACTTTCTTTAAAATTAAATTTATATCTACTATGTAATCCACACATTTCATTCCTGAACATTTATTCAAGAGGAATGAAAACACACCATGTCCACTCAAAGACTTACACATGGATATTAATAGTATCTTTATCTATAATAGCCCAAATCTAGAATCAATTAAATGTCCAGCAGCATTAACAATATAAGCAAACAATGGTCTATACATTCAATGGCATATTCCTCAGTAATAAAAAGGAATGAATTATTAGTGAATACTACAAGATGACGAAATCTCAAAATAATTACATTGGGTGAAAGAAGCCAGATAACCACCCCCCCCCCAAAAAAAAAGAGTATTGGCTGTATGATTTATATAAAACTCTAGTAAGTGCAAACCCATCTTGACAGCAAGCAGATCATGGTTGCCTGGAGATGGAAGGCAGAAGTCAGGGAGAAGAAGAAAGGAAGGACTACAAAAGGATGTGAGGAAACATTTTGGGGTGATGGATATGTTCATTATCTTGATTGTAGTGATGATTTCGTGGGTTTTTACATATATCGAAACATATCAAACTGCATGCTTTAAATATTTGCAGTTTATTATATGTCAATTATGCCTTAATTAAAGCTGTTTTCTTTAAAAGTATAAAACAAATAAGCTAACTTCAGTCTCAAAATATCTCCCCACAAGATATTTAATGATTACAGAGGGAAAAAAAATAGTAACTTTATAGGAGAGAAACCTAGCAGACACTACCTTAACCAAGTGATCAAAATTGACATTACCAGCATTAAAACATCTTGACACCCTGTACCTCCTGACCTGCTGCACTGAGAAGGTCACAACATCATTTTTGTGGTATTCTTTCCAAAAATGTATAATCCGAATCTAAGCAACAGAAAAATCAGACAAAACTGAGTTGACAGACACTTTCTTAAATAAATAACTGGCCAGTACTCTTCAAAAGAGTCAAGGTTATAGAAGACAGATAGATTGAGGAACAGTTTATAGCTCAGAGGAGATGAAGGAAAAATGACAACTAAATGCAACGAAGGATCAAGAAGTGGATTCTGTACCAAAAAAAGGACATTAGTAGGACAATAGGAAAAACGCAAGTGTAGATTGCATTTAAGGAATATAGATTATTTAGTAATAAGGAGTGTAGATTATTTAGTAATATTATATCAATGTTAATTACCCAGTTTCAGTACTTGTATAAGATGCTAATAATAGGGGAAACTAGATAGAGGTTATATGAGAACTCTCTGTACTATATTTGTAACTTTTTTGTAAGTCCAAAATTATTTCAAAACATTTTTAAAACTGAAGGCAAAATAAGAACATTCCCACACAAACAAAAGCTGAGAGAATCTGTCGCCTGCAGACCTGCATTACAAGAAATATGTTAAAGAAAATTCTTTAAATTGAAGGAAAATAATACCAAATAGAATTCCAGAGCTACACAAAGGAATGAAGAATGGTGGAAATATAAATATTTGGGTGAGTATAGAAGACAAATATATTATTCATTTTCCAGTTTCTTTTTTGATAATTGACTTTTCAAATGAAAATAACAATGTATTATGGGGTTTATAACATAGAAGTAAAATATACGACAATAGTGCAAAGAATGAGAGTGGGAATAGAAGTATACTATTGTAAGGTGCATATATTTTACTTAAAGTAATACTTAAAGGTAAATGTCTTAAGTTAAAGATGCTTGTAAATTCCAGATTCTAGGGATAGGACAAAAACTAAAAACATTTTTAAAGAGGTATAGCAAATAAGCTTAAAGAGGAGATAAAATAAAACACTAAAAATACTCGATTAATCCAAACACAGTGAATAGAAA
Source organism: Macroglossus sobrinus (assembly GCA_004027375.1). Taxonomy (NCBI): domain Eukaryota; kingdom Metazoa; phylum Chordata; class Mammalia; order Chiroptera; family Pteropodidae; genus Macroglossus; species Macroglossus sobrinus. The sequence continues at coordinate 78,971 of PVKZ01001759.1, read as the reverse complement.
AAAATAGCAAGATAGTATACTTGAAACCAATAGTACTGATGATTACATTAAGTGTAAATGGGCTAACCATGCCAATGAAAAGGCAGGATTTGTTAAGCAGGATAAAAGATCATAGCCCAGTTACTAGCTGTCAACAATAAGCACTCTTTAAGAATTGCAGATGGATTAACAGTAAGAGAATGGTAAAAAGATATACCATGCAAATACTAAGCCAAAGAAAGCTAGACATGCTATATTAATATCAAACAGAAAAGACTTTGGGACAAGGAAAGTTACCTTATAAAAGGGTCAAATTATCAAACTAATAACAGAGCTTCAAAATACATAAAGCAAAAACTGACATAATTAAAAGACAGTCACAGTAAGAGTTGGAAATTTCAACATACTCTCTGAATACCTGACAGTACAAGTAGGCGATAAATTAGTAAGGAACACTTGAACCATACCAACTGTCAACTGGACCTAACTGAGATTTATAGGATGCTATTCCAACAACTCCAGAATACATATTATTTTCAAATGCACATGAAACATTCACCAAGATAGACAGTATATGGGCTATAAGACAACTTTCAATAAATTTAAAAGGATCTAGGTAATACTGAATATATATGCTCTCATGTTAACAAAACTAAATTAGAAATCGATAACAAAAGATACCTGAAAAATTCCAAATTTATTTAAAAATTAAGCAACACATTTCTAAATAACCCATGGGTCAAATAAATCTCCAAGAAAATTAGATAACATTTTGAACTGAATAGTAATAAAAATGTAATACACAAAATTTCTGAGACCTATCTAAAGCAGTGCTTAGAGGGAAATTTATTGCTTTAATATTTAAAATCATCAAATATATGTTGCTCTTTTAAAAGTTAAATAAAGAAGAGTAAACTCAAAAGGAGAAGAAAAATAATAAAAATCATAATTAATGACATAGAAAATGGACAAAAGATAGAGAAAAACAATAAAATCATAAATTGTTTTTTTTAAAAACTCAACAAAATTGATAAACCTTTAGCTAGACTGATCATGAAAAAAAGTAAACACAAATTATTAATATCAGCAATGAAATTGGGGAGATCACTACATATTTCATAGGTATTAAAAGAAAATAAGGAATACTATTTTTTAGCTTTATGTCAGTAGATTTGACAACTTAGATAAAATGGACTAGTTCCTTGAAAGACAAATTATCTATATTTATTTTTTTTAATTTTTAGCTTAACATGTTCCCAGAAAGAAAGCTTCAAACCTAAATACTTTCAATAGTAAATTCCACCAAACACTTAAGAAGTACCAATTTCTCACAAAATCTTCAAAAAAACAAATAGAAGAAAAACATTTGCCAACTCATTTAATAAGGCTTATCTGATACCAAAACCAAAGACATCACATGCCCATATCTCTCAAAAACAAAGATACAAAAATTCCCAACGAAGTATATCAGCAAATAGAGCTTAACGGTATATAAAAAGCATAATACACCGTAACTAAGTATGGTTTGTGTCAGGAATGTAAAGTTAGTTCAACATTTAGATATAACAGATCGACAGTGTGATCTACCATATTACCAAAATAAAGAGAAAAACCATATCATCTTAGTAGATGCAGAAAAGGAATTCAACAAGATTAAGCACCCATTCGTGATGAAAAACTTTTTTCAAATTATAGAAGACACCATGCTCGACCTGATGAAGGGCATCTGTGAACAACCTCTAGTTAACCTCGTATGTAACAGTGAAGGGCTGTACACTTGCTCCCTAAGATGGGAAACAAAGCAAGGATGTCCATGCTAATTGCTTCTGCTCAACACTGTATTGGAGGTCCTAGCCCAGTGCAATTTAATAAGAAAAACAAATAAAAGGCGCATCAAATAGGAGGAATAAATAAAATATATTTATTCTCAGATTAATTAATTATATACATTGAAAATCCTAACAAATCTACAAAAAAATTCTAGAACTAATAAGAGAATTGAGCAACGTCAAATGATACAAGTTTAAAATTAAAAAGTCAATTGGATGTCTATAAACTAGCAACAACCAAAAAATGAAATTCAAAAAGTATCATTTAGAATTGTATAAAAAAATGAAAATACTGAGGGATAAATTTAATAAAATATACGTAAGACTTATACTCTGAAAGCTATAAAATATTGCTGAGATAAATTTTAAAAGACATAAATAAATGGAGATAAAAGTCACGGATTACATAACTCAGCATTGTTAAGGTGGTCACTGTCTCCAAATTATCTGTAGATGCAATACCAAATTCAATACCAAAGTCCTAGCAGTCTTCTTTGTAGAAATGGGCAAACTGATTACAAAATTGATATGGAAATGCAAAGGACCTATAATAGCCAAAACAATCTGAAAATAAAGCAGGAAGACTTGCACTACTTAATGTCAAGACTGACTATAAAGCTGTAGTAATCAAGATAATGTGGGGTATCAGCATAAGAGTAAACATACAGACGAATGGGACAAGACAGAGTCCAGAAACAGACCGAAACATATATGGCCCACTGGTTTTCAATAAAGATGTCAAGGTAATTACGTTGGGGAATGACCGTTGTTTCCACAAAAGGTGCTGAAACAACTGAATAGCCATACGGAAGAAATCAAACTTTGACCCCGATCTTATACACAAAAACTAACTTGAAATGGATCATAGACATAGCTTTTAGCTTAAAAGCTAGAATTATAAAACTTCTAGAAAAAAAAAGTATAAAATCTTCATACCATTAATACAAAAAATGTCTTGGATGTCACACAAAAAGCATAAACTATAAAAGAAAAAAATTGATAAATCAAAGTTCATCAAAATTAATAACTTTCACTCTTCAAAAGACAGTTAAAATGAAAATTCAAGGTTCATACTTTGAAAAGCCAAGTGGGAGAAAATATTCACAATACATATTTAAATATATCACATTATTTACATAAAAGACTCACACATGGAATATATAAAGAATCTACAATTTAAAATGCTAATAAAAATGAGTGAAGATTTTGAATATACACTTAAAAAAGATATTCAAATGGGCAAAAAGCATATGAAAAGATGCTCAGCATCTAGTCATTAGGGAGGTATAAATTAAAACCATAAAGAGATACAGCTATACATCTCTCAGAATGTCTAAAATTCAAAAGACTAACAACAGTACCAAGTATTGGCAATGATGTGGAATGAACAGAACGTCCACACACTGCTGGTGGGAGTGTAAAGTGGTATAACCACTTTGGGAAACAGTTTGGCTATTTCTTATAAAGTTAAACATACACCTACCATATGATCAAGAAATTCCACTCCTGGGTATATTACCCAAGAGAAATGAAAACATATCAACAAAATGACTTGGGCGTGACTAGTCACGGCAGCTCTAATTATAATGTCTCCAAAGTGGAAACAACCCAAATGCCCATCAACTGACAAATGTATAAACAAATTGTGGTGTATTCCCACAGTGGAACACGTCTCACCATAAAAACATTGACTACTGATACACACTACAAACGTGGATGAATCTCAAAAATATCATTCTGAAAGAAAAAAAAAAGACTCAAAAAAGTACATATCAAAGGATTCCATTTATATGAATTTCCTGAAGAGGCAAGATTTATCTATAATGAAAATGCACATCCAGAGGTGCCCTGGCTGGGGGTTGAGGGGACTGACTGACTGCAAGGAGGCACAGAGTAAGTTTTGAGGTTGATGGAACCGCTTTTCTCACTTATCTGATTTTGAAGGCACAGTTATACCTCCTTTAAACTCAGCCTTGCAGAACTGTTAGACATAGAGTTATAGAAATAGGAAGGAAAGGGATGCCACATAGGGACAATAGCATGAGCAGAGTCCCAGAAATAGGAAATTGGCATAGGGGTGGCGGGGTAGGGTCAGTGTGAGGAGCAACTGATGGTTTAGCGTATTTTTAAAAATTCACTTTATTGAAGCATAATTTGCATATGATAAAATACACTCATTTTAAGTTAAAGATTTGATGCATTTTAAGAAATGTATATAGACCCACATGACCACCATCTCATAGAGATTCCATTTAAAATTACCACTTCAAGCTTATTTTGTGCTTTATAAATCATAATTATATTATGTTTTATAATTTAATATTAAAACCAAAACAACATGCAGGCAATACAACAGACTGTAGAAAGCATTGAAATTATCTCTAAGTCAAAATCCTACTTCTCAAGCAAGTCATTTAATTTCTCAAAGCCTCAGTTTCCTCATCCATAAAATGAGGATAGTACAACCAGTTTTACTTCAAGAACGGCTGTGAGGATCAAAAGAAATAATGTTAGGCTTCTAGCACAGTGCCTGGAACACAGTAGGACCAACAAACGGATGTAACCTTATCACAACTGGACAGGCATTTGTTGTGTAGTTCCCCTCAGAGGTATGAGATGGGCCATGGAAACTGCTGACAAAGGCTTTGAGATGGTCCTAAATGACATCATGAAAATACTAACCGAAATGACAATTCTGAATTCAGCTTCCCTATTAGTTCTGCTTCACAATTAGTGGTGAAGGCTCCGAAGTATTTCATGCTCAAACACACTGCTTCGATAGAGAAAGGGTGATTTGAAAATGGATTTGGGTACAAATTTAAATCGGGCCACTTAAAAGGTTTCCCCGTCCCTGTTTGTCAGACCTGGGCCCTGGCATTGAAGTGTAGCCCAATCTCACCTTTCACACCACTGGATGCTGGGGAGACCACCCTTCTAGGATTGAACAAATAGTCCCAGCCCTCTTGTGCGCTCAGCCATCTGCTCCAGCTCTGTCCCCCTGTTTCTCCAAACGACAACCCCATGATCCAGCTCCAAATATCAGCCTCAGGCCTGTCTCCTAGTGTCAAGATGCACCTCTTTAGATTACCTACCTGTCACCCTACCTGTTCAACTCTGCAAGCTGCCATGATCGCTGTCAACACCTACTGTGTACTGTTAAACACTCCCCTGGCCAGACTCAGCTTTCTGGGGGGCCCCTTGTCCCAGCTCCCAGCACAGGACTCAGGACGCAGTTGCAACCATAATATAATTCAAGGGTCACGGGGACGGAGGGCATCTACCTGAGCAACAAAGAGCTGGAACTCGTCAGGCAGAATCCATGAGCGAGGGTAGAAGTTGTACTCCTCAGGAAAGAGATTCTGCATGATTCTCACCGCTCTGCTCAGAGTAATTTTACGCACCATCTCCGTCATGCCTGGGGAGAAGAGAAGCTGTGAGGTTTTAACAACAGTGGGCCACTAGCTATAAAATAGTCATTATTTGGGACTTTTAAAACCACCCATCCAACATATGCACTTTTGCAGACAAGATAAAAAAAAGTATGAGTCGTTCCCCACAGCGATGACTTGTGGTTTGTGAAGACCCACCAAATTAATGAAAAACTTGAAGCAATGGGGGAATTTTGTTTCCTTATAAAAATGAAGCATCAGTTTGAAGAAATGCATTTCTACTTAGCTTATTATTCCATTCTTTGTCATCCCCCCTAGATAATAAATAAAGAGAATTATTTATATCTTCCACTTAAAACATATTATCCTCTTTAATTTGGGACCACCATAGGTACTTCTAGAGTCCCCTCCATCTACCCTACAGAAGATTATCTAGCGCTCTGCTTACACCATGAGAAGCTTAATTAAGTTGCTTTGTTTTAATCTTTCATGAGAATTAATTTTAAAAACAAGTATGAGAGAGAAAAATATATAACTTTCAGCAAAAAAATCTATCTCGTTGAAATAAGGACAGGAAGTGAAAAGGATATCAGCATAATTCATTGTTTAAGAGAGAAAAAAATGGAATCTGTAGGAGTTCTTCAGTTCTAAGTACTGACACTGAAATTGATCAGATTTCATAAATTTGTCCAGAGGGGATAGAAATGTCTCACTTACAAAACATTTTAAAAGAATGGTGGACTTTTTTCCTTGTCATATCTTTAGTAACTCTGACAAGAGAAGAAATTGAGTGTATATCTTAGCAAATGTAAGCACACAGGTAAACATTATTTCACATTTTAACACTCTTATTTCTTAAGGCAAATATCACCAGTAAAAATGGAGACTAAAAACGATCTCCACACTGAAAGAGGCTACAGAGTTCTATTGCTCACACTAGACATTTGCTTAGCAAAGTTATTTTTAATAGAAAGTATGAAATTCCATGTCCGCTTGACATGTTCGAATTATCACACATTCCAAATGGGCACGATCAGAATGAATGAGCTTTCTCTAAACCCCCATGTACGGGAAGCAAAGGATAAGCATCTGAGAATAAGGGTTTTGATACCTATTTCTTGCTTCCCTCAGCGTATTAAAAAGAACAATAAATACAAAGATCGCAGCTTCAAGATGTCAATGCCAAGGTTCTCAGCTCTTATTTAGAAGGATATAGAGAAGGGTTAAGTAAGAAATAAAGGAGCCTAAAAAGCACTTATAAATATAAACTGCTCTAATGTGGACTCTTCAATATTTAAAAAAAGAAAGGAAAAAAAAAACACTGAAGACACTGTTCTGAGCTTCCCAAAAAATAAGTATGAGTTTGGAAAATTATGGCTATTCCTTTTTATTCTCCTGTGAGATTAGAGATTTTGAGTTATAAACACTGGAGCTGAACACCACAGACACAAATTTCAACTTTTTCAGAACCTCTTCATTTGCATTCTACTAACATTTTAGTTACACTATTAAACTAAAAACCTTCATAACTAACTGCAACACAGCACCTCACATCAAAGAGATGATGCCCCCTACCAGACAGCTGTGGTATTTGCTGTGTTTTAGTGTCGTCGTGACAGGGGAAGGTTCAGAAAGTCCCTCAGCAAGTCAGAGGGACTCACGCAACACAGAGTGTTGCGAGTTCAGGAGCACGATCCGAATGCTCCCGAAAAGTTCTGTGAAAATCCATGCCCAGCAAACTGAGTGAACATTCAGCAATGGCTCCTTCCGTGCTGTGAATCGGCAGTCCCCACACCAGCTCACAGATCTGTTTCCGAGTTCCCCTTTGCATCTGTCCCCAGGTAGTTCTCTACTAAAACCAGCCAGGTTCAGAAGCACCCCTACAAGCCCATGGCTACTTTTCCCAGACAGTCCAGCCTGCCGGCTGTAGACAAGCTCACCCCTAACCCTGCCCGAATGCCTGTCTCCAGAAGGCGTCAATGTAGACCTCCCTCAATCCACTTACCACCAATTTCTTTGTTCCTACGCCATATCTAGGCTGTGTTTCCGCCCAGTGCTGCCAGAGAGAGTGTCTCCCACCCCTCACTTGACCCCACATGGAAGCTGCTGGCATCTCTGCCTTTGGCAGTGATTCAGACACAGATGTGGGGAGTGCTATTTTCTCTCAGTAAGATGCTGACAAGAGTAGCTGGGCTTCTAGCTGAGCTAGAGGACATGGTTCCAGAGTAAATATGTGAAAAGGGAGGTCGCTGCCAGGCTCTGCTGGCTCCAGACTCTGCCCTCCCTTTTCTAAGGAGCTGTAGCACCTCACCCTACCTGTGACCCCTGCCCTAGGCTCTGCGACTCATTCTGACCCAAAATGAGAGCTCTGTGTCTAACCATTAACTCCCAATATTAGGCAATCTTTGACCCCAGCTGAGTTCTTCACTTAACTAAGGACAATTTTAACTTCTTCTGAGCCTCCGTTGTTTTGTCCCCAAATTTTGGTACTCTGTCCTTTGCTCCTGGTGTCTGAGCGGCTGCCTTAGCAATGCCTTGGCCTTGTTCTCTCCGCTGTGCCCTTTGAGCCCACCCTGCGAGGGCTGGGGTCCTCCTGCCCATGACTTCAGTGCCTACTAACACATTCTTGTGAGGCTGATACCTACTTGGGTTTCTCAACAAGGTCTGTCCCCAGATGTCCCTGTGGTAGGAGTTCTCCTAGCAACTGGGAAAAACCCCAACTCAGGTCAGAGCTTCTCACACCAAGAGCTTGCCCCCTGCCACACCTGAGCGTGGGTTCTTCTGTCTGCTACACCAGAGTCTCAAGGCCTGGTGTGTCTCACCCACATGGAGATACCCAAGAATGTAACAGTTTGATCCTCGGGCTTGCCCAATTAAAAAATAAAATAAAATAATATCTCAGCTATGTTGGGAGCATTATTCAATCCAAATACCATTTGTAACTACAGTTCTTGGCAAAGACACATTACAACCATCAAACGACAAATACTTTCAGATCCAGCCTCTTCTCTCTATTCCCCCATCACCACCAGTGAGTCCATCCTGTGCCTGGATGCTGCAGAGGCCTCTGAGCTCTCTCTTCCCTTTCTCAGCCTTTTCACCCACCTCCAATGCACCTCTCTAGCTAGTCTTTCTAAAATCCAAGTGGGTCCGCGTCACTCCTTGGCTTAAAAATTCCTCTGCGGCTTCCCACGCATGACCTTTGGTTCCTGTCTATCACTCTCCACTGCCCATCACACCTGACCCTTTCTAACCACAAAGGGCCACTTGCCCTCCACTGAGTGAGCGGTGTGCTCTCAGCATTCTAAGTCTTTGCACCAACTCTGCACCCTTGTTCTGCATGAGGGTCAGGCCCATTCATCCCTGGGGCCTCAATTCACATGTCAACCCTCTTCTCCAGGATCTCTCACCTTGCCTGTCTCCCAAACAAATCTGGGTTAGGTCACGTGCCCTGGCTCCAAACTCCCACGGCATCCCAAGCTTCCTCTGGCATAGAACTTAGTTTGTATTTGACTTCCCTCACTACATGCCTTTCTCCTTATCTTTGTCTCCCCAGCCAAGACCGGCACTTGACAGATGGCTGCCCCAATAGATTCCTCACTGGAGCCTTCTCTCTCTCTACAAGAAAATCCCCTCCTCGTGGTGGACTCTCAGGCACCACCTGGCGCATGCTGCCAACATCTCAGACCCTGAAATGCACCAAAAGTTGTCTGTAAGCTGAGAATTGATGGTTCTGGACTTTCTTAAAGCAGAGACACATCTATATCAGAAGACTTTTATAGAAAGTCTAAATTCATCAGTGAAAATAAAATAATGTATCTTGAAGGAAATTCCCCTTGGAAAAGTAGCTAAAATCTAATGTGCTGACACAAATAAAATAAATTATTTCCATATGGGTATCCAAAAGTTTTCAGTTTATTCAGTGTAGGAATTTTATACTTGTCTGACACATTCACTAAGTAACATACAATGCATACGAAATGCAGGTTTTAAATAATGGGATATATAAGAGGCAGAAGGTCAGCTCGGACACAAACCAGAGCCAAAGGACAGAGTGCTCTGTAAGCAGCCCATTGCTAAGGCTCACTGTGTCCCACACAGCAGAGACTGTGGCGGCACCCATCCCCTTCCTCTGCCCAGAGGTTCAAGAGCCTGCTTCGTCATTAGAGCTAAATAATTGCTCTTAGCAAAGGGGGAATGTTATCTGTTCACACCACTGGCAGGTGGAACATAGGATGGGACAAATTTGCTTCTTTGAAATGAATATTCCTATATCCCCATTAATGAAACTAGCCCTTCGGGGGTATTTTTCTCTGTGTTGCTAATTTGTGTTCCATACGCAGAGCTCCAGCTCCTGCTACTTTCCTTCTCTCGGCCATTAGGTGAGGCATGAGCAAATGGGAAAAAGTAAACGAAGCCTCATGTGATGATTTGTGTCTTAGGAGCTCTGTCCTCATTCAAAGAGTTGCCCTTCTTCAATTATGTTCTCCCGCTATCTCAGAAGTCCTTTAGTGGCTTCGAAAAGTCACCTTTTCTGAGCAGCAAGACAAAAAATAATAGCTATTCCATTAGACAATGTGCAAAAACCCTGGCTGCAAGAATCGCTCTCGTTCTCTAACAAAATCTTCTCTCCTCTCTCAGGACAAATTTGAGCTCGGGTTAATTTTCTAGCTCTGTTCCCCTGGAAACCAGTAAAGGTGGGAAGTTAGCTGTGTTACTAGATGACAAAGCCTATGGTTAAAATGACCACTGATGGGCAAGTTACATAAATACCGGGTAGGAAGCCACAGCCCCAGGCTTTCCTGAGCGTAGTGATGTTTGTCACTTACATGATCCTGGCGGGGACCCTGGAAGCTATGCTAGGAAGTAGCCACATGAGATATTGGCTCCTATAGGGTGTGTAGCCAAGACGGGCACACATCCACCGATGTGGGTGTTGTCTCCTTGCACCTGAGCTTCCACTTAAGGGGCCGGAGACCAATCCCTGGGACCTTGCAAAGATGCCACTGGAGAGAAACACCTGACACTGACCGGCTGGCAAGCTGTGTTCCCTGCCTTAAATCCTCCTCAGTGAACCTGAGCCAAGTATGGCCTGTGGCGGTTTGCTTAGTTGAAAATCCCCTAGTGGACGTGGCACAGCTAGCCAATGTATAACGGGTGGATATTGGGTTTTCTGAGACGTGTTTTCTTAAAGACCTGGCATAGAATGTCAAAAAAAAAAAAAAAAAGAGGAAATTGATTCTCCTTTTAAAAGCAAGCATAAATAATGTAATGCTAAGAGAAAACATCTTATATTCAGGGAACTGTACTCTCACTGGAACTACATAAAAATGACACATAAACGTGGTTAAGGTTTGAGAGGAAATGTAGAAATACTCATATTGCTGTTTTGTTAAATAAGAGATAGCATTCAGAATGCTGTCTTTTTTTTAAAAAAAAGTTATTTGTTATTGTATTATAATATAGTTTGAGCAATAGGTTAAAATTTCTGAAAGTTAGTAGAAGACCCTTTGGCTATGGTCAGACGCAGCTTAACCAATTTTCCCCTCCCTCTATGCCCTCCTGCTCACCGTAACCCCCTCTTCACTTAACCATTAAAAATAATGAATAGCAATGACAGCAGAAGAGGGTGGTAGAGATTAAAAATAAAATGAAGGGGCACATGGGGCAGCTGGGAGTGGAGCGAAAGGGGGTATCTTAAGCTCTGTTGCATCTCCCCTTGCAGGTAAATGTCCCTGGGATAATGTCGCCAGGTAAAAGCCGAGGCTGTCCGCAGCCTGTAGTTCTCAGCATGGAGAATGGTTTTAAAAATGGCTCCTCCAAAGATGACATGTAGAGCAAAGGAGCAAAGGAAAGCTGCTAGTCCCATTTCTGTGACACAGTCCTAGAATTTTAGTACTTCCATTTTCTGCAAATTATTTAAGTAAAATGGTCTTTTATTTTTCTCATTTTGAGAATAGAGTCCCCTAACAACACTCCCACATTACATCTATAACCCCAGAAAGTGGAAATCACGTTCTCCCACCCGTGGACGCAGACCAGGAGAGCCTGTCTCTCTTGTTTTGGGGCCCAGTCTCTAAACCCCTGGCGGGTAGGTCCTGACTCCTCCACGTTAATGTCCCTCCCTGGTCACGGGCACCAAGGCAGAGCGTAGGTGGCAAGGCCCAATTAAGAGTCCTCAAGCTTGGTCTTAAGGCACTGTAATGTTTTCATAAAAGAGTGCACCCTGAGACACATCCCTGGAAACATTTTTAAATACCAGCAATAATGGCAAATACCTGGAAACTTGTTCACTTGCCCAGAGAATATGTCGTTGTCGTGAAATGAGACTCCGTGCCAGTAGATGTCACAAGGCAAGCGTCGGCCGAAAGGGAACTAGAAGAAAGAGAAAGACTGTGACTAATAATAAGAGTAAGAGGAGCAGCGACCCCACTGAGTGTCTATTATGCACAAATTAATCCGGGTGCCCTGGCACGCACCCCATGACTCAGTCCTCACCGCAACCACATAAGCGCATGAGGTAGCTGATGCTTTTCCCCATTCTGTAGGTGAGGAAACAGATTCAGACAGGTTAAATGACTTGCTCAGGGCCACAGCTGGGCAATGGGCTGGTAGAGTTCTGACTCTTTCATTTGAACCCTCATAACTACCTAGAAACACGTGTTTCCATTTTACTGACGAGAAGATTGGGGCTAAGAATGGTAATCCAATCTAATAGTCATCTAATCAGGTCACAGAGAGCTTGGAAGGGGAGGAATCAGGGTTTCAATCCAGGTCCATCTGGATCCATCATACTTCTCTTTTTCTGAAAATTGTAATTCTCAACCCAGGCCAAAAGAATTCACAGTCTCTCTCTCTCTCTCTCTCTCTCTCTCTCTCTCTCTCTCTCTCTCTCTCTCTCTCTCTCTCTCTCTCTCTCTCTCTCTGTCTCTTTCATACACACACACATACAAGGTCCACAGGGGCAGGATACATCCCCAGGGCCTAAAACAGTTCCTGGCATCTTTAAATAAGAACATGAACAAACCAGGAGTGGTCGGTCATCTGACTCAGGATGAGAGAACCAGATTCTCCCTTTGGAAACCAGAGATCAGGCAGCCCCTGCTGGCCCTTGAACTGGAAGTGATAAAAGGCCAGAACCGAGCACAGAGAAGCAAAGGCAGCCCATCTGCTGAGAGTGAAGAAAGGAGCAGTGCAGAGGAAAAGGTAGAGATGAGACCCTGTGTCCCTGCAGACACAGACCGAGTGACCTCAGTTCCTCGGGCTTCTAGGTCTTAGGCCCAGACCCTCCTGAGCCTAGCCGTCCTCTGGTCCGTGGATGCTGTGAGATAGCCTTGTATCCTGAGGATACACCCCATTTTTGCACAAGCTATAGGGTTTCCCTCACAGTGACAAAAGAGTCTGCTCTTTCCACAAAGCCTAGGATACCAAATCAATCAAATGTGAGCAAATTCTGCATTTACAGAACATATTTTTTTAACCTGTAACTCAGATGACCCTTGTTAAAGGAAATAAGTGAAGACATGTTAGTTTATATTTAGAACCTACTTGTTTGAAGTCCAGATGAAGAGAAATGCCAACACATAAAATAAAAACATCTGATTTTCCCACTCTCAGATTATAGTTAATGAGAATTTTTTATCTACTCCAAGTTGAGAAGGCTATGTTCCAATGGAAGAACACAGCATCACTGATGAAATGGTGGTGAGTCGGTACTTCTAACTATTCCAAATAAAAATGAAGGCAAACAGACTCAGGCACTTTAAATCATTCACATCATTTCAAAGATGTGTCAGAGTGAGGCGTATGTTACACACTCTATCAGCATTAACACTTACATCTATAATTTATAGCATTTCACTCATTTTCTTTGCATTCAGTGGACTGAAATCATTAATTCAGCAGTCATAAATGCAAAGAGATATGACAAATGTTATTTTCTTTCAGCTGTTAAGTGCTGAGATAGATGAAGAAAAAATAACCAGGGAGATAGCTCTAAAAGGCGGACTATCTGAGCAAAATTTACCAAGATCCAAGTGACTTTTGCTGCTCTAAGTGTGAGACCAGTACCTGTTCCATGGCAGTGGACAACTGATGACTCCACCTTTTGGTCGCCCTTCAACCTTTGCCACTCTCATGAAATCTAAATCAACCCTTCATTCACAAGCGGCTTTAGCTCATTCCATTTTGAAAAACTGCTTTTATTTTTTTATCCATTTATTCAATAATTACTATGTGCCAGGCACTGTGCTAGGTGCTAAGAAAACAGAGAAACACAATTTCAAATAGGTCATAGGACTTCATAACCCCACCTCCTTTTAAGATCTTTTAGACATAGCTTAAACAGCTAACATCATATTCAATGGTGAAAGACTGAAAGCTTTTCCTCTAAGATCAAGAATGAGACAAGGATGCCCATATTCTCCACCTCTATCCAACATAGTATTGGAAGTTCTAGCCAGAACTACAGGCAAGAAAAAAAAAATAAAAGGAATCTAAATTAGAAAGGATGAAGTAAAAATATATCTGTTTTAATAGGATATGATCTTATATATTAAAAAAACCTTAAAGATTATATACACAAAAAACAATTATTAGAAATAATAAACAAATTTAGCAATGCTGAAAGATGTAAAATCAATACACAAAAGTCAATTGTTCTTTTATAAACAAACCATGAACAATCCAAAAAGGAAATTAATGAAACAATTCTATCTGCAATAGCATCAAAAAAAAAAAAATGCTTAGGAATTAACTTAACCAAAGAAGCAAAATACTTGTACACTGAAAACTATAAAATGTTGCTGAAAGAAATTAAAGATACACACATAAGTAAAAAAAAGTTCCATGTTCATGGATTAGAGGATTTAATATTGCTAAGATATCAATTGTATAAACAATTGGCATAAAACGCAAATGAGTTGGAAACTTATGTCCACAAAAAAACCTGCACACAAATGTTTATAACAGCTCTCTCTATTCATCATTGCCAAAACTTGGAAGCAACCAAGATATCCTTCAGTAGGTGAATGAATAAATAAACTGCGGGATATCCTGACAATGGAATATTAATCAGCATTAAAAAAAATGAGCTATCAAGCCATAAGAATACATGAGCGGGGGGTAGAGTGAGGCCTTAGATATATACTTCTAAGTGAAAGAAGCCCATCTGAAAAGGCTACATACTGTATAATTCCAACTACGTGACATTGTGGAAAAGGTAAAACTATAGAGACAGTAAAAAGATCAGTAGTTATTAGGAGTTAGGGGGAAGGGAGGGATGATAGGTAGAGCACAGAGGAAGTTTAGGGCAGTGAAACTACTCTCTAGGGTACTGTAATGGTGGATACACCCACAGAATGTGCCCAAACCCACAGAATGTGCAACACTAAGAGTGAACCGTAATATAAACTATGGACTTTGGGTGAGGATGATGTTCAATATAGATTCATCAAATGTAAGAAATATGCCACTCTGGTGTAGGATTTACACAGTGAGTATATGAGAAATCTCTGTTCCTTCTGCTCAATTTTGCTGTGACCTTCAAACAGCTCTAAATTAAAAAAATAATAAAAATAAAGTTTTAAAAAACTGTATGGTACTGGCCTAAAAACAGACATATAGACCAATGGAATAGGATAGGATACCCATAAACAAATGTTTGCATATATAGTCAAATAATTTTTGACAAGGATGAGAAGACTATTCAATGGGTAAAAGACAGCCTTTTCAACAATTGGTGTTGGGAAAACTGGATATCTACATATAAAAAGAATGAAGTTGGATTCTTACGCAATATACAAAAATTAAGTCAAAATGGGTCAAAGACCTAATTATAAGAGCTAAAACTATAAAACTCTTAGGAGAACATATAGAGAATAAGCTTCATAACACTGGATTTGGCAGTGGCTTCTTAGATATGACTCCAAAGCACAGCTAACAAAAGAAAAATTAAATATTTTGAATTTCATCAAAATTAAAACTTTTTTGCATCAAAGTACACTATCAACAGAATGAAAGGGCAACCCATGGAGTGGGAGAAAATATTTTTTGAAAATTATACATCTGATAAGAAAATATTCAGAATATATTTAAAAACTTCTACAACTCAACAACAACAAAAAGCAACCCAATTTAAAAAACAAGCAAAGGACTTGAATAGACATTTCTTTAAAAAAGATATACGAATGGCAAACAAGCACATGAAAAGATTCTCAACATTACTAATGATTAGGGAAATGAAAATCAAAACCACAATGAGATACCACTCCACACCCATTAGGGTGGCTATTATAAAATTAATCGTAAAAATAAGTGCTTATGATGACGTGGAGAAATTGGAACCCTTGTGCAGTGAGAATGATAAAAGCCACTGTGGAAAACAATTTCTGCATAATCCAGCAATTCCACTTCCGGGTGTATACCCAAAAGAGTTGAAATCGGAGACTTGACAGATATTGGCCCACAAACATTCACAGCAGCATTATTCACAATCACCAAAAGATGGGGAAACAGTCCAGGTGTCATCGACTGTCCATCAACAGATAAGCAAAATGTGGTATATATGTATACTGTTATATCACTCAGCGTTAAGGAAGAATGCAATTTCGATACTTCCTACAACATACATGAACTCTGAATATATTACGTGAAGTGAAATAAACCAGATGAAAGGCAAATATTGTATGGTTCCACTTCGATGAGGTAGCTAGAGTAGGCAGATGCATAGGGATAGAAAGCACAATGGTTTCCAGGGGCTGGGGTGAGGAAATATGGGGAGTTATTTGCTTAACGGGTGCAGAGTGTCAGTTTGGGAAGATGAAAAACGTTCTGGAGTTGGAGGGCGGTGAGCTCTGCACGACAGGGTAAATGTACAGCCTGCCACTGAGCTGTACACCCGGAGATGGTTAAGATGGTAAATCTTATGTTACGCATATTTAACCCCAATAAAACAATAGCAAAAGCTGCCTGCTTACGTCCCCAGAGGATAAGGGGCTGTTTGAGGCTCTATTTGGAGCTCTCGTAGCCTGGAATGCTTCCTGGGTTTTCATGGGGCAATTGAAAATGGACACATGCTCCCCAGAGCCCCCATTTTTCTCAAGGTCAGCATCATCCTTCCCATTAACCAGGTTCTAAATCTGGAAGTGAACGTTCCTTTTTCTCTTCTACAAACTCTTTTGGTGGAAAAAAAAAAGCACTGAGTTGGGGGTCAAAAGTTTTAGACTTGTCTCAGTCACCTACTGACTATGAGATCTAAGGCAACCAAAACCTCTGTGTCCTCAGGAGGCTGAGATGAGAAAAGCTGGCAAAGTAACAAAAGGAACCAAATAAGATAATGGAAATGAAAACGCTTTGTGCCCTCCATAGAACAATACAAATCTGAGTTCGTTGTTAATTTATTTACTCATTCTGTGTTAAAAACCTATAATGTGGAACTTATTATTGTGTCTCAGGTGCCAAAGACACATGGGAACACGTGTACCTTCATGGAGCGGGTGGTCCATCTGGAAGAAAGAGCTGAAGGGTCACTCTAAGGTATCTAAATTTCCTCTCCTTCCTCAATCCCACTGCCACTGCCTCAGTTTGGGGCCTCATCTCTCACCTGGATGAGGACTACACCAGTCTCCCCCAAACTCCTCCTTATCCCACACCAGAGGCTCCCCCTTCCAGTCTACCCGACACACAGAGGATTTTTTTTTTTTTTAAACAGCTCTGAACATGTCACTCCTTTGCTTACAATTCTCCAATGTTGTCCCACGGACCACAAAATCAAGCCTAAGCCCCAAGCTTGGCCTGAAAGACGTTTTCCAAACACCCCTCTGCCAACAGGTGTGCCTCAGGTTCGGCCACTTACATGTTGGTCACTTGCACTGTCAGCACCAGACTACTTTTGATATTTAAGTAAATGACATTTTACTGTTTTGCGGCCTAGGTTTCTACATCTTATTCTTTCTGCCTGGATCGTCTGGTTCGGGTTGACCATCTGCTCCCTCCTCACATGAAGCTGCCTCACCAGCTCTGCCTTCTATGTGGCCTCTGTCGCTCACACCCTTCACAGGCCATGCGGCAACATCTTGTCTGTGGGTCTGTCTGCCTCACCGCTGGGAACTCTTTCAAGATAAAGACAGTCTCAGTCAGTTGTGTGTCTCTAACACCAAGTCTTCAGTTCACTGTAGACTTTGTTTTTAGCCTTTTTTGGGGTGAAGAATCACTGAGATTCTCTCCAGAAAACACACATATGCACAAAAGGTTCCATATTATTTGGGGAGATTCGAAGACTCCCCAAAGCCTCCAGTCGTTCACAGACACCATTGTTAGCAACATCTGCAGTTTGTTCCATGAATGAATTGGGAATAAAGGGAATGTGTGAGTAGCAGCTACTCAGATATATATCATCATCATCATCATCAGTATCATTAAAATTAACATTTATGCAGTGCTTCTTGCTATGTCTATGTGTTAAGCACTTTATATGCATTATCCCATTTAATCCTCACAGATGACGAAGCCAAAGCTTTGAGAGATTAAATAACTTCCTTAAGGTCACAGAACTAGTGAGGGCAGAGTCAGACTCACATCCCGGTCTGCCTGATTCCAAGGCCCATGAACTTAACCACTACACACAACTGATCTTGACCTGATCATTGCAGTAGGATTTATCAGTCACATATGAACTATAGTAACCAACCTACCCTCACCCCACACGCTACTGCCTTTGTCACAGAGGAAGCTCCTCCCTCAGCATATATACCTGAGTGGACCCAGAATCCCTTTCCCGCTTGCCCAGAGGGACTAAAACACACTTGCGACATAGCCAGGCTCAAACAAGAACTGAATTCATCAAGTGTCCTTTCGGCACATTTGTGCGCAAGAAATTGATGTTCAGATCCCTCCTCTAATGGCCCAAAGAACAAGTCCAAACTCCTCCGAGGGATTCTGCAAAATGAAATTTCACGGTGCATGCTGATGAAAGCACAGTTCACATTTCTGAACTTCGTGAGTGATTTTCTTCTTAGGGCTTCTTCATGGACAGAAAATCTTTCAAGTGATTGGGCATAAAAGTAGCCAATAAGCTTAAATACGGGCAAACATAAGTGGAACACATCTACAGAGGAAAATGGCCCAAATCGTTGCTTTAAAAGGAGGGGCCCGAAGTGCTGAGGGGAGACACAAGGAAGGTGTAGCAGCCAGAGTACCCTGTCTGGACTGAGAAGACCCTGGCTCAAGCCCCGACCCACCACAGCCCACCTTGACACTGAAACCTTGCCCCTCTAAGCCTCAGAAGCTCATCTACAATGCAGGAAAACGACAGCAGTAAAACCTATCTACTTCCCAGGACTGTGTACGTGGACTGAGGTAATGCATGAAAAGGCACTTCGTAAACAGCTATTAAATAGGATAGGTTATTATTTCAATGTCCAAGGAAATCACCTCAATGACTAACTTCAATTTTAAAAGAGGCCACCAAACTATCAAGCATCATTAGGACAGCCCTTGAATGAGAACACTGTGGTGCACCTGCACCTGGGACTCATTCCTTGATACCGCACGCCGAGCTGATGGATCTCCTTCCAAGGCTCTCTCTGCACTCGGTTGATGCCTGTAGCACAGCCACCACCTTGAGGGGGTTTATGTTTACATGACTCCCACCCTGTCAGACAGAATGTCACCCTCTGCCCCACCCAATCATCTGTGGTAGGCAGCCTCTAAGATGGTCTCCAATGACCCCTGCCTCTTGGAATTCATACCTTGTGTAGTCCTCCCTCATTTTATCACAGTCTTGATCTATGTGGACCAATAGCTACAGCAGAAGCGATATCCAGATACTATGAAATATTATGGTACTTCTGAGATTAGGATATCTTTACAAAAAGACTATGACATCTCTCTCTCTCTCTCTCTCTCTCTCTCTCTCCACCCCCCCCCCCATCGTCACTTGCTTTGGGGAAGCCTAGGGATAGAGGTAAGAAATAAGCCTCCTGGCCTCCTGCCAATAGCCATGTAAATGAACTTGGAAGTGGAAGCTTCAGCTCTCAACAAGTCTTCAGACTGTGGCACTGGCCAACAGCTTGACTAAAGCCTCATGAGAGTTCCCGAGCCAGAACCCCCAGATAAGCCACCCTCAGAAACTGTGTCAGATAAGAACTGTGTGTTGTTTTAAGCTACTACATTTTAGGGAATTTGTTTCACAGCAGGAGATCATGAACACGCCATTCCAGTTTTAGAACAGAGTCACAGAGAAAGAAAGCATTCTGAGAATGAAGGGAGTTAAGACTAATATGTCTTTATAATAAATCTAATAATTATTATTTATTGAGCACTTAGTTATGTCCAGGTATCTTATCTATATGTCTCCGTTTTACACACACAAAAAAATGCAATCTAATTGCTAATAAGTAGCAAACCGAAATTTGAAGTCACTTTATTCTGTCTCCAAAGACCATTCTTTCAACTCCATTAAAATGGATAGATACATGGATTAATCTGGGGTGGGTGCAGGGGAATGAGCAAATACCTCTATGAAAAACAAAATGAGCTGTGGTTAACACCTCAAAGAAGAATGTCGCACAGAAAAGTCCAGAGAAGCCACTTAAGACAAGGAAAAGACTGAGAAATTGCCCTTCAAGGATGAACTAGAAATGTAACACTTTTCTTCAATCAAGAAGGTAAGCAGACAAAGAAACAACTGATGGGAATCGATTAAATCCTGAAGAGTGTGACCAGGTGGAATACGTTCAGCCTGCCAAATGTGAGCACATCAGAAGAAGTGAGCCCTTTTAGAGCTCACATCTCAGCCAATGGCATCACTAGCCTCCCAGACAGGTGAGGAGAGCCCGCCCCCCTGCTGAGGGGCCACAGGAGAGTCTGGGCTCCCTCCTGCCCGTGTGAAGCGGGGCTGATGAGAAACAACCTCCCCGTGCCGGTGAGGGACCAGCCAGCTTCCTGACCGCAGCATCTTTGGATGGAGCTGGGGAAAAGGCCATATGTGGGGCAACTTCAAGCCCGTGTCCTCAGCGGGAACAATCATGGCCATGTGATTGGGTTATTAGGTGGATTAATAATGGGTTTGAGACACCTAGCATCGTGCCTGGCACACAATGCCTGGCGCACAGAAGGAGTTCAAACAGTGCTACCTGCCTTCTTCTCTCCCGTTCTTTCCCACCACCCTTCACCCCGTACCTATTGGCTGGTAAGATATTACCCAAAGGAGCTGGTGAGTTGGGGTGTTTTCTAGAACCAGCCTCAGGTTAAACATGCACTCAGTGTATTCAAAGCCATGTAGGTCTCCTGGGAAAAAAAATGCAGCTGGCCTCTTGGGAAAGCTGCTTGAGAGCTCCCTGACTTAAGCTCAAGAACCTGGATTCAATCTCAGCTCTGCCAGCTAAGGCCCTTCGTTTCATCATCTGAGAAAGAGGACCGGCAAGCCTTCCTGGCCAGGGGTGTCGTGAAAATTAAAAACTACTGAGCACGTGAAAGAACGTTTGTGAACGGCCTGGCACATGGTAGGAGCTAGATTAGCCCAGTTATAGAATATTGAGAACAAGCCTCCTGGATTGTTCCTTGCCTAATTGAGTCCCCTGGTGAGAAAGGCAGAGTCTGCAAGACATCCCCAACGGTAGGGAAAGCGGAGACTGGCACTCGACAAACCCGCCTCTGGAAAAACAGTAGTGAATCATAGCGCCAGGGATTCAGGAGCCAGCCTGGGGGGAAAGGCAGTCGTGTTAACAGACAAGCACATTCTGCGTGACAAAGTGCTGAGTCAGCGCCCAGGAGGAGCAAACTTTCCTCTCTAGGCTGGTGTGAAGTAGACATTTTGCCAGGCAGAGATGAAGAGGGAAGCGTGCCTGCCAGGCAGGGAGTCTGGGAGAACACGCAAGTTCCACGTGCCTGGAACCAAGCTGGAGAGGTCCACACGGCCCAGGCAGATCACGGAGGGCTCACAGGGCAAGCTGAGGGGCTCAGACTCAATTCTGCAGATGGACACGAGCCACAGGAAGTGTTCAAGCTGGGCAAGGCTGGATTGGAGAACAGAGGGAAGGGCAAGAGTGAAGTCTGCCAGACCCATGAGGAAGCTGGCCACGGCTGGGAGAGAGGGGACGGGTTGGGTGGTGACTAGGCAGAGAAAGAATGCACTGGGAACAGGAGTGGGGAAGGCACGGAGGAGAAAGAGCTGTCCTCAGTTCAGGGTGTAAGGCCTCCTCTGACAGCCCATGCACTTTAAAGACGCCCCTTCTCTTTTGCCAATGGGCTGACACCCCCGCCCCTCTACTCCAGGTTCCTGGTCATTAGAGATGAAGAGGACCCCACGGGGATAACTCATACTCTGAGGAGCCTTCCAATTCAAAAAAGGTGCCATCTGGCTCCAGTGGGCTTCCCAGGAAGCCAATAATAACGCATCCTCTGATAGAGATAATAAATATAGTAGCGGATAAGTGATGAACAACCTTTTGCTGCAATTCTCGTGATCTATGAAGCTTCCCTTTTCTGTTCACTACGTCTTCCTTACTGCAAATATGATACTCTGGGCAGGTATGCCATTCGTTGTTCACCGCCTTCATCACCAAAGGCTGTGTTTTTTATTAAATCCATTCGTTATTATTGACTCATAGGAATTAAAGCTGGAAGAGCTGCAGTGAGGCCTGTTGTCCACTTTGCTTCTACTTGTGATCACAATACTTTTACCAAAGATCTTAACTGCAGAAGAAAAGCTCACGCTGGTAGGAGAGGGTGCTAACCTGGCCCCTTTCATAGTTTCCATACCCCACAGTGATCTCCTCCAGTTACTTATTCTGGGGTCTAATTTCCCACCCGTAAAGAAGTTTTATTCGGAGAAATTATATTAGGCAAGAGGAAAAAAAAAAAAACTTCACAAACTTCTAAAGTGATTTACCTCTTGGCTTGCAGTTTTAATTAAAATTCCAGTTTATTTCGCAAATAGCTTCGAAAAAATTAGATGCCCATTTAGCTCTGTGTTCTTTATCCACTTTCCAATTCTAAGAGTGACACAAACAGCAAAACAACCACATTAAATGACTCTTTCCCCATTCCATCATAATTCGGCTTATGGAAAAGAGCTCCAATATCAATTATCAATTATAAATTAACTCCATTACTCTCTGCAAAATTACCAACAGTAATCTCCCTGCTCTCTACGCCCTCGCTGTGGGTAAATTATATCAATTTACCACCAGGCCTCCAATTACCCAGTCTCTTCCACATCAAAACTTTAAATGTGTTTAGTAACTGAAATGGAAACAAAGCAAATCAGGTTTCCGTTCCAGCAGCACGTTTCTCCCCACCCAGGACATCAAAAGGCTTTTCCTGAAGTCGCTCCTGACACCCCTTATGGGAGCCCATCTCCGGCTAACCAGAAACCCAGGCCAATTAAGTACTTTCCACAATGTAATTCATTACCATAGAAAGCCGTCCTAAGGGCACCATGCCTCAGCCAGGACATCAGTTCATTCATTTGACACACAAGCAAGTCGTGCCCTTGAGTCAGGTGGTGCTCAGGGAATGCCAAGAGCTTCTGTGTAAGGAAGCAAAGGGTTAGTGGTGGGAGATAAGACTGAAGAGGTGAAAACAGGAGGATGAATGAAAGAGTCCTGAACTTACGAGAGCTCACGGTGCAGCAGCTCAGTCAGACACATGAACAGGTGGTTGTAACACCTGTAGCCGCCACCTTACTAAGCATCTACTGCACGCTTGTCTCAAAGCCAGGCTCTTTAACCATGCCATCATGTTTAATTGCTATACAACCTTATAAAGAGCTGTTATTCCCCCATTTCACAGAAGAGGCAACCGAGGCTCAGAGAGGTAGGTAACATCTGAGCCAACTCTTAATGAGAAAGAGAACTTGCCAAGACTAGAGAGGGAAAGGGGTTCCCACGGGAGGAAGCAAGAGCATGTGCAAAGACCAGGCAAAGAGCAAGCAAGAGCCTGGCTATCCAGCCTCCTCTGTCTGTGGCCGCGACATCCTAGATGCCTTCGAATCTGTTTCCCCATTAGCCACACACCAGGTATTTCCTATTCTGCGAATCTGTAAGGGTCTGCTCTTCTTTTACGATAATTGATTATGATCTGTACTGGTCCTAAGGCACCCAGTGCTGTCTTAGCAACATACCCAAGGAACAATGAAGGGGTTTCCCAGAGGACTCACTATGTGAAAAAGGATGGGGCTCTGCCACCCTAAACTCATTTGCTCCTCTGACCCCTAAAACCAGCCTGCAATCTCCCAGAGATATGCCCCTACCTCAGGTCATGCTATCACATATTACTATGAAGAATTAGTACAATTGCTCCAATAATTTCTATAATAATAAAACTTGTAGCGACTATTGACAGTTTATATTGTTCGCTTTGTACTTTACGTGTGCTATCTCAATTCTCCCTCATGACAGCATTATCAAGAAGGTCGTCGGTACATTGCCATTACATTTTACAGATGAAGAAACAGGTTCAGAGCAATTAGATTACTTAGTCTCTGGTAGTGTGTCCAGGACATGGTGGAGCAAGGGACAGAACCCAGCCCCATTATGTCCTCAATCCCCAGAGGACTAAGCCCAGGAGAAAAGAAAGCAGATGAGGGCTCTTTAACACCATGGAATCCCAGTGACAAGGAGGTGTACACTAGGGCTGGTGAGGGGCGGGGCGGAGGGAGGGGAGGGCCCAGAGCCCGGGAGCTGCCCACGCTGGGAGCTCTCCAGAGTGCTGAACCTCCTCTGTTAAAGCTCTCTGACACAGGGCACCCACATCTATTTACCTGGGCGGCGCTGCCTATCTGAACCCTCACCCCCTGACTCCTGAACTCAGCAGAGCCACTGAAGAATAGAGTGAACGAAAATGGGAATAGAGCTGGGAGAGAAATACTGAGCTAGAGGGGACAGCAGGACATCTAACTGGGACTATTCTGCAAGGGATTAGAAATACAGGAGTGGGAGTGGAGAGAAGTCAAACAGGAAGAACAAATTCTTGTGTCATAGAGGAGGGAACTGGAGAAAGGGTGAGTTTTTAGGGTGGTTACAGAGAAGTAAAAACAAAGAGTCAGGGTGAGGAGGAAAGGGGACCCCTTCCTACCTGTCCCAGACAGTGGGTATCAGAAACAAAGTACTAAACTCTCCAGCTCCAATATTACATTAAACAACGTTCAGAAAGGACAGAGTTTTGTTGCCTATAACTTTGAACCTGTGAATAAATAACCACCACCACTTCTTCACCTCCCCCGCCATCACCAAAAATAAAAATAAAAAATGACAAGGTATTCAAGGGAATAATAGACATTAGCCTGCCATAAGGTGACATGATTTAAGCTAATCAAAGTCATACCACTCTCACTTGAAGTAAAACGGCTCCTTATAAATTTGAGACGCCACTCAGAAAGACCCTGAGTCTCTCTTTGACATTTCAGATAGTAGAGCCCAAAGGCTTATGTGATGGGATATTTATAAACACATTTCTCCCCCTGCTGGTGACAGAGATACTAGACTGGCACATTTATTCTTTACTCCATCCCCACCGCCACCCTCCTACACACCTTACATAAGATTTATTATACTCTTTTATAAACTTAGTCTTTCATTCAAGTAAATATCATGCATCAACTCAATGTCCGGCACCAGAGACTCAGAGAAGAATCAAGCACAGTCGCTACCTTTAGGATGTAAACGTGTTAATGAATCACAACACAAAGTGACAAACACTCTAGCAGATGAGGGTCGGAGGGCTATGGGGGCAAGAAGCAGGACATGAGTCATTCTTCTGGGGGAAAAGGTGTGGCTTGGTTGAAATTTGATTAACTGAGATGTGCCTGTCCCAGAAGCCAGGAAGGCAGTGTTGGCTGGAGAAGCCCCATGTGCAAAGGCACGGGAGCAAGAAGAAGGTGACCACAAGTCTCTCCAGTGCACAAGGAAGGTGGAGGGAGGTAGAAGAGGGTAAAGGGGGTCAAATATATGGTGACAGAAAGGGACCTGATTTGAGGTAGTGAACACACAATGCATCATAGAGATGAGGTATTATAGAACTGTGTACTTGAAACCTATATAATCTTATTAGCCAATGTCACTCCAATAAATTTAATGAAATACTTTTTAAAAGTCTCTCCAGGGCAGGAACATCTTAATCCTCTCTGCATTCTGGTGCCTCGCCTAGTGCATGGGGGGGAGGGAGAACGGTGAGTAACAGATGCTGGAGGAAAGAATGTCATGTCCTTTGGTGCGGAGGGAATACAGCATCACCATGGGGCCTTGCAACTGAAGGCGAACTGAATAGAACCAGAATCTATAAGCCTCAAATCAAATCTTAATGTGAAACTGCTCGGGCGTACAGCAAACCTGGTCATTCACGTCTCCAGCCCGGGGTTTAACAACTCTGCAGGTGAATGAGGCAGCTCTCACAAAGGAATGAACACCCTTCAATGTGTGATGGGCTAGTTCACAGTTAGAGCCCCCTTCTGTTTATGATTTTAAAAGGAACGATCAACAATAACAATCCAAATGTGATGGGAACAAGGGTGAGAGTATGGGCATCCTTATCAAATTTTGGGGTCTCCTTCTGTTTCCAATGTTGATCGTCAAGTTCCAAATCTTCTCATCTTTCATAGTTTAACACAGCCAATAGCTGTGGCAAAAACCATTGCTTTCATTAGCTCCTTGAGATGAGAGTTGTAATTCCTCTGCTAAGTATTTAAGCAATACCTCTTAAATTACTTAATGACCTCAGAACAAACTGACTGATGGCCTAGCACAGTTGGGGATGACAGTTGGCATTTCCCTGATGGCCAGATAATTAAGGAATTATATTAAATGTATGTCACCCCGATCAGCTAATGTGGTCTATTAAGGCAAAGCCAGCCTGCTCATGCAGTCAGCTTCCCCAGCCCTCAGGTTTTTAAGCACTCTGGTATCAGTTTAAGCACCTCTGTGTTTTCACAGTGCTATAAATCTGGTGCTTTTATGGTGCATCCTGAAGAAATGGGGACAGTAAAGTTAGCTTTGGAAAAATCTGTATCCTATTGCAAATAATGATTAGTGGAAATATTATAGGGTTAAGAATCGGGAGATCAAGAGTCCAGTCCTAATTAATGAGTTCATCCAGTCAACAAACATTGAGTGTCTATTATGTGCTAGCTCCTGGGCTAAGTGCTGAGATATAATAAAAGCACCACGTTGGCTGAGTGTTTACGACATGTCAGGCATCATTCTAAGCACTTCACACATATAAAGTTAAGGCTGTTAACAACGGTTCACCACCGAAAATCAAGTCCCCTTCCATCACCATATATCTGACCCCCTTTACCCTAGGGCCGAGTGCCATTATCACATCCATTTTAGAGATGAGGAAATTGAGGCACAGAGAAGGTTTTCAACCTTATAAGTGGCGGAGCCAGGGCACAGACCCAGCCAGCCTGACTCCAGAGATCAGCGAGAGGTAGCTCAGCCTTAGGGAAGTTCAGAGTTTCTTAAAGGGATACACAGACATGTGTATTTAATGGCTCTATGAACCAAGGAAACACTTGCAATCTCTCTGTATTAGCCTTTTATTGCTGCATAAAAGAAAAATAACAGAATTTTAATGGCTTCAAACAATATCCATTTATTAGCTCATGTTTTTTAGGTTCAGAGTCTATCATGGCACAGCTGGGTACTCTACCCAAGGTATCACAAGGCTGAAACCGAGGCTTTGTCAGGGTTGTGGTTCTTGTCTGGGCTCAGAGTCAACTTCCAAGCTCGCTGTTAAGAAGAATTCATCTCCTTGCAGCCGTAGGACTGACGTCCTCATTTTCCATCCAGCTATTGGCCAGGGACCACATCGGCAACTGCCCACAGTTCTTTGCCATAGCGACCCCCATAGGCGGTTCATAAGGTGAACATTTGCTTTCTTTCAGATTAGTCAGAGCACATCTGTCTGTCTTCCTCTTCTGCAACCTGCCAGAGACAACGCTTTGCCCCCACCCGGGGAAATTTTCCTTTTGCCATAGAATGGAACAGAATCATGGGAGTGATATCTCATCGGATCCACAGGTTTCACCCACATGCAAAGGGAGAGGATTACACACCTGTGAAGGTCATTAGGGGTCATTTTAGGATTCTGCTTACCACACTTTGTGAGTTTTCACTTTCCTGGTCTGAGGCTATACTAGATGATGATGGAACTACTATTTGATGATTTGATGATGATTTATAATTTAATAAAGAACTTTTCACATATATTATCTCATTTGAGCTTTACAATCCAAAGATTCAGGTGCTGTGGGAGCAAAGGTTAGCCTCACTGTCAGGAAGAGAAATCTGAGAGTTGGAGAAATTAATAAAATATTTTTCCTTGTTATGCTGGCAGAGCATGGGAGAGCAGAGACTAACTCGAGTCTCTATTCCAGCACCTGAGCCCCTTCCTCTAGCCTGTGCTGCCATATTGATCTGAGAGGATCAGGTACATTCTAGTGCCAGTGCCACAAGTGAAATGGAAAGAACACAACACAGCCTTTGAAGTAGCTATGGGTTCAAATCCAAGTTTGCCTCTTCTTAGAAGTAGAGTCTTGGGCAAGTCACTTCCCCTGTCTGGGCATCCTCATCTTGAATACAGGGGGAGCTAGAGTATCTCATCTTCAAAGGCTCTCTCTTTCTGCCTCAAATCAGGACAAAACTACTTCAGCTACACTGTGGAAGATTATTACTTTCATGTTCCCATTCTCTTGGGGGAAGGAGAACCCCATAACTACACCCTCTTCCAAGTATCCATGTGGTTTGGGGAAAGACCTCCATTTCATTAGATTCCTAGGGCTGCCATGACAGGTAACCAGAAGCTGGGTGGCTTAAGACAACGAAAATTGTGGAGGCCAAAAATTTGAAATCAAGGCATTAGCAGGGCTGGTTCTTGCTGAAAGATCTGAGAGAGAATCCTTTCCAGGCCTTTCTCCCGATTCTAGTGGACACTGGCAACCCTTGGCGTTCCTTGGCTTATAGATGCATTGCTCTAACCCTGCTTCTGTCTTCACATGGCCCTCGCCTCCATGTGTCTCCTCATTTTCTGTTTCTTATCAGGATACCTATCATTGGATTTAGGTCTCACCCTTAATCCAGGATCATCTTGTCTCTAGATCCTTAACTTAATTACATCTGCAAAGACTGTATTTCTTAATAAGGTCATATTCACAGATAGCAGTTAGGACCTGCACATACCTTTTGGGGTGGGGTACACCTAAGCCACATCATAAATTGATTACCCATCCCACCATTCATGAAACATAAGTGCTTTCCAAGCTTTCCTCATCACAAAGAACACGGCAATAAACATTCCCTTTATATCCCTTTGTGCACATAGACAAGAATTTCTTTGGAAGTGGAATTGTTTGAGTCACAGAGTATACACATTTTCAACCCTGTCAGCTATTGCTAACTATTTTTGCCAATCTAATAGATGTAAAATGGTATCTCATCATTGTTTTAATTTAGATATTCATGATTATACCAGTGAAATTGAATTTTTTTTCAAATGTTTATTAGATATTTGGGTTTCCTCTTTGAATATCTTCTTCCTTTTTTTTAAACTCTAAATAGGTCATTCTCTATCAAGATTATTCAGGAACATTTCAAAAGTACAGAGATACCAATTTGGTGGAGGTGGCCTTGGCCCTAGGAATCTGAATGCTAAAAATCTTGCCAGGAGGGTCCTTGCCCAAGGGAAGGACCACTGTGTTAAATGTTAGTAACCAGTCTTAATGGCACTGGTTGTTGTACCATCAGAGGGCACTGAAGGTCACTAGCTCACACAAAACCTTGACACTGTATTGATTAGAGGGTGTCGGAGGGATGCTAATTATATGACGATTCCTTTATGAAGGCCATCTGGGGGAATTGCTCCCAGCCTTCTGTGCTAGAAAAGCTGCACGTCTCTTAAATAATCTCTTATTTTATATTACAGGCATCATGACTTTCAACTTGGTATGTTTCTGTTTTTCCTTGATGACCAGAAAGCTCAGAACCAAATCTGTATCCCATCATAAAAACTGTAAGATCTTCAGATTACGCATTTCTAGATTATGCATTACTAACTTTTCCCTGATTTCATCTTATTATACTATTTTTATTGTTCCTAATAAACTTTTTACTTATTTCTGACTTAAACTTTTTTAAAAAATATATAACAATGTATGTTTTTTTGAAAGCCACTTTACCTACTTTTGGGGAATAAGATGGACATAAATACATTTTTTAATAATTTAAATTTTATCTTGTGAGACTTCAGTGATAATAAACAATTTATATGAGTTTAGGTCCTTCTTTTAAAACTGACTTATTTTCAGTATTCATCAGTGATATCAGTTCTATTGTTGATGTTTAACTAGAAAAAAAATACTTTAATGGTAACTATTCACAGCACATCAGTCAAAATGATTAATTCTAGAAAATGGGTTATATAAATCGGCTAGCCATAGCCCCTTAGGTTCAGTACAGATGGAACTAGATTTTACAATCCAATACTACTCATCTCTAAATGACTATCACTGAGTTTTAAAATGGTGCAAAAGCAATTACATTTATTTAAGACCACCTTTATTTAGTTCAGTGGTTTTAAAAGTAATGTTAATTTCAAAAAACTTTCATAAAAAATTTTTTTTAAAAAGCAGTTTTAACTTTCTGGTTCCTGTGTTTCTTAAAAAGCAAACAAACAAAAAAAAAGTATGATAATGCTTACTTCACTATTACTCCAATTCCTTCAACAGTCTACTCTGAGCATTGAATGTAGGATGGCCAACCATTTCGTTCCAGTCTCCCAGGACGGTCTTGGATTTAAAACTGAAAGTCTAGTGCTAACGAGGACAGCTGGTCACCCTCACACTCGGGTGGCTCCACTTGCTGGCGTTTGGGAGGAAGAGCAAGTCCTATTAATAGCAAGTCCTCCTCCTATACTTTAAATCTGAATGGCAATCATATATCCAAAAGTTCTTCCTAACTGGTCAGGAAAACAAGATAAAATTCTGAATTTAGTTAATCTAATATCAGCCTGAACTTCACAAAAGGATTAGAAGAAATCTTCACAAGTCAATGTTTTTATCTTCTAAAGAATCCCAAGAAGAGATGCCATAAAGCTATCTTTGAAGCCCATTCTGCCACCCATGATCTGTTTAAAATGTTCTGTTCACTCTACAACTATATTATTTTCATTCTCAGCACTAAATTGAATAAAGATATGCTATCCACAGGAAATCAGGTAAAATTATTAGACTTCAAAATGGGTCACAAGAACAAAGTTAAAAGATAGATGGAAGGCATTCTTTGGACTTGGGGAGGGGAAGAGTACTAAACTCTAAAACTTTAAGAATATTAGAAACTTTTTAGAATAATATGTCAGGCAAACAGCCTTAAAACTTCACTCATAATCTATTTTATCCAGTATAATAATCATAAGTGGATTCTTCGAAAGGAAGGCCAAAACTAACACTTATTAGATGCCTACTGTATGCCAGTTGCTCTCCTTTTCACTATATCATTCCACCTCCCAATACCCTTGTGAATAGATTGTGTTCATCCACTTTCACAGATGAGGAAAACAAAGCCCAGAGTTCATCCACACTGCACCGTGCTAGGTGATGGGCGTGCAATAATAAATATGCGAGTCATAATAATAAATAATAAACAGTCTAATCATAAATAATAAACACAAGAGTCATGGTTTCTGCTTTCATGAGGTTTAGAGTCTAGTTGAGAATAATAGACACATCATTACAAAAATAATTTTGAGTGACCCAGCTTGAGGGGAATCAGGAATGCACCCCTGAGAACTAAAGAATAAGATGACAAAGGGGGCAAGAGGAGGTAGAGAGAGAAAGGAAAACCATATCCTGTTTCCAGGCAGATGAGACAGCAGCAGAGGTCTGGAGATGAGAATATTCGGTTATGTGCCCGAGATAACACACGTTCTAAGTGGTCAGATGCGGAGTTTGAATTCTGTGCTTTCTGGCTGCAGAAATCACGTTCTCTCCTCTGCCAACACAATATGACCAACTGTGCTTGAAATCTAAAGAGGATACTGCACGAAGAGGATCTGATTCCCCATGATGACACTGTGTTTCCCAAGCTAGTCTGATCATTACAATCGCCTAACGGGGCTTGTTAAAAAATATAAGGAGTCCCCAGGTCCCAACCCTACTGGGAAATCAAATTTTAACAAATGCCCTGGGTGATTCTTATGATCAGACCAGTTTGGGATATGCTGAGCTAAGGCTTCAGAAAACCTAAAACCCAACATGCTAGGAGCTGACTCATGTCTTCTCAGTGTGGATTATGTGACTGCTGTCAAAACAAAATCCACTCCTACACTTGAAGGCTCAGTAACATGCTACTGATTTGGAGTCATCACTAATTAAGAAGCTGAGTAGAGTAACCCAAGCAGCAAGATAATAAGAAACTGCAAGCTTTGGCTTTCATCTGGGAGAGGTTACAGATTTAGAATCCAAACACTTAGGTTCAAATCCCAGACCCACCACTTACTAGATGAAACGTGGACGAGTCAATGAACCTCTCTGAGCCTTATTTTCCCCAACTGCAACTGCAACTGCAGAATTATTTCTGAGAAGTATGTGAGGTCATGGAGGTGGCTGCCTAATGCTAATCAGGCCCTTAACAAATGTTTGTTAATAAATAATAAAACAAGAGTGAATGTGTAGCCCAACAAGAGGAGGACTGTGCTGACGTAGAACAAATAGCTAATAAGATATATGAAGTGAATAAAAAAAGGGAGAGAGATTCCCAGGCACGAGGCACTGATTCTAAGCTATGCTGTGGAACCACAGCCTTTCCCAGGATACGGTGGAGTGCATTCTAATGCGGTTCTCTTGACATGATATTTTAAAATGTGGGAATAGGAGGGAGCTTTACTGTGCTCACTTTTGTTTGTAGGCAACAAAAATTTCCTGGTAACTGGAAGATCTGAACCCAGGTTCCAGAAAAGAGCACTGACTTCAGGTTGAAGTGATGCAAGCTCAGGGAACTGGGAAGCAGAGTGGCGAGGGTGCTGTGAGTCAGCACTGATAATAACGCCATGTGATTTAGAAAGTGCTTTAAATAACTTTTCTTTGCTAAGAGACAGAAAACACTATAAGAGAAGTTTGACAAAGGGTGTGGGGAAGACACCAGGGAAGGACACAAATCACAGAGCAGATCCAGCCAAGGTCATGGCAGAGAGCAATCTTGCCTTAGAACTGAGGGGTAGAGACCATCCATATACACCACAGCAGAGCTGACAGTGTAGCCTGAACCAATCACTGGAGAGTTGCTGGATTAATGATTAAGGTCTAAGAGTGACAGATACCTAGTTTGCAGCCGTTAACAGACCCTCTTTCTCTACTGAATTCAGAAAGGCCACGGAAACTTTAAGAGGCACTGCTAATCATCATATGTTTATGCAACAGGTAAAGTATGACATCCAGAGAGTTCCACTGAATCCCCCAATTAAGAACAAGAGGGCCTCACAGGGCAGCATAGCCATCAAGCCAAGTTCAAATCTCAGTTCTACATGACCTTAGGCAAGTTACTTAACCTCTGGGAACCCACCCCTTTCTTGGTCTGGAAAACAAAAATAATATTCTCACTTCAAAGGTTTACAAGGATCAAAGGAGATAATTTATGAAAAATACCCAACACAGAGAAAGCACTCAACGCTTTGCTTCTCTGCCACTCAAAAACAAACTGGCCAACCAACAAAAAAAGTAGATTTTGCGTCTATTATCGTCAATCCAGCTTCTTTGATGGGTGTGGGATTCAGAGAGTTGGTTGACTGTTTGTTTGTGTGGGAAAATAAACTCTAAAGCTAAAAGCCAATTTGCACTGGTTTATATATCTGCCAAATATTCCTGTTGTGGAATCTGGAATCCAAGGCATCATGGGAAGAGGCAACAAGGATGTGTTTCAGTAAAGGCTTTAAAAGTAATGAAGTACTTTCGTTATCACCTTCTCATGATAAGCCAAGTCTGGATAATTCCCAGTCCTTTCTCTCCACAATAGTTACCAGAGTGAAACATTACAAATTTTAAATCTTAATTTTTTCTCTTTTTTTTTAGGAGGTCCTTTGTCTCATGAAAATCCTAATTTTAAAGAGAATTACATGCCTTGTTTTAATCCTAGATTTTTTTTTCCTGCTATTCACACACAAGTACACAAAGACATATACACAGGGATATGGTCACTGCAGCTTTACAGACTGGCAACACCCTGTAAATAGTTACATGTGTATCAGTGGAGCACCAGTGAAGTAAGTGATGTGACACTTGTACTTTGGAATGTTATACAGCCATTAAAAAAAATAAAATAAGGATGCAGTAAATCACTATATACTGAAATGAAATAGCTAAGTTATACTGTTACAGGAAATTAAAGGTGCAGAGTAGAGTGCATCATAGGAAAGGCCAAGGAAATTAAAAGGGCCATTTGCACACTCATGCTTGTGTGGGCATATTGGTGCAAACATACCAAAAAACTGCTAATCCTGGTTGCTTTTGAGGACGGGAACTGAAGGTGGGATGAGTAAGAGGCATATTTTCAGCATTTATACTTTTATACTACATAGACTTTTTTCTCATGTGCATGTTTCAAAATTTTAGTCTATCAATATAGCTGAGATACACAGTAATAATAAAGGTAATAACGGCTATGGTTACAATAGTCGTGATGTATTAGGTACCTATGATGTACTCCCTGGGGCTTTCCCTTCGTTGTCTTTCAACCATCTTCTAAGGTGGGGTTACCAACCCCCATTACTCAGCTGAGGAAACTGAGACTTTAAGTTTGGAAGAGTTCAATAACTCATGCGAATCCATACAGCTAGCAGAGAGTGGATGTGAGCCCCGTTTTGACCAACTCCAAATCCTTCTTCTGTGCTTCACGGTGCAGACACTGCAGGCTGGTCACCAAAGCCTCCTCCGCCTCTTCCTGGCACAGCACTGGACGACATTTTCTGGTCTTCCCCCAAGTGGCAGGCTTTCTCCTTGACCACAGTTTAAGTCAGGCTCCTCTGAGCCCAAGTCTCTGTGGCTGGTTGCAAGGCCTCTGGCTCCTGGGAAGGACTGGAACTCAGGCAGAATGGACACTGAGGCTCAAATTTTTTTTTAACAGGTCATTCTTTATTTAAGTCAGGCCCTGGGTCACTTGGAGCTGGTGTATTTGGTGACGGCCTTGGTGCCCTCAGGCGCGGTGTGCTTGGCTAGCTCCCTAGGCACAGCGGTCTGGACTTCCCCAGATGTCGGTGTGGTTCAGCCAGCGTACTGGGCCAGCCAGGCGGCCTCGCTGGCCAGCCGCTCAGACACATCATTCACGAACGAGTTCATGATGCCCGTGGCCTTGGAGGAGATGCTGATGTCACCTGCCAATTAGGCCTCGCCCTTTGGGCTTCCAGGTTTATCTTTGTATTGCCCAGTTTTAACAAGAATTCTGCTAAAGTCATTTTAGCAAGAATCCCCCACCCTGAATGTCTGGTTCCTCTCAATATATAACCAAATTCCTCACCCCGCCCCCATCCTTGGCAACTGGCCTCCCCAGCCTGCCCTCAGCAAGAACCCTGTCCAGTTGGTTTTGCCAGAACCCCCGTTATCCCAGATGTTTCTTCTGAGGAATTTTCTGTCCATGACCCCACCCAGCCCCTTCGCCGTACACCCACACTTGTCCTGCTATATTTGGGGTTGAGCCCAGTTCCATACCCACATCTCTTTTCCCTACTACGATAGTTTCTGAATAAAATCTGTTTTTACCACTCCTCCTCAGCTCTGCTTTGCTTTGACAACTGTTAAGTGGGACCACAGTCCTGAGCCCCGCCCAGTGGAATGAAGGCAGAGGTGTCACGTGACACACACAAGACTCACAGGAAAACCTCCTGTGTGCTCTCTTCCTCGCTCTTTCCTCTCCTGCTGCCTGGCTGTTGGTGACACAGAGACCAACAGATGGCAGAGCCACAAACGGAAGGGATCCTAAGTCCCTAATGATGCCCCACCAAACTGAATAGCTCCACCCAGGCAGTCAACCAGGGCAAAAAATAGACTGCCATTACGTTGGGTCCTTACATGTTTGGGTCTACTTGTCACAACAGTTTAGCCTAGTCTAATGAATACATGCCATGAACCCAAAACAAAACAAAACAAAACAAAAAACAGAGACAAAGAGATGCAAAACCACTTGGAGTTCAACAACAGTCACTCACTGAGCACCTATTACGAGGCAGGTACTATTCAGGGAGCTGGGAAAACAGCGATGGCTAAAACAGTCCCTCGTCCCTGAGCAGCTGGACGCCAGCCAGCCTGAGTGTCTGAGGCCAGTCTCTGCAGGCCATGTCAGACACATTTCAAACAAAGAGAGCACAGCAAGTTTTCATTTCTCCACTACTGATCAGCAAGGATGTCAGGACAGAAGAGGCAAGGCAGGGGGTGGGGAGTGAGGGGGCAGAGGGAGGGGTGGTTGGGGAGGAGGGGATAGGCCTGAATTGCCTCCCTCACATAACTCTCTCTCTGCCCCCCTGCAGCTCAGGCCAGCGGGCACACACTCTCCATCCTTCCAGGCCACAACCCCCCCCCCACTTGGGGCTCTGAGTTCAGAGTCAGGGCATGGGGGGAACAAAAAATATTCCAGGCCGTGAGATGAGTGTGAGCAAAGGGTGGAAGCACCAAGCTAACCTGGGCTGCTGGGATAGAATATAACTGGGAGGGGAATGCCTGGCAGGGGTGAGGCTAACTGGTAGCAGAGGAGATTCTAAGAGCCTTCAGTGTCTTGCGGATGTGAGCAGGGGTTGTGAATGCAACTGTGTCACCCCACTCCTGTCATCACGCCAGAGGTGCCTTGCCCCTTTTGCTCTTGTACATGAGGCTGTCCTCCAAAGTCTCCTTAAATATGACATGCGAGTAGGAATCACAACTAGTTCTCCATCAACTTGCTCATTAACTAACCAGCAAAGGCCTCGGGATAGATTCAAAAGCACCTGCAAGGACCAGACAAGTGTCTCTGAGGAGCAGAGAAGCAGCACAGAAGGAAGGAATGAGAGGGCGGTAGGAAGGCCAGCGACACTGCTTGGGGCGGTCAGGACATGCCAGCCTCGTGGGCTGCGTGTGCGGGTGGCACCGTGCCCGGACCCCAGGGCAGACAGACGAGGTCCTGCCTTTGGGGAGTGTTCAGCCTAAACTAGCACAAGCTGTTGACCTCCACACCGGGCACCCTCTGCACAAAAATAAATCACTGTTTGTCTCGTGGAGAGAACAGACTGCACAGGGGAAGTGGCGTGGCACAGGGAAGGGCAGCGCCACGAGGACGAGCCCAGTGCCGAGGTTCTAGGCCTCCTCTGTGGCTGGTGTCCCTCGCCCCCACTTCCTCATCTACAGAATGCACAGCACCGTCTCTACAAGTGCCAAGTAAGAAAACCATTGCGAGAGCGTCTAACCTGCGCCGGGCTCAGCACGGCCCCTGGATGGTGGTTTGTCCCCTTCCCTGTCACCTTGGAGGACCGACCTGCATGCCAACAGCCTCTTTATTCTTTTGTTTCCCCACAGTCTGAATTTGATTTAACTCTGCTGTCTTCCTCCTCAATGAGGTTGAAATATATCATTGGTTTCTTAATGGCCCATGAAGCAATGAGGCCTTTATTACTAGCAGTGTGACACCCAGGCGATGAGAATGCCAGTGGCCACAGATCTCTCCCCACTGCTTTGATGAGGGCAGCTCTCGGCTGCCGCTGGGCCTCCCTCTCTCACTGCCCGAAAGGAGGCTCAGGGAAGGGGATGCCAGGACCTGGAGGGACACATTAAATGGCACTCAGTGGCTGAAAGGACAGTGGGCCCTGGGGATACAAGACACCAGAAACCAGTTCTCTCCCCAGCACTCCCACTGACCCTGCCCTTAAGCATGAAACAGGGAGAATGCACTGGACTGGCATCAACAAAGGCTTGGGTCTGAGTCCTTTGGTCAGTCCCGGCCCTGGCTGGCTCATCTGTAAGGCAGAGTCAATGACATATACCCGACGTGCCTCAGAGGGTAGCTAGGAAGCTAATAAAGTAACAGCAGTAATTCTGCTGTCATTCTGCAATGAGGACTTGTGATCCTCCCTTGCTGGTCTCTGCAGGCTGGTGCAAAGTATTATTTCAATGCCGACTATACCCCAGTCATTTGTCAGATGCTAGAAATTGGCCAGGAAGTGACTCTCCCTGCCCTCGAGGTTTTCCCTACTTCTAGTTCACCGCCCAACCCCTAAATCCACCTTCCACAGCACAGCCAGAGGAGTCTAATCAATACACAAATTTGATTTTTGTCACAAGCACACACATATATGGTTTAAAACCTTCTGGCGGCTCCCCAGAGCTCTCAGTTTGCAGTTCAGACCTTTACAACCTGGCTCCTGCTTACCTTTCTAGTAGCATCATCCATCACTCTCCCCTCCTCAAACTCTGTATTCCAGCCAGAGCCAAACGTTTGAGTCCCCCAGGTCCCCGTGATCTACCTTGCCACCACGTCACCATGCCTGCTGAGCCCTGTCTAAATACGTGTCCTGCCTCCACTCACAGAAACCTTGCTCAACCCTCTCTTCCCTCTAGACCCAGCTCGGAGGCCCTCACTGAGCCCTGAACCTGAACCCATCCTCTTCTCCTTAACATTGAGCTTCTTCCACTGGGTTGTATTGACCGGACAGTGAGCACTCTGGTTCACTTCCAGGGGGTCATTTCTTGGTTTGCCCAGTGCTTCGTGGAGTCCATGGCACAAAATAAGCGTTCAGGAAATGTTTGAAGAATGAATGAAAAAATTATTTCAGCTAATATCTATCAACAGCTTATTATACAGTATGCCAGCCAGGCATTGTGCATTGGAGTGTGAGGACCCAATAATAAACAATAATAAACAAGACAGATGTGACCATGCACTAGTTGAATTTAAAATCTGGTGGGGGAAAAAAAGAAAATTAAACACGCCGTAACAATAAAGCTGATCCGTGCTATGATAGCTATGAAGACAGAGGAAAGATGCAGTTAGGAGGAGAAAAGATCAAAACGGTCTATATCTAAAAGTAGAAACACCTCCCCAATCTGTAACTCAGCTATCCTACTTATCCAGAAAGTAGCAAGAACCAAAAAAAGAAGGTTTAGAGACTACTTAACAGCCAAAATACGACAAAAAGACCATGTACCTTACTTACCCAGGTGCCTCTCACACACAAGCCTTAGTAGTCGAATGTCTTATTTTAACAGGACAATGTATGTTATTCCCCTCTGAAAAACTGGACTATCAAGACTTTGTTGATCTGATAACATCTAAAAATATACTGTTTCTAAATAATATCAGCTTTTACATCTGATGTATAATTAATGACTACTTTTAACTTTTTTTAAAAAATCCCTCATTGGTATTTATGCACTAGTTAAATCTGAAGTTTCATATTACAGTTGAATCATCTGATGTTTACTATGTCAGAATCTTTCTGAATTCCCAGTTTAAATCAATGAGTACTTTATTATATCATGCAAATATTATTTAATCAATAATATCATTATTTATTATCACTTATCATTAATAATCCATTTGCTATAACAAATTTGTTATTGAGATTTAAATAATATGTTGACTAATGTAATATTTTCTCCTTAAGTGGGGGCAGGGGGACCTTTTTCTAATTCACACAAAAGAGCAGTGTGGCCAGTAGTGGCCCTGGTTCAAAGGCAGGAATGGTGTCTGACTGTGTCTTTATTTCCAGTGCGTTGCACAGGGCTTGGGGCACAGTAGACATTCAACATATATTTACTGAATGAATAATGAAGACCTTTGAGACTTCAGAACTTAAAATTATATATGTATACTTTATTCACCATACTTTCTAGAAATACTTCTGCATATTCTAATGGAAAAGTATCACATAACTTCTTAAAACAACAGTCTTTAGTGACCAGCAGAAGCTTATTAAATTGTCACTCAGCAGGGTCCATTTGCCTCCCCTTCTGTTCCCTAGATATGGGGCACTTTTTCCAAGAAGAATGTCTTAGGAATAATAAGTTTTCACAGTTATACCATTAGATGAACACCTTTGCAACCTGTCTAGAGAGTCATAACATTTAGTAATTTCTGAGAAAATGTCATTTAAATCCAGTAAGATGGTAAGGCTTTGTGTAGGCAGTTTCAAACAGAGCCTAAGACTCCTTAAGAAACAAACAAATGCACACAGGCTAAAGACAACTATATTATCATGGAAAGTAAACCCAATCAAAACCTAAGACTTGCAGGGACTTACTAACAGCTGGCTCTCTGTTTCTGGCTTGAACTTTGCAATGCCAAAGACAGGATGAGTTCACTGCCTGGAACCCCTTTGTGTCATTTCCCTTTAAAGAAAATAGTCACTTTGAAGGTAGTCCAGAAAAACAGCACTAGAACTATTACTGATTACACAGTTCAATTCAATTCATATTTGCTGAATGCCTTCTCTGTGCCAAGCATTGAAGGACTCAAAAATAAGATGAGCTTCCTACTACTGAATATCCGACAATCTAGAGAAAGAGACAGGCCATCTCAGTCAATAACCTTCTCCGCTGAGCACCATCCTGTCCCCGGTAGTACTGTCTCTCCCCTGAGGTCTACAGTAGCATCCTAATTTACCTCTGCCTCTACTCTAGAACTCCTCTCTAACCCATTCTCCACTGGGCAGCCAGAAAGATCTTTTTAAAGGGCAAGTATAATTCCTTTCTCCCTGAACATAGGCAATGGTCTGGCCTCTGCACATGGTCTCCCTTGATGCCTGCTGGCGAGGCAAGCATCAGCCAGAAACTCCTGTATCAAGCCAGACCCTCTGCAAGGCCAAATCTTTAGTGGGTAAACTAAAAACAAACAAACAAACAAACAAAAAACAACAAAAAAACAAAAAACTCAAAACAAACAAAAACAACAACAATAACAAAAAAATTGCCTTCTTTTGGCATTGGTTCAAAGAAGGGAAAAAATGTCCTCTCAAAATGCCTAACCATAGCACCTAACCTAGACAAGTCCAGAGTCAGAATTCAACTACACCTATAATCTAAAAAGCCTAAGACTAAAAATTTCATTTTAAGTATTCTGGATTAGTAGAGCCTTCTGAAGCAAATGCACAAGATGAAAACCCCTACTTTAAACCTAAGACTCAAAAAATTATCGGAGATTAAAGTTCCAAGGAATGTGAGTTCATTATCAAAAAAAAAAAAAAAAGAAGAAGAAGAAGAAGAAGCTGAGA
Source organism: Macroglossus sobrinus (assembly GCA_004027375.1). NCBI lineage: Eukaryota > Metazoa > Chordata > Mammalia > Chiroptera > Pteropodidae > Macroglossus > Macroglossus sobrinus. The sequence continues at coordinate 38,563 of PVKZ01001759.1, read as the reverse complement.
AAACATCAAAAACAGAATCCCAGGAAGAGAGAAGAGAAAGGTTGGGTGAGTGATAACATTGAAAGAATTTTCCAGGATTTATAAAAGATACCAAACCTCAGAGAGGAGAGTCCCAACAAATCTCAAGCCAAATAAATAAAAAGAAATCCTCACCTAGAAAATTATAATGATGCTAAAGACATCTAAGACAAAGAGAAGATTTTTAAAGCAGCCAGAAAAAAAAAAGACACTTTACCAGCAAAAGACAAATGTAAACTGAGAGCTGGCTTTTCAGCAGAAAAAAATAAAGTGAATAAACAGTGGCATATATTCAAAGTATAACTATCAACTTAGCACTATAGTCACAACGACATTATCTTTCAAGAATGGGACAAAATGAAAGTAATTTTGGACAAGTGAAAACTGAGTTTATTACAAATAGTCCCTTACTAAAGGAACTTCTAAAAGATTACTGCCAGTAGAAAGAAATTATTCCAGAAAGAAGATCTGGGTTGTAAAACAGAATAATAGAAGAAAAAAATGGTAAACATGTGGATAAAACTAAAATACACTGAAATACATTGAGACTATGTAAAATAATAACATCTAATTTGTGAAATTAAAAACAAGGATAAAGTAAGACAGAACTAAAACATTGGACAATAAAAGCATACAAGTCAGGAGGGATGCAACCAAAATGAAAGCATCCGAACTTCCTTGAATCTTTAAGTGGAGAGTAAAGCTACTATCTCTAGACTTTCTGAAATTATATACCTATTAAATTTTCTACTGTAACCACTAGAATAAAAATAGAATGTATAACTTCTAAACTAGCACCAGGGAAAATGGAATAAAAGATATAAAATACACCATCATAGAGGGAAAACATTAACATAACTCTTCAAGTAATTAATAGATCTGACAAAAATGTTAGGACTATAAAATTTGTATAATGCAATTCATAAGCTAATCTAATGTAAATTTGTAAAATATAACATTCAACAACTAGAAGACACATAGTCTTTTCAAGCACACATGAACATTTGCAAAAACTGACCACATTAGTCTATAAAGTAAAAAAAAAAAAAAGGAAAAAACTATGAAGGAAGAAGAGAGATAGGGAAGAAAGAAAGAAGAAAGAATATCCTCTAGTCAATGCAATTTAGTTAAAATTCAATAACAAAAAGATAAGTAGAAATAACTCACATGTTTAGAAACTCTAAAAAAAAAAACCCCACCAATCTAACCCACTGATCAAAGAAATCTTCATGAGAATGTAAAATACATAGAACAAAAAGATGATATTTAAAAATGCTACATAGCAAAATGTGCACATACAGCCAAAGCAGTACTTACAGGCAAGTTTGTAGTCTTAGATGCTTTTATTAGAAAAGATCATAAAGCATCCATCTTAATTTCAGAAAAAGAATAACAAAATAAAGCTCAAAACATAGAATTAAAAAATAATAAACAGCAGAAAGCTATGGAATAGAAAATAAAGTTATAATGGAGACGATCAATAAGCCAAAAGTTGTTTCTTTGAAAAAACCAATAAAATTGAGATCTGTGTAAAATACTGTGAGTAATCAAGGAAGGGTATTTAACCTAGTCTGGGGTATGTGTGAGCATCAAGGAAGACTTGTGGGTAAGAGGAGTCATGAGCTGATCCTTGAAGGAAGGATCTAAAGAAAGGAAGGAAACATTCTAAGGAGAAGGAAAAATATGAACAAAGGTAAAGAGGAAGGGCACCGCAGGAAGGCTCAAGAGACCACATGCAGTATTGTGTTAAGAATGGATAAAGTTCGGGAGGAAAAAAAAGTGGTGTAGATGATAGAGGCTCTGTTCATCCATCTGGTGACCAAATCAAAGTTGTGAAGGAAACAAGGCGCAAAGAGCAAGAAAAAATTGCCTGGGGTCTAAATGAGCAAGCCATACAATTAGGGAGAAATCTAAGAAATCACCCTGCAATGGCAGATGGTAGAATGGGGTGAGGACGCAGGGCTGCCCAGTCTCCAGCAGCTTAGTGAGATGGAGGCTGTGGCAGTGGCAGACACCTCTTAAAGGGGTCCCCTCTGGGAGTGGAGTTTTGCAGTGACAGATCTGATCACTCTGAGCACCAGTGCCCATTCAGCTGTGCACAGAGGGCACCAGGGACTTACAGAGAGATATTGTCAGGGTGAGGGCCAAGGCGAGACTGGACACAGTGCCACCATAGCAGAGACATCATCAAACTGGATAACAGAGGTCACTACACCCAGAGGATTCCCTGAAACCCCACCTCTCCCAACTCATGGCCCCACCCAAGCCACATCCAGGTATAGACCCAGCAAGTCAAGTGCTCCTTGCTGAGCAGCACCTAGACTCACACTGGAAGCAGTTTGCCTCTGTTTCTGGTGTGGTCTTTTGAGGCAACTATAAGCACAGCATCTGTGGATTGCTTGCTAAATCTTAACAGGTGGCACTGGAGGGGCAGAGGCTTGGGCTAAATTTGGCCTGCAGCTGAACCCCTCTCAGGACTCTGCCACTATGCTACTTCACAAATCCACACTAATAAGACCAGGAGACTTAGGAGCTTTGCTTAGTACATAGAAACAGACAAGGAAAGGCAGCCAAAACGTGAAGACAAAGCAGCAGAAACCATATGAGAGAAGAGACAGAGATCCAGAAATAATGGAGTCAAGTAATCTAACAGATGCAGAGTTCAAAACACTGGTTATAAAGAAGCTCAATGAACTTTTGGGAAGGATAGATAAATTCAGTGAGAACCCCAACAAAGAGATAAACAAAATGGAAATGGAAATTATAAAAAGGAACCAGTCTGAAATAAAGAACACATTATCTGAAATGAGAAGTATATTAATGTAATAAACAAAAGAATAAACAAAGTGAATAAAGAAGAGGATCGAATGACCTATCTAGAGGATGGGAAAGCCACGGACACTCAATCAGAATGGCAAGAAGAAAAGATGTCAAGACTATAAAAAAAATCTAAGGAGCATAGGGGACACTATTAAGGGTCAAAATATCCATCTGAGTAGCATACCTGAAGAAAAACAAGATGTTGAACAGCTATGTGAAGAAATAATAATGGAAAACTTCCCTAACCTGGTGAAGGAAATGGACATACAACCCCAGGAAGCTCAGAGAACCCCAAAAACCAGGGATACAAAGAGGCCCACACCAAGACACATCATAATTAAAATGCCAAACATAAATACAAAGAAAAAAATCTTAAAATCAGCAAGAGAAAAGCAGGTAGTTACCTATAAGGGAACAACCATAAGACTGGCAGCTAATTTCTCAAAAGAAACTACGCAGGACAGAAGGGTTTGGCACAAAATATTCGATGTGATGAAGACCCAGGATCTACAACCAAGAATACTTTATTCAGCAAAGGTTTCATTTAGAGTTGAAGGACAGATAAAGAGCTTCCCAGACAAAAATAAGCTAAAGGAATTTATCACCACCAAGCCAATATTACAGGAAATTGGAGGGACTTAAGAAGAAAAAACATGTATCAAAAACAGGAATAAAGAATGGTAACAACTACATTCCTATCAATAAGTACCTCAAATGGAAAAGAATTAAGTGCTCCAACTAAAAGATAGAATGGATGAATGGAGAAGAAAAAGTAAATGAGTGGATAAGAAAACAAGACCCCTACATGCTGCCTACAAGAGACTCACTTCAGATTAAAAGACACACACAGACTAAAAGGAAGGAGATGGAAAAAGATACTGCTTTGATGGACCTAGAAGGTATTTAAGTCAGACAGAGAAAGATAAACACTATATGATTTCACTTATATGCAATATCTAAGGCATAAAAAGAACTAATAAAAAATGAACTCACAAATATAGTGAACAATTTGGTGATGGTCATGGGGTAGGGGACAGCTAGAAGAATTGGGTGAAGGGTTAAAGAAGTACAAATTAGTAGCTGATGGATAGGGAGCATGGCATCGGGAATACAGTTGGCATTAATATGTTGGCTAGGTGGAGGGTCAAAGAGGGAGGGAGCAATTGGGGGGTATCATTTTATGAAATATATAGATGTCTAAACAATGTACTGTATACTTGAAACTAATTAAAATAAATTTTTTTAAAAGAATGGGAAAAGTTCAAGGAATGGAATATGAGAAATTAGTAGTCTGGAGAAGTTTAGGGCTGAATGCTAATAAAAAATATTCAACCAAGTCTTTACCATATACCAGGCATTACAGGTTAGGTGCTTTACATGATTGTATCTTTCTGTGCTGGCAACATACAGCTCCATGAAGTCTGATTGTATTATGCCCTTTCTATTCTACAGATAAACAGGCTCAGAGTATAATTGGCCCAATGTAACATAGTGAATTATTTGTAGCTCCCAAGCCCATCCTTTCACCCACCATGCTATACTGCATCTCAGGACGTAGACGGCTTCATATGGAGCCTTCATAAAAAAGCCTGACCTTTATTCTTTAGGCAAATATTCAAATTAACCCCCTCAAAAACAAAACTCACTTTCATGATGCAAGTTTGTGCTGTTACAGCTGCCACTACATTATGTCACCAGGATAAGATTCCATTGGGTATATGTGTCTAAGGAGTCCATGTACCAATAACAGGCAATATTGCATGTGGCATTTTTATCAACAGCTTTATTAAAATATAATTCACATACCAAAAAATTCATGCATGGAAAGTGTACAATTCAATGGTTTTTAGTATAGTCATAGAGTCGTCACTGGCCCGGATAATGCGATTCTCTTTACACCCTCATGGTAGGACTGCACAGCCCTGGCCGCCCCAAAGTTGGCCATGCCATGTCACTTGCTTTGGTGAATGAAATGGGAGCAGCCACTTCCGGGTAGAAGTCTTAAAAGACACAATTTACCACATTCTCTTCCCCTTAGTAATTCATCGAAGCAGGTGATGAGCTAGAAGCCTGGGTCTCTGAATAACCAAGATTGTTAAAGCCCCCTGCCCTGTCCACCCCCACCAACCCACACTGAACCCCTAAATGTGAACCAGCAATAAACCTGTGTTGTTAAGCCACTGATATGTTGTGGTTGCTTGTTACTATAGTCCAATTTAGCTATCCTGATTATATATATATATTAATACATATATGTGTGTGTGTATATGTATATATGTATATATATATACATATATATATACATATATATATAAATGTATACTGTTCCCAAGTATATAAAATAAAATCCCAGATCCCTACCCCACATCTCCAATCACCCCCTCTTCCTTCTTCTCCTCTAATTCTCCTTAGAGGCAACACCAGGATTAGTTTGGTATATTTCTTTCCAGATTTATACACACACACACACACACACACACACACACAAATATACATATAAGTATATATATACACACATACATATACATATGTACATACTTACTTGGGAACAGTATACATTTTTATAAGCATATATTGCTTTGGGAAATTGAACAAAAGCATTTGTAAATAACCCAATCCCAGAAAAATTTGTATTGTTGCTTTTGTAAAGTCCAATAAACAACAGTTTTGACACAAAGAGAAAAAGAATCCCTCTGTGAGCATCAAGAGCAAACATGAAAACTGGCCTTCGAAAGAATTCCAGGTAGATGGACTGAAGGACTTCCTGGAAAAGTAACACTACTCCTAGGGATGACAGCTCCAGGGACAAAGTGCCCTGTTCTTCCCAGCTCCATTAAGGCTGAGGTTTTACTCAGATGACATAGAAGCAGATGGAAGAAGAAAAGGCACCATCAGAAAAGCCTTCTAAGGACTAACAAATTACTAGATAATGGTTCGAATACACCCAGGGAAACAAACGTTTACGCAAATGGTATTCGAGGCAGCTGTTGAAGCAAGGCACGACCTGATCTGACGCGGAGGAGAGATTAGTCCATGCAGAAGAGAGAAACGTGACCGCTGTTCTCTCCAACAAAACAATACCCTTTGAGGGGGGATATCAGAGACGAGACTCGACTGGAACAACCACAAGGAAAGGAGGGGTTCAAAACAAATTAAAGGAATAGCAAGGTTATTTGCCTATTCATACCACCGATTTTCTGTCACAAAATTTAATTAAGATGTCACAGAAATCCATCAGAGGGTAAGCCAGATTGGTAGGTGTTCTGACTTTAAGCACCAGGCACTTTAAAGATTTTCTGATTTAATCCTCACAACAACCCTACCAAGTATCTTATGCTCATTCTTAGAGACGAGAACTCTTTGGCTCAGAAAGGTAAAGCAACTTGTCCAGTGTCTCAGAGTCAAGATTCGAACGTGCGTCTAGCTATGGTCTTTTCAGGGTCAGTGGGGAGAGCTGCCTTTGGTTAAAAGTAAGGAGTAAAGAAATCAGCTCAGGAAATTCACATCTCCCATGCAGCTAATGGGTTTAGTCACATGCGACAACTTCAATTTTCCCCGTGAACTCCTCACCTTATGTATTTTGTGAACACAAAAGTTAAGATACTGATGTCACTCAAATAGCTAAAATAAGTTTCCCATAATGATATATATATCATATCAGAGTATGAAATAGGCATTGGGTCCAGTTACAGTGGCTTTAAAAATTCAAATAAACTCACAAAACCTTAAAACTATAATTGATTTAAAAGGAACTTTAAATTTTTTTAAACCTACACCATATCACGTTGACATTGATCCAAAATGTAACTGTCCCTTATCTTGCAGAGATCTTTGTGTGTTTCTGTTATCTGATGTATCCTAAGATCCCAAATATAGCCTGGCACAAAGTAGGTCTCAAAATATATGTTAATGATTCAATGGAGCTGATTAACCAATAACCTGTATATGCAGACTAAATTCTATCATTGTTTTTTCTCACTTTTTAAAAATAGATCCAATAACCAATGTCTATAATTACCCAACAAAAGGAAAAGAATTAATATTAACTGAATATTTACAGTGTACCAAGCATGGGCTTAAGGCAATTTACACACATTCTTTCATTTAACTCACAAAAATTCTACAAGATAGGTATCACTAGCCCACTGATACAGTTGAGGCTCAAAGAGGTTCTGTATTTAGCACATAAGGCAGTTGGGTCACACGAGTAGTTAGTGGCAAGGATTTTAAGTGGCAGTGATTTCAGACTCATCTGTCTGAATCCAAAATCCATGCTAGCTCCAGGAAACAATACTTGCCTTGAGAGAAGGCACTCAAAAAGTGGCCAATAACTTTTTAATACTATATGTTCTTTCCAAGGAATAGATTTAAAAGAAAAAGAAAATGTGTGATTGAATTTCTGTATTCAACTTGTGCTGACACAAAACCAGAATCCAGAATGCTACCAGAATCGAAGCTGTTTACAACAGAGAGGATGTCTGTATAATATGGAAATCAGCTCTAAGCAATCACAACATTGCTTTAAAATTTTTTCTTTAGTTTGTAGTATTTATAGAACTTGAATATGAGCCTTTGGAATTTATGGTGTGTGTATGGTGTTTGTGTGGATTCACAAAGTTATTACCCATATTGTACTGTTCAAATAACAGTGGTAGTGAATTGTGATTTTTATGGTGTGATGGGTTTAACTTACAAAGGGAAACTTCTGGTGGACTAGATGTTAAAATAACATGCTTGTTGAAGAAGAACATTTCATGGAGTAGGATATAAACCATCCTTAAATAGAATGCTATTTTCAAAAGACAGAAAGCAAATTGCAAGGACTATCATTAAAACAAGAGAGGGAGGGAAGGTTAAATGCTCCAATTTTTCATTTTATACTCTGCCTTCTTCCAGAAGGACTCTGAGACAGCGAGTCACACAGCAGACTCACATTCCACACAGGAGCAAAGCAACTCGGCTCGTCCAACAGCACCGGAATCGTTCTCCTCTGTGGGAGGCAATGAGATAGGATTTGGAAGGTGCGGGCACCAAATGCTCCCTCTGCCAGGCAGGATATATTTCAATGCATTTTATTTTAAGTCCTATTTGTAATATTGCTCTTCTGGCTCTGAGTGATCCACTGTCACTTGAGAGTTATGAGTCAGATGAGGAACAGGAGGGTGAAAAAGTGGAGAATTATAAAACACACTGAAAAGTGGGCTTTGGACCGAGATTGACTGCTATTAGAACTCTGACTCTCTCACTTACTTGCTGTGCCTACCACAGTTTTTTCAATTGTTATCTGGAAATAATAATAGAATAACTCTTTGTAGAGTGGATTTTAGCAAAGGATTAGCAAAGAAGATGGTACAGGATTGTATACTGGCTACAAGGTGGCTCTGCCACTTGCTACTGTGTGGCCTTGGTCTAGCCCTGTAGCAGCCTCTTCCTAAACCTCAGTTTCCTCATTTGCAAATTGGAAATAATAGACTCTATTTCAGAGGGTTGCTGTGAGGATTAAATAAAATAACCCATAATAAATGTTCGATATAATTTTAATGAGCATGAAGTACTTAGTATGATGCCTAGCACATAACAGATATTTAGTAAACAGTAACTATAAGTAGAACCATTATAATAAGCATATACATGCTCTGAAGAAAGGCTGGATAAATTTTCGGAAAAAAAAAAAACACATGGCGCATCTGAAACAAAGAGCTCACACTAATAGATCCCGGGACGGGGCTTATGCAAACTATTACCAACAAGTTCCCTCTGTCAAATCTGTCATTCACATTAGCTGGTGACCATAGTACCACTGTGCTCATATAGACAACCTACATCTCCAAGGAGGACAGCTCACGACAATAGTGGCATCTATTCTCCATGGCGGCTTTTCCCTAAGGGTTTTTTTTAATGAGGGTGTCCAAATTGCAAAAGACTATACCGGAGATGAGGAAAGAAGCTCGTGTGAGTAGAAGTGGACCATCCAATTCTGTAAATATTTATCGAACATCTACTATGAGCCAGGAAGCACCCACTTTTTCATGTTATAACTAAAGTGGTGACCCTGTAAACACAATTTTGCTGTTCTAGAATAAACTTTCATCTTATTTATAATTTTATGGAGCTAACATTTGGGAATTTTCCTTTTCGAAACCAATTTAACACTGTGGACACAGCTGCATTGGACCTGACCAGGGTGGGTATGACTAAAAACTGAATCATCAGCTGGCATGGTTTACCTGGCACTGACAGAGAGTGGGCCAAGGAAGCTTGGTCTATATATGGCAGGGAATCTGTGATCATAGTCAGCACACGCTTCTTGGCATGGTCTTCAACGTCCTCTGTGATCTGGCTCCTTCTTCCTCTCTTGCTTCTCTTTCGTGTGCTCCCTCAGCTGCCATCATCTCACCCTGCATATAGAACCTGATCCGTCCTCCCCACTTTTGTTCCAACTCTGTATGGAATGCGCTTAAACCACTCTGCCCCCAGACTAGACTGTAATTGTCTGTGGGCATGCCTGTCCCTCAACACTCGGAGCTTCTGGAGGGCAAAGAGTGAATCTTATTCATATCTGTATCCACAACCCCTAAGCTAGAGTCTGCAGATAGCCAGCTGGAAACAGTGGGAAGGGCATAGAGTTGACAGCTGGTTTCAAATGAAACGTGTTTCAAATGCAAGCTCTGCCACTTACCAGCTGTGTGACCTTGGATAAGTTAACCTCTGTGTACTTTAATTTCCTCTTCTGCAAAATGGGGACAATCAGGCACTTACTGTATTGGGTTGTTGGGAGAATCAAATCATCAAATCGTCGTGTGTGTGTGTGTGTGTGTGTGTGTGTGTGTGTGTGTGTGTGTAAAACACAACAGAGCCCCACACGGGATAAGAGCTATGTAAGAGTCTATTATAGTTGCTGTCCATAATCAATGTACAGTGGAATAAGAAAAGTAAAGGAGGAAGGGGGATTGTGCCTGCAGCCAAGCAAATATCTGAATCTCCCTGCTGGCTGAGCACCGTCCTGCTAAGTGGACTGTGCTGTGCAGACCTCATTACGCACTCAGAAAGGGAGACACAGAGCGTCTGGTGTTAACCCTATTTCTTACCATGGCTAGCCACCCACCCCTGCCAATGCCAGCCAGCTGGGTACTCCCATATCCTAGAGCAGTAACCCAGGGACACTGGCTCAAGTTCAGTAGTTGTTCCTGCTGCTAGAAGGTCAGTGTTGAGTGTTAGAGAGGATCTTGTCTAACATCACCCCCACAGCAGATCGGACACTGAGGCCTGGAGCAGTTGTGTGTCTGCACTTTTTTGGTACTGGTTTATGTAGCAGTTACCTGTCATGAAGTCGACTTTGCAGCAGGTTTAAACTATAATCATAGTTTAAAACTGGAGAGAACTTAAAAGTTTGGCTAGTCTGGCATTTTTCAAATTCCACATTCTAGGATGTCCAGATGACATGTGGGCTCTGTTGCAAATATTTCATTCATTCCTTTGGTGAGTATTTATTGAAAACTTTCAACGTGCAGGCATTGGGAACACAAATCAGACACTCCCCCTGTCCTAGACCTCAAAGACCAATAGGACAGAGTGGCATTAAGGAAATAATCATGCATCTAATAGTAAAGTTTTATTGTTGTGAATTTTGTTTTAAAATATACTAGAATATACTAGACTTAAAATACACTAGTACACTAGAAACTGCCCACTCCACTGGGCTCATCAGCACAAGGGTCTCGTGTAGACTAGTATCATCGTCATGTGGCTGCAGCAGTCGAGGGGCTGGGAACCACTGAACTAGCTCAACCCACCCCGATCTGACAGACTGAGGCAAACTGAGGCCTAAAGAGTTTAATGTACTTGCCAAGGTAGCACAGTCAGTAAATGTAAGAAGCTTAAAATTCTGTAGTGGCCCACACAGCCTTCCAAAAAAAACCAACCCCCACAGCATGGCACACAATATGACCCTCACCATTTCTCCAGCTTCATCTCCCACAATTCTGCTGCCCATGCTATGATCCAGCCATAGGGAACCCTGAATGCACCTCTTTGCCCAAACTACTCCCTCTATGAGGGTTCCAAAGTCGATGGCCCCTAAGTAAGCCTACTCCTTTTCAGCACTCAAAACTGAGCTCAGGTCTCTCTCCTCCAAGAAGCCCTTCCTGAGCTGGCCCTCCACCTCCCACAACACGTACACGTTTACATAAAAAGAGAGAAACACCATCACATAATGTCTTCATATATTCAACAAAGATTTATTGAGCACCTTCTATGTGCCAAGCACCTACAAGTACAAAAGTAAATAAAACAAAGCCCCTGCCCTCCTGGAGCTTACATTCTAATATGGGAAACAGACAATAAATGAACAATACATAATACAGTGCAAGGCAGAGTTTAGTGCTATGGGAAATAAATAAATAAATAAATAAATAAATAAATAAATAAATACATAAATAGCATGGGTCAATAGAGGAATCAACAGGGAGGGCCTGTCTGTGAAAGCGGTATTTGATCAGACATCTGAAGTGACAGAGCAAGGTATACACATAACTTGGGAAAAAAGCATTTCAAAAAGCAGCATGAGAGGCCCTGTAATTACTGCAATGATTTATTCATTTGTGTTTTATCCCTTACTGAAATATAAGGTCCTTGAGGGCAAGGGTTACTTATATCTGAAGCATCTTTGATCTGCAGGGCCCAGCATCCACAATGAACACTTACAGAAAGTGTGAATGAACCTGGGCTGGCGTGTACACCGGCTTATTTCTGAGTCCACCTGGCTCCATCTCTCAAGATCTAGCCAGCTTCATTCATGTCTCTCCTCCTACAGGGTTAAGCTAAGCACAGGCCCTACTTGGGCCAATGAGCTTGCCGAACTCTGTGGCCCAGTTTCAGTCCCTGGATTCTCCCTTCATTAGGACCATGGCACTAATGAGTTCTCCAGTTTTATCTTGCTGGCCCTCATGTCTCTGGCCTAGACTTGTGATCCTGTCCAGAACCGGAAGCCCTTTTTCACTTTCTCTGGGTGTCATAGGCTCAGAAGTACCCCCTTGAATCCTGAGCCCCAAGACTGGAGACTCTGACACCTGGAGTTGGACTTGCCCAGTGGCTATCCTTACCTACCTGGGAGTCTGCTCTACCTGACTCTTGACTTCTCTCCAAGTCACATGACTCCCTCCTGGTAGGAGTGACCTCATCAATCCTTTCTGTGGCCATCCTTCTGCACGTTCCAACTTCATAAAACTAGTCCTAGACATCTACCACAGCCAAGGCCCAGGGCTAAGTACCTGAGTCTTCAGGTTGCCTGCTGCAGATCTGGTCCCACCAGCAGACCATCTAGGTCTAAGTCTCCAGACTCGACTACCCTAAATCACAATCCCAATACACCTGATACTGCTGCAGACAAGTCAAATGGCTTTACCCACTCAGCTAACTGCAACGGACACCTCTGGATGTCATTGGTGTTTCATCCCAGCCTCCACCAGTTCTAAAATGGGTTCAGAGACAAATAACCCATTCCTTCAATCACCCTTTCATCCACCACTTACTGACACCTACTTTATGCTAAGCCCTGAAACATAAAATACAGTGCGTGCACTGACAATGATGATGTGATGGTGAGGGTGGTGGTGATGGTGGTGATCGTGACGGCAATGGAGGAAGATGGAGAGGAGTGTGTGGTAAGGAGAGGGTGGTATTTATTGCAGTCTTGTGCTATGCTATAATAAGCAGTGAGTCTTCTACTACTAAAAAAAAAAACTATGAGAAAGGTATCATTAGCCTCATTTTACAGAGGAAATAGGTTTAAGAGGCAAAGCAACTTGCTAAAGGTCACATGGCTAAGTGGCAGGATATGGTGAGACCCTAGGTCTGTCTGCCTCCCAAGTACAAACTGTTAAACTGCCCAAGAGCCCACATTAGTGCTAAACAAACAGAACTTAAGTGAAAGAGGGAGGGTCCCAGGCCTCCCAGACTCACAAAAGCCAGTGGAGGAAACAGACATTATATAAACAGATGTCTACAATGTGGCCAGGCGGGTGCTGAGGGCTGAAGACCACAGCGCTGTAGGAGAGCAAAGGGAAGGAAGGAGTGGCTAACTTAACCTGGACAGGGCTGAAAGCTTCTGGAGGAAGTGACTTTGGGGCCAGGCCTCGAAGGATGAGCAGCTTCAGGCTCAAGGATGGCGCACAGCTGGAGCTCTGCCCTCAGACCTGGTGAGAGCCAGGCCGACCCCTGAGAAGTTGTCCTGTCCACACCCCCCTGTGCCCAGGCGGCGGGGCCAAGCCTCACCTCCTTCCACTTGAGCTGCCGAATGCTGATCTTCAGGGCGTCCAGGGAGGTCCTGGCCTTAGAGCTGTCCACGGTGACGGGCCGCTGAGAGCGGTACTCGTCCGACCGACGGCCCGAGCTCCGCTTGCAGTTCCGGCCCTTGCTCCTGGGCTTCCCGTGCGCCCAGTGTCCCCGCGCCGACGCCGGCGCCGGCTTTGGCACGGTCAGTGTGGGCAGCGGCCGCGGAAGAACGCGGGCGTCCCCCTCCTCAGTCGCGCGAGGCGGCGCCGGGTCCGGGTCCATGGCCTGCTCCCCCCGCGCCCTGCGCTCGGGCTCCCCGGCCGCGCCCGCGTCCACGCGGACCCGCTCCGCCGCCTGCTCTTTGGCCGCGGCCACCTGCGCTTTGGCCGCGGCCACCGCCTCGGTCTCTAGGAGTTGCGTCGCTGTATGGCGCTCAAGGCCGGTGCCAGCGCCACTGCCACCGCCGCCGCCGCCGCCGCTCCGCCGCCCCGGCCCGCGACCAAACTGCTGCTTCTGCCACCGCTGCCGCGCGCTCCCCGCCCCAGGCCGTTGCCATGATCGCTCAGGCTCCGGTTGACAAGGGCAGTCACCGCCTCAGGACGGGGCCCGGAAAGGGACAATCACCGACAATCACCGACAAAGCCCCAACGACCTCATAGGCCGCGGCACCCACGTGACCATGTCTGTCACAGAGGCGTCGGCGGCCATCTTGGAAGAGGGCAGAGGGTCTCCTTGGTCAGCCCGCCAGGAGAATGCGCTGGGTTTCTGAACGCGCAGAACTTGGGAGAGGCTGGCGATGCAATGGGGGGATACAAAGGCTTTGGGCACTTGTGGGGCTCTTGAACCTGGGGACTGGGAAGGAGGGACAAACTCTCCGACAAGAGGCTCACTTTCCCCCGCTCGCATACCAACTGGCAGGGCTAACTCCCAGTCTGAAGTGGGAGGCACAACCTCATTCACTCTAAGGAACTCCGCCCTCAGGAGACACCTTAGTCTGATGAGGGACATGACAAGTCCAGGCCCTCGGAGGAGCGACTATCCCTTTAAAGAAACACCTGCCGCTCCTGGGAGGGCCCCTATCCTGACAGGGGAGACACCTTTCCCTGTTCTTGGCTCTCTGTGGGATGGGGAAGCCATGGAGAAGCCCTACAGATTCCCAGTCACGTTGAGGGCATTAACCACTGCTCCTCTTATTATTCCATTTTTTATTGTGCTAAAATAAACATAACATGAAAGTTACCATTTTAACCATTTTTATGTATAGTTCAATGACATTAAGTACATTCACATTGTTGTGCAATGACCATCACCAACACTCATTTCGAGAACTTTATCATCTTCTCAAATTGAAACTATAGCTATTAAACCATAACTCCCCATTCTCCCTTCCTCCCCCAGCTCCTAGCAACTACTTCCTGTCTCTATGAAGTTGACCACTCTAGGTAGTCAACTTATATAAGTGAAATCATACAATATTTGTCCATTTGTGTCTGGTTTATTTCATCCATGTTGTAGCATGGTCTGTCTGTACAGAAATCATCATAGAATTTCGTTCCTTTTTTAAGGTTGAATAATGTTCCATCGTATGTATCCAGCACATTGTCTTCGTCCAATCCATCAATGGACGTTTGGGTTATTCCCATTTGTTAGCTATTGTTCATAACGCTGCTGTTAACATGGATGCACAAATAACTTTTCAAGTCCCTGCTTTCAATTCTTGTCGGTTTCCATATATTTTCAAAGCTAGTCCAAGGAGAGGGATCTATCTTCTCACCTTAAGGAGCCACATGATGTTTTTTAGGAAATGGGGTTGGGAAGGTGTAACAGAATCCAAAACTAAAGACAGTGACCGTAACCGCATACAGGTGAACTTTGACACACTCTGCATTACAGGGTGAAAGGATCAAGCAAGGTAGCCCCTCTTTCTCACTCATCATCCAAAGTCTCTTGTTTCTTTATTTTGGCCCAGGATTTCACGGTGTAAAGAAACTGCCTTAAATACAGAAGTCATAAACTCTAGAGGTCTAATCTTTTTCTTAACAGCGGAGGGCGCTTTCACCTCTTCCTCTAGAGCCCACCATGGCTTTATTTCAATGTGTTAAGTGTAGTCATCTGATCTCCTGTGCCTGAGTTACCTGGGGCGCTTATTTAGAATGCAGGCTCCTGAATCCCAACCCCAGAGACTATGATGCAGAACATCAGGGTGAGCCTGGGAGTATGCATGTTAAATTAGCTCCTCTACTGATTTTAAGGCAGCTAGAGTCAAAAACCATTGATCTGCGTCCAAGGAGTCTGGAAAGCCTTGGAGCTGTCCATGGTACCAACGGGAAGCCCTCAATGCCCGCCCGCCCCCATCCCTCTCAATCGAACTACCCTCCAAATCCTGTCTCTCCTCTTGGCATCTCTGGTCTCATCAAGGAGCACTGCCTTCATTAAGTCATCCATTATTGAAAGTTGCAAAGCCTTATCTTCCCCCTGGCCTTCTAAAACCAGTCCATCTCCAAGTCTTATAGGTTTTATATTGAAATCTCTCTCCCATCTTCCTTCTCTTATCTATCCTTATAACCCTTGTCCCAATTCAGGTCGTTAGCCTGGGCCATTGCACCAGCCTCCTCATGGGTCTCCCTGCCTCCAGGCTCCACCACACCTCCATGTATTCTCCATATTACAGCCAGACCTGCCATTCACCTGCTTAGAAACCTCCCCTGGTTTCCCACCACCTACAGATAAAGTCCAAGCACATTAATTGTCCTAAGAGATCCTTCTCATTTACCATTCTCTGAAATCACCCTTCTCTCCCTGCCTCCATACCTTTGAACACTCAGTCTGGACTTCTTCCTTTGTGTGTCTGTCTGAGAAATGCCTACAGCAAACCCCACTAGGGTGTCTCCTTCTTGGACAAGCTTTCCTCAGTGCCTGTGGGCAGAAATAGTTACTCCTTCTATCCTTCTACTGGCATGCGTCATAACCTTCCACCATGGTCTCTCTGTACAGAAATCATCTTAGTTTCCTCCATTAGTCTTGCAAGGAACATGTCTGGTTTGATTAATCTCCATATCCTCATTTCCAGGGGCTAGAACAAAGACACCCTCATAAAGTAGTACACATGCAAAACTTAGTAAGCAGTTTTACACTTCATTTTTTAATTCTGGAAAGGCCATTCCATGAAGAAATATTCATTTTAGTCTTATTTCTCAAAAATCTTCTGCCTCAGGGCCTTTGCATATGCCCTTCCTTCTACCTATGACACTCTTTCTCTAGATCTCTGCCTATTTCTCCAGCATTCAGTGTAAATAGCAGACACATTTACAGATATACCTCTGATCTCTCAATCTACAGCAGATAAAATAATGATATGAGAGGAAAACAAGAGTAATCACAAGGCAGTACGCAATTAAGTGCCAAATGAGGCAAAGAGTTAAAAAAAAGTTATTTGAGAGTTTAAAGAATGGAAAATTTACTGTGAATTAGAAAGCTGGATATGACTTCACCTAGGGGAATATAAACTGGGTTTTCAAGATGGAGTAAAATCAGGTAGATAAAAAGTAGGTGAGGTGGTTGTTCCAGAGGCTGTGGGCAGGGCTGACATAAACAGTCATACAGGTGAACCTCAGTGCCTCACAGGGGTGGACACCCAAATTATGCTCTGCCCACCAACCCTCACCCATGGAGGCTTGGTCCACCAGAAGGGAGCACCTTTGCCGATTGGTTCAAAGGCTCCCAGGGTGTCTGTATTGAAAGTGGGGTGAAGAAGAGGCTCAGTGTGAGTAGATTTTAAAAAGAGATCATCATAAGCCTCTTCAAGGTGCAAGGGAAGACAGGTCTGTTTAAAACACAAGCCTTAGAGGAAAGAAGAAAAGGAAACAGAGCTCATTGTCAGGTCTTTGAATGCCACAGTGAGCTCTGACTTTTTAGAAATCTCTAAAATATGTTAATGGAATATTCAGCCCCAAATGAGACTCCACAAAGAGAAGCTTCACTTATGGCAGCTGAAGAACAAGAGCAGGTTAGAACTAGGGACTAGGACAACTTTCAAAAAAGACACAAATGTATAAATGTAGGGCTCCAGTAGTTCTCTCCTTTTACTTCATGGCACTCACCACAGTTTATAGTTAGAGTTTTACTTGTTTGTTTACTTGTAATGGTCTGTCTCACTGGCCAGAGTGCAAGTGCCAGAGGAGTACTGGCTTTGGTGACCATAACTTCCCAACGCCTAGTTCAGTGCTGGCAGAGATAGTAGGTATTCAATAACTATTTCATGGATGGAAGGATGGATGGATGGATGGATGGATGGATGGATGAGTGAAAAATTAAACTGCTCAAATAATTAACAATAAGGTTAAGCAAATGATGGCAAATGCCAGTGACAGCTTTAGCCAGTTAGGATGGCAATGATGTAACATTAAGCTAACTGGCGCAAGCATTATAATGACAAGACTTAAAAATTGTTCTGTGCAAATGGAACCTGGAAGAATATAGATACAAATGAGAAGAGCTGTGGTCCTAGAGACATGAGATATTGGTGAAATCTTCCTTTCAATTTTGGCAAACCACCTACTTTGAGGCTCTTTATGTCCTCAAGCCCAGAAATTCATCTCATTTCTAGAGATTTCTGCTGCGAACCAGAAAGGCAAACTAAGACTCACATAGTAACCTGTTATCAGTGAGACAGCTCTCTGTTACAGGCACTTTACTAAGCATTTTGTATATGTCGTGTCTTTTCATTAGCCCAACAGCCCTGGGATAAATTCGATTATTAGCCACATTTTACAGGAGGTGAAGGAAATTGTTACTCAGAGAAGTCACTTGCCCAAGTCACACAGCTAGTAAAGGCAAAAACAGGATTCAAACTCAGAGTGATCCAACACTGGCACCTGACTCCCAACACTTACACTAACCCCCACACCAAGGCTTTGTTCACAAAAATATGCAACATACGCTTAGACATAATTGAGTTCATATATACACACACTAACCCTTAGCTATGTGAAAATTTCATACAGAAAAAAACATGGGATTTAAATATGCCAATTATTAAAAGTAGTTATTCTGGGTGACTTTTTTTCATCTTTGTTCTTTTCTGTATTTTCCATATTTTCTATAATGAGTATGCATTATTTTGATAACTGGAAAAATGTAATCTTTAAATTTTAAAAAAGTTCCTTGATTGTTGTTCTATCACTTTTACAGCAAGTCCACTTCCGGGGAAAGAAACAGGAAGAAACAACATTTCAGGGTAGAGGAGTATAGGCAGCTTGTATTTACTAGAGCTAGATGTCCCTGCCCTATTAGTATCAGAGGCTGCCACCAGGTGGCGCCTGAGGTCCGGTTTTCGAAGGGGCTGAAGGAGGATGAGGTGCAGGGAAGTTCCCATAGCAACAAGCATCTGAGTGAAATCCAACAGTAGGTAACTAGGTCTATATGCAAACACACACCCTTTTGCCCCTCTGGGCTGTCACTAGTTTTGCTCACTCTGCTTGGCGCATCCTCCCCCACACCGATTGACCCTCTTCTGCTCAGCAAGCTGTTTATCCTTAAGGCTCAGATCCAAATTCTCTTCCTCTTCTTAGACAAGGTGTAATAAAGCACCAGGGAGCACCGGAGCTCCTGGAAGTGGGAGTGATCAATCTTAATAAATGAGCAAAAGGCTTCACGTATAGTTCTGGGTTAACTGTTTTCCAAATAGGTAATTTCTTTTTGAGCAGCAATAATAGCCATTGTTCATTGAGCACACCTCTACATCAAGCCCTGTTTTCTATTCTAGCATTTCAATCCTCCCAAGCAAACCTCCAGGGGAGAAAGTATTATCTTCCTCACCTGACAGTTTGGCACAGAGGTTGAGCATGAACTCTGAAGTTCAAGTCCCAACTCTCCCACTTCCTGGCTGCTTATGCTTAGATGGATTACTGGGCCCTTCTATGACCCCTTCCTTAACTATAAAAAGGTTACAATGCCAGGATTGCTTTGAGGATTAAATTAGCCATCACACATACAGCACTTAAAGCACAAATAGCCAGTACATACCAAGCCCTCAATAAATATTAGCCATCATTAGTCTCACATGGGGAGGAGGCTGAGGCTTGGTGAGTAAAGTCATTTCCCTAAAATCACAGAGCTAGCAGAAAAGGGGGATTTGAACCCAGTCACATCCAACTCCTACTCCCAAATTCTTAACTGCCATATTAGTTTTATTAGGTAATCTGCTCATTTCTGTGACGTTTCGGGAAAGACTGGCAGGGGATTTGCCCTTCCTTATACTGGGTAGTATCATGTTGTCAGTTATGTTACTACCAGCTTAGTGCTTTACAAGCTGGCCATTATTCTGTTATCTGTATTCTGTATTCTGTTATCTGTAAGTAGAATATTATGCATCTCTTCACTTTACGATTCTCTAGGAAGCAGCTGCCATTGCCTCCTCTCTGCTCTGGGTTGAGAAAATATCCATAAATGAGTACGCTAGCATGGCTGTGTTCCAATAAAACTTTATTTACAAAAACAGGCAGGAAAAGATACTCAATGTCATTAATGCCTTCAGAGAAATGTGAATCAACTCTACAATGAAACATTATTTCACACCCACTAGAATGGCTATAATAAAAATGACAGACAAATGTTAGTGAGAATGTAGAGAAATTGGAACCTTATACACTGCTAGCGGAAATGTAAAATCGTGCAGCTGCTTTAGAGAACAGTCTGGTTAAACACAGAGTTACCATGTGACCCAGCAATCCCACTCCCTGGTATAGACTGAAGAGAAATGCAAACATATGTCTACACAAAAACTTGTACACAAACGTGCATAGCAGCTCTATTCAAAAGAGCCCCCAAATGGCAACAACCCAAATATATCCATCAACTGACAAATGGATAAATAAAACGTGGTATTACCCATTCAATAGCATACTCTGGTGATAAAAAGGAATGAAGTAATAGATTATATAAGAACTTTCTCAGTGTATAATGACAATCCCAGTGAAGGGAGTTGAAATAGGTAAAGTATCTGCACATGAGTGATCTATAAATGTTGATGATTATTACAATTCCCATTTTAGAGATGAGGCAACTGAGGCTGAGAAAAAGGGTGACTTTTATACAGTCACACAGTGAGAAAGTGAAAGAGCTTAAGTTCAAAGTCCAGTCTGTCCAGGGCTAAGTCCATGGTCTTTCCGTTCTGCCATTCTATGGTGCTGTCACCTACTGGTAGATCTTAACTCACTGGGAGGCCCTGGCCTAGCCCTGTGCTCTCTGGGCTTCCGATTGCCCTAAGCCAAGTGAGGAGGTTGGCCAGGAAGTTCCATAAGAGCTTGAAAGAGCTGAAAATATAGCATTTCACAAATTGGTGAAGAAGATGTTTTGGAAACACTAAATCTTGGCATCCAGGCTCTGTGCAACCATGCACCCTTGCACCATTAGCCATTTAGCCTAGAGGATGGATTTTCCATCTTTCTCATCAGAGTCTCGTGCTGGCCCCCAGGAGAAGAGGAGATGCACAATACTCTACAGGTAATAGAATAATGGCAGGCTTGTGAAGCAGTAAGCTAGACGTAACATAACTGACAACATGATATCACCCTGTATCCCCAAGTGCCCTGTGCAGGCAGAGAATAAACACCAAACTTCAAATTACTTCTCCTAAAAGGTCAAGAGAAATTGAAAGCCACTGCATTCTTCTGACAACAGGCTTCTCCCTCTTGGACAACTGTCAGGGTTTAAAAATATTTTATAAAGCCATCACCTGTATGCAATCAAGAGAGATGCTTCGCCTGGGTCCAGGAGTGGAGGCTGTTGGAGTGTATCACTGGAGTTATACTAGGAAAAGACAACGACACTACTGAGAGTTCAATTGTAACTAAACTTTGGAAAGAGAGAGCAGAGGGTGAAGGGGAGGGAAGGAGAAAGAGAGAGGGAGGGAGACAGAGAAGGGATGAAGGGAGGGAGGAGAGGGAAGAAGATAGACCTCTGATGGTCCCAAGTTGCCCAATTTGAGAAGAAATCCTTTCCGTGGTTGGTTTAGGGGCAAATTAGGGAGCGGATCTCTTTGGGTTTCTGGACACCTGACTCTTCGATTTTCCCCACCCGTCCACAACCAATTAGCCACCAATTAGCTTCTACTGGAATTTACCAAATGGATTTTGAAAGAGCTTGAAAAATGTCTTGCCGTTTTCTAGAAAACTGGTTATGAGGACCAGACAGGTGATTCCAGCAGCCCTGTTGCCCTTGCACTGTGTATAGGCCAGGATAGGCTATGTTATGCTGCATCTTCCAAACATCCTCCAAATCTCAGCAACTTAACAGAGAACTCTTTTTCTCACTCATACTGTGTATACAGGGCAAAGGCTCTGCACATAGTAATCACTCAAGGTCATGACTAACAGATTTCAACACATGCTTTATGACCACCATGGGTGGGAAGAAAAAGGACATAGTGAATTATAGACTGGCTTTTAAAGCTTCACTCAGAAGTGATGCATGACAGTTCTGCTTTATAGCATTGACCAGAGCAGGCAGACAGTCCTGCAATGTGATGAAGGAGGAGAGCCAGACGTGTTTAGTGAGCTTTCTCTTGACAACCACAATGCACCTTGGATAGGGACCAGAGCGATGAGCTCCAGGCTCAGGCACTAAACTTGAAAGGGCAGTAGTGTGGGTCTCAGGGAGCTCAATGATCTCCAGCAGCTTCTAGGATGAGGGCAGGTAAAGTATCCAGTGTGCGCCTGGTACATGGTAGGCACTCAATAAATACAGCGTTACCTGGTCCCCAAAGGATGATGACAGGAGAATCAACACGGGATGTTAGAAGGGATCTGAAAGGTCATTTAGCCCTAGCTGCCGAAACAGAAATGGGAAAAGAGAAAGGGAAGTGAGGAAGGGACAGATGGGAAGTGGGGAAGTGGGGGAAATGGTTCTTCTTGCCTGCCCACCATTCAGGAGAACCCCCTGCTGTTCTCATCCTTGCTAGAATGCCTACAGTGACAGGTGTCTGACAGGACTGTTCTCAAAGACCTCGTCTCCTGGGGATAAGGCTGATGCTAGACACAGAGGTTGGGCTGGGTGTCTCCCTGATGACCAGACCTGCAGACTCAGCCTTGGTTCACAGGACAGGCCCCAAATTCTGGCTGAGCCTTAGCTTCAAAGCAAGGGGGTCAGAGCCTGCACCAAACTGCCTTTGACTTACTCAGCCCGCCTTGACCTGACAGACAGAAAGGATTCTCAGCTATAGCTGTACCTGGGGTCATTTCTAAAGAAAAAAACATAACTATGGTAGCCAGTTAACACTAATGGCTCCAGTGAAGCACATCCTAGCCCCGCTAATGGCCACGTGACTTGCTTTGGCCAATGGAACATTAGTAAGTACGATGCAAGCGAAGGCCTCAGAGGGTCTTGCACAGGGTGTACGACTTGTCTTGGAACGTTCGCTGATGGAACCCAGCACCAGGCTTTCAGGATGCAAAGGCAGGACTGCAGAAGAAGGACAGGCCATGTGGAGAGGCCCACAAGGATCAGCAGCTGGACCCCAGCTGAGCTCCCAGCCAAATGCAGCCACCAAGTGAGCCCAGCTAAGCTACAGGTAGCAGACCTTCTCATCAGAGCCCAGTTAACCTTCAAACCAGAAAATATAATAAATTGCCATTAACTAAATAACTCCATTTTAGGGTCGTTTATGCAGACATCAATAAGTAGCAGAAAGAGTAACCTTCTTTTGGTCAAAATAAATGTACAGGATGCATGCTTGGGCTCCTGGACATGGCCACCTTTATGCCTCGGGTTTAGCTGACGTGGAAACTTCCTTCACTTCTTCTTTCCACACAGAGATGATTAAGGCAAGACCTCTGGGCCTGGGGATGCTCCCTGTCCATGGAGAGAGGCCAAACGCATCCATAAGTAATATAAGAGAAAGACAGGCAAGGTGGTGGTCCACTTGGATCTCTTGGCCGGGTAGACCTTTAAAGTGGCTCTTGAAACTGCTAGTTCACCAGGCAGATGGGGGCAAGGGGAGGTAGGGGAGGACTTCCGGCCAGCGGGACCAGCATGTGCAAAGACAGAAGCGTGAAACAGCCTGGTACAGGCAGCCGCCTACAGCACCGTGTTGTGACTGGAACGACTCTCTATATATAGCGGGGTGTGGGGAGAGGAGGCTGGGGAGGCAGACAGGCCCAGGTTATTCAGGGCCTTGCAAGCCCGGAGAAGGAGCCTGAATGTCAGCCTGAGCTCAGCAGGGAGTCGGGGAACCCTGAGGGGCTGGAACCTGAGCAGGGTGGGGGTGGTTGCCAACATGTCACTCTGGCTACTGAGTGGAGGGTGGATCGAAGGGAAGGAGTCTACAGGCAGGTGGTGAGAGCCTGATCTGCTCATACATTCAAGAAATTTTCACTGAACACCTACTATGTGTTGGGTGCACTTTGGAGCAGTGGGGATGGAGAAAAGCGGGTGGATCAGGAGACGTCTGGGAAGCAACTTGGGAGATGAGTGAGAGAGCAAGTCAGGGGTGACTCTTGGGCTGCCCCCATGCTGCCTGACAGGGATGGAGGTGTCACTTGCTAAAATGGAACCAGAAAGAACCAGGTTTAGGGGATGACAGTGAGTTCAGTTTTGGACGTGCTGGGCTTGAGATGTCCGAGGAGCCGGCAGAGACGTCTCCCAACCTCAATTCCCATTTACGCCATGGGGACAGTAAGCCTGGCTGTTGGGGGAGCCAGACATTGTCCCTTCCTTCAACTTCTTCTGGTCAGTGTTTCTTCTCCCCTCAATGGTGGGTGTGACAAAAGGACACCAGAAGAGTTCCAGGGCCATGTGCTGGTGGGCTGGGAAAACCTGTGGGAATTTGTCTGTTCAGAGGAGACAGAATGGGAGGAGGGGGACACAGGTGTGGCCAAGGAGTCGGGAGGGATGCGAGGGGACCTCGACACAAAGTGGCCTGCAAATGTGACTTTTTGGCATATAAATGTTTTTATTATGCTGAGCATTGAGATACTACTACGGGCACCTGATTCCCACTTCATATCATGCTCTTACTGTGAGGAGCACTTCAGATTTGGCAAAGAAGTTGGCTTTCCGCCCTGGGGTCCACATAGGAGCAGGGCCCAGACTCCACCAGGCCACTCCGTTCCTCTTGTCCCAGGACTGGCCCGTCACCAGTACTCAGGCATCCGGCTCTCCTCCGTCACCCATTCTTTTATGGGGTAACCTTTGCTCACTACCCATGATGTATGTGCCAGACTTCAAGCTAGGGATGCACAGCTGAGCAGAACACCCAGGCCTTAGGCTCGTGGGACTCACGGGCTAGTGGGGAGACAGAGGACATGGAGACGAGGTCACACTGTGACGGTGGATGCACTGGGTCCTCTAGCAGCACCGACAGGCCCCAGCCCAGCCTGTCCCGTGACCCCGTGTGGGCCGGAGCCTCCCCTTGCCAGCCTTTCCTCTGTACCTTTTCTAATCTTGCTCCTTCAGTTGCCATCATTTGGGGCTCAGTCTGGAGTTTCAGGGTTGTTGGGAGAGAGACGTCCCCAGCCAGTCAGCCTAACTGCAGAAATCCTTCAGTCCCCCCCACACACCCTCCCCACTCCCATTAGCATGCGAGCTGCTCCTCTGGGGAGCCGTCCAGGTGCCCTGCCTGCAGGAATCCCATCAGAGCAGCCTTGGGAATGGAGTTCCCTTAGATAAACACGATCACTGTTAGAGCGTGAGCACCAAGAGTGGGCGAAAAGCAAACTTTGATCTTAGCCAAGCTTAAATCTGCCCTGGGAAGGCAGAATCACTCTATCTCCATTTTACAGATGAGAAACTTATGGTTCTATTCATTCATTCATTCATTCATTCATCATTTATCATTCCCCCAGTGCTGGGGATGCAGTGGTGACAATGAGTCAGGACCCAGCCTGTAGGAGCCCAGGAAGACTGAACTGAGTCCTTCCTAGTGGGACAGGGAAGGAAAGGGAGCCCTGGGGGTGGATGAAGGGGGCAGGGGTCAGAGGTGGCTGCCCAAAGAAGCTGCAGAGAAGCTGAGGCCTGGAGGAGGAGGAATGGGGGGTGCAGGGGGGCAGCTGGATAAAGGCATGTCAGAGAAGTGGTTCAGCTAGTAATTTGCCCAACTACGAGTCAGAGCCATAACTGGATGCCTTGGGATTCACTTCCAGTGCTCTTCCCTCCACATCGTGCTGGCCACATGGCCAAGCCCTGAGCTGGACACTGGAGAAGGGCTTTGCCATGGACATTGCAGTGTGTGTGCATGGCTTCGGGAGTCCAGAGGAGGGAGTCTGCCTTGGAGGAGCAGGAGAAGTCTAAGAGGGCTTCACAGAGGAGGTGACCTTAGAAGATGGTTAGGGGTTTGTCAACTAGAGGAGGGTTGACTATGCAGAAGGAGTAGGGTGTGCAGATGCTCAGAGATGAACAAATGATTGGCATGTTTAAGGGGCCTCACTCCCGGGAGGTACGTGAATGGCTGTTTCAGGTAGGGTGTCTCTTAACCCCTGTGGCTTCCTCAGATCAAAGAAGAAACCTGAAGAGACCTAAGAAAATCTGGCAGAGGGAGGAAAAACTGAGATAGAGAAGGGGAGCTAGGAGCCAGCGCTGGGGCTGTACTCGCTCGGAAAGCAGACCAGCTGCCAGCAATTGAGGCGTGTTGACTCCTCCATTCATTCCTCCAGTCTCTCTCTCGGAAGCTGATTAGCAATTGTTCCTCTGGCTTCTTGAGAGGCCAGGGGATTGCAGGGAGGGAGGGAGGTGTGCCTGGAGAAGCTGCCAGGCTTCGGTGGCAGAATCCAGAGGCAATCTGGGAGGCAGAGGAGACCTCTCTGATGCCCACCTCTGCCCACTCCATGCTTCCTCCCCTTCCAACCAAATCTGGGAGATGGGAAAGGGGAAAAAAATCCCTAAAAATACTGAGACAAACAGAAGCACATTCTGAAGCAAAGACATTTAAAACCATGGAATTAGGGGATGAATGGGGGTAATGGAAAAAACCCTTAGATCATTAGACAGGCTGGCCTGAGTTTGAATTTTATCCCAGGGCATACTTACCTCCGGCCAACCACCTAACCTCTCTCAGCCTGAGGTTCCTGGTAAGGTTGTTAAGAGGGTTTTAGGAGGCAATACTGGCACAGAGGTTGGAAAACAGTAGGTGCTCAATATATGTTCGGTGGAGGATTTGAAGAACTCAGTGGCTTTCTCCATCTTTAAATCTTAGTGGTGCAAGCCCAGAGCAGAGAGTCCTAATGGGGAGAGGTATACAGAGAGGCACGGGCTAGCTCGGTGCTACACAGAGAGGAGAGGGCAGCATACTCAGAAGCAAAGGCCCTGGCAAGGTTAGCATCTTGGGGGAGATTCCCCTCTCAGCTGGGGCAGAAACCCAGCAGGAGCCAGTTCTCTGCCTCTGTGGTGGCTTTCCCTGGCCATCCCTCCACACAATCTCAGTCCCTCTGCCTTGTTTCCCGGCCTGTCTCCCACAAGCTCCTAGTTCCTGGAGGTGCACAGAGGAGGGGCTTAGTGCCTGGGCAGATGAGCCTACCAGACCCCGCAGTCCCTCCTGGGACTATACCCCAAAACACTGAATAGTGTACTTGAAAGTGGTGAATGTTACAACAGGTGAATTGTAACTCAATTTTTAAAATTCCAAGATGGAAGTGCCAGGGACACCTGGTAGGAGGGTCGCCGAGGATCAAATGAGAAATGGGCAGCAAAGCACCAGGCCCAAAGTGGGCACCCAGAGAAGGTACGTTCTAAGCACCCCAGCCACAGCGGGTGCTCTTCTAAGACCTGGGGCAGCTTCCGGCCTTTTGCCTGGCTTCCTCCCTCCTCGTGTCCTCTGTGACCAGGGTCTGGCTGGAGCCCTTGTACCCTGGGAAGCCAAGGCCACAGCCAGTCCTGGCTCAGGTCAAGGACCATCAACAAGGCTGGGCTGGATGACTTCCCCACAGATCACAGCTGCCCTGGTGTCCCAAGGAAACTCCATCCCACGGCAAACTCAGAAGTCCCTTAATTGCTCCTATCCTACTACACTGGGCCTGGGTCTGTTCCTATTTTGCATGGGTAGCTGGGACCCCACAACCCTTACCCCAGGGAATAGCCTGGCCAGTCTTATCTCCCTGTCTCTCCGTAGAGGCCAGAGCCACCAATAGATGAGGGCTTGGCCCTAATGCTGCATGACCCCACTCACAGGTCTGAGGGCCCTCAGCTTGACCTCATCCCCTGGGTACCCGAGTGCATGAGGGCCTGGTGGCTGCCAAGTATAGGTCACGCCTTGCATCTCCCCCTCCTCCAGAATCTTCTATGTGTGCCACGACTTCTTAGACCTGAAGATGTTTGGCTACACCACCCAAGAATATGCCCAAGGCACCCTCCATTGCCATATCTTCCAGTACAAGACCCCACCCTCACCCCCTATCCCCCAACTCCACCTACATATCTCATCTGCTTCAAGCCAGAGCGTGGTCTGGACACCCAGGAGTCCTGGAGGCCTGATGGGTGCTCTGAAGAAGGTATATTCCCCCAAGTATCTGCAGGTTCTTATAAGAACTCCTATGAGCAAGAGTCCATATGCACCTTACCTTGCGTGTACATGTGCATATATGTATCTGCATGCTGTTGTCACAGCGTCCATGCACATTTGTAGGTCTGTTTCTCCCTAAGAAATGATAGGAATTTCCAACAGGTCCCAAGAGATTACAATGTCCAGTTGTCACACTTTGCAGGGAAAGAAACCGAGACCCAGGGAACCCAAAATCACAAGACAGGGTCTGGAAATAAGAGCCCTTAGATGCAGAAATGCTGAGCCATGGCATGACCTGTTCTTATGCTGCCCTCTTGTGGTCATAGAAAGGACTGCCACCGCGGCCCAGCTGCTCCCCACTGCAGATTTGCAGATGTATTGGCCTGCTTTTCTCCTTCTCAGGCCAGATCCCATCAATCCATGCCCTGAGGTACCATCCCCTCACATTTCTCAGTCTAGAGGAGCCTCAAGGTCAAAGATCACCCAGGTTTCTTCACCCAAGGCTGGTCCCGTTGGGCAGGGGCACCCACCTGGAGGGGCAACCAGATTCGTGTTACTGAGCGAGTGTTTGCACCAGGGCACACCTGGCAGTCCCACTGCCACATCTGGGGCATGTCTCCAGTCCTTACCTCCTTGCCCTCAGACTCTGGGAGCTTCTTGCTCCCCCCTCTGGCCCTGACACTTGCTGTTTCCTGAGCCTCTGACCTTCGGCACTCACCTGGATTTGGAGCTGGATCACCTGGCAGGCAGGCAGGCAGGCAGGCAGGCAGGCAGGCAGGCAGGCAGCCTCAGGGCTCCATCAGACCAAGAATGCCAAAACAGGAAGAGGGGGAAGAAAATGTCAGTTTCTATGAACCGGTCCATTTGGTGACAATGAAATTTCATAGCGGAAGTAAGGTGAGCACCATCATCTTTTCAGTGCTTAAGGCTTCAAGGGCCCCACATCTAACCTCATCTATTCATTGTTTTCAACTACCTGTCAATCAATCAATAACCCAATAACCTTCCAACTCTCTCATGGATGCCACCAGACCTGATTTCACCTGCCTTCTGGATACCTCCCCTAGACATCCCCCTGGAATTCGGGCTCAATAAATCCAAATAATTCTCTTCATCGCTCCCCTAACCCTTCATCCAGCACTGACGTCCCTGTGGGGTGGCTTCATCATCACGCTCACCCCCATCTTGGCTATTTCTCATCAAAGCCTGTTGAGTCAATCTCCTTAATAACTCTGGAATCTGCATTCTTCTCGTCACCTACTCCTGCCCCTGCCCTGGTCCAGGCCACTGCTGTGCCTCCCAGCTGGCCTTCCTGCCCTCAGTATCTTCTCATACATGCCCAGCTGACCATGTCTGAGCCTGTCCCCAGATCCCCATTACCACCAAATAAAGTCCACACTCCTAAGATTGGATTTGAAGGTCCCCAAGATGTGGCCTTGCCATCCTCTGCTACCTCACCTGCTGCCACTCATCTCACGTCGATGTTCCAGGTACCAAGCAGTTCTCAAGTCTGATGGCCAAGGAATAAATTGAATGGAAAGGTTTGGAACAGGGTTGGGGTACGATAAGGCTGGACATATCCTCCCCAGCTGGTGATGACTTCCAAGGTTGTACACTCTGCCACTAAAGCCCGCCAAACTTCAGGGAGCTCCAGCTCAGCTTGTGTACCTCCCATGGCGTGGGGTTCCCTCCCGCTCACCATTCCTGTACAGGTGCCACTGTTAGCAAGTCCTGCTCCTGGAGAGTACATGGGGCCAGGGGAAAGAAACTGGAACCCTAGAGACCCTCATCCTCAGGGACACTTAAATGCCTTTTCTTCCCTGGGAGTCCCAGTTCCCTGGGTCTGGGTGCCCCCTATATATGATGGCTCAGCTGTGACTCTAGGAAGCTAGGCTGGGCCAGAGAGAGAGATCACTGGAATAGCCACCAGAGGGCAATGGTGCCCCATACACGGCTCCTGGGACCAGCCTGTCTTTGTGTCTCAGACAGTGTGAATCTTTTAGGGGGAGAGAGAGGGAGGGAGGGGAGAAAAGAGAGAAGAGGGAGAGGGACTCTGTTACTTTGTATGTCTCTGATAAGGGTGTTTGTCTAGGGCAATTGGTGTATGTGGCGCCCATTTTTGTTCACATCTGGGTTCCCCCAATTCCCACCCCAGGAAGGAATGCCTTGGTCACTCCAGGGGTCCTAGAGAAACAGGGATGAACACAGCCTCACCCTATGCATGGTTTTCAACATTCTGAAAAGCCCCCACCACCACTGCCATCACCATCACCATTGCCATGACCGCAAGGGCCCTGGGGGCTGAGGCAATGACACCAGTGAGAAGGGGCAGACAAACATGCAGACTCGAGGCCCAGGCTTGGAGGCACAGCTGGTCCTGTCCCGTGTGGCCCATGTGGGCTGGGAACCCCCAAACGTCCTCTCTCCCAGCCTCAGACTCTCTCCTGCCCATCAATACCCTACACAAGGATGAGGTGACTGTGTCCCTATACCTCAGAGAAGATGTGTTAATCTGGTCAGTCCTGAACTGGGTGCTAGGACACCAGGGCGACTCGCCCCGGGTGCCCAGGCCTCACAGGTCAGGCCCCCGCAGAGGGATGTGTGGTACCCCTGCCTGCTGCTGTAACAGAGGGACCCCCTGGAACAAAGATTTTTCCAGAGAGCATGTAACTGGACCAGGCAGGTGCCAGGGCTGCAGGATGTGTGTTGGTGACACAGGAGGGAGGCAGGAGATGCAGCGACAGGGAGGGACCTTTCTCCCAAGCAGCCTGGTTTGGAGGACTGTCCAAGTCACCCCATCTCCAAAGCCATGGCGGGCGTGGGATCCACCTCATACCTCCACGGCCTCCACAGAGCAGACAGGTCCCTATCACTGCTCCTATTGTCCCCAAAGACCCAGGAACCCAGGGAGTTTCTGCAGCTGGAGCAGGGAGGGGGAGAAGGGGCCCAAAAGAGTCTCGTGTGTTTTACACTCTAGACCTGAGAGAGGCACACACGGAGACAGAGACTTCGAGAAGGTCTGAGGAAGTGTGTTCGACACGGAGAACGGGGAGAGAAAAGAGGAAGAGAGACACAGGCGAGAAATAGAGACGGGAAGAGAGAAAAGGAGCGAGAGACGGGGAGACAGGAAGGAGGGAGAGGACAGAGAGAAGGGGCGCAAGGAGGAGGGGGCAGGACGAACTTTCTGGGCCTCCGTGCTCGCGGCAATCAGGGCTGCAGGAGGCAGGTGGCCCGGGGCAGACAATGGCGCGGAGGAGTGCGGAACCTGGGACTAAATTTGGCGTTGCCTTTGCAGGGCGCGGGGCCGCCCGTTCATCTCGATGCAAAGGAGAGACGAAATGAATATGCAGCGCGGGCTGTAATTGGGCCGCCGCGGCCGCCGCCGCCGCCGCCGCCGCACTATAATTTTCCAAACAGGATCTTGCAATCAGGGCCTTATTCATTAGCGCATAAACAATTTTGTTTCTCGGCACTCGAGCTTGTCAATCACGCCGAGAGGGAACATCTTGGCCGGAGGCGCGGGCCCCCGCGCGCGCGCGCGCGCACGCGCTCCCACGCGCGCCCCCTCGAGCGCCGCCAAGTGGCTTTGTGCCTGAGGCCCTTGGGTGCTGGGGTGGAGGGGCACGGAGCAAGAGGTGGGGTCCTCACTCCGGCAGTTGGAGAGTGGGCGGCGGGGAGAGACTGGGTTTGAGGGTCCCCTGCCCGGGGTTAGCATCCTGCCTTTGACAGCGCCTGGCTCTGTCCCTGGGCAGTGCCCCTCACTGCACCTACCCCGCGGAACTACACGGGGCATCAGCTGAGAGAAAGGATGCCCGATGCTTTGGATGCTGAGGCTGGGGGGCTTTGGGGATGCTAGCTAGAGAATGGGGGATGCTGGAGAATGCTGGGGGAGGGGACCATCTAGCTTCTTTCATTAAAAGGGGGGCTCAGGGTCCTAAAGGGGGCTCCTCTGTGGCCTGCCCCACCCAGAGCAGGCTCCTGGGACACTATGAGGATGCAATGTAGTTCTCCAAAGAGCTGGGCACGGGGTGGGCTCCCCGACAAAGGGGCCCACATGCAGGTGTGGACTTCACACTTGGAGGCACCTAGGACTCTGCAAGTCAGCATGTGACAATACACAGGGCTTTGTGTCTATGTGATTGTGATTCTGTGTGTGTGTGTGTGTGTGTGTACAAGCCTATTCGCAGATACGCCTGTGTGAGTGGGGTGGTCCGTGATGGTGTGTGCAGTGCCGGCTCGCTCCCTGTGAGACCCTGGAGCTGAGCACAGCTGCCCAGCTATGGCTGGGTGACAGGACTGAGTGTGGCTTCATAGCTACAGCTAGGTGACAGGAGTGAGTGGCTTCACAGCTATGGCTGGATGACAGGACTGCATGTGACTATGTGTTTGAGGAAAGGCTATATGATCAGGGCTATGTGACTGTGACTCTGTGTTAGGGGTCGGAGGTGGGTTGGCGGCCAGGTGACTCCGCAGTACTGTGTATGTGGGTGGTCCTGGTGCTGCTGGAGGCTGTTTCTTTCAAGACAGATGACAGCTCTGTCCTCTTCCTATCCTCCCTGGCTGCCCCTCTGCCAGGGTGCCCATGCCGGGGGGAGGGGCAGCTTCTGCCTTACTGGCAGGCCCATGGGGTCAGGGGTTTCACCTCCACATCCCCCTCAGTGCCTCTCTCAGAGAGGTCTGCTGCTCCCCGCATTAGGAGAACCCCAAGGCCTCCAGAATTCCAGGGTCAAATATTTTAATCAGCTCAGCTTTACATAGAATGACAGCATGTCCCAGCTGGACAGACCCATGGTATGGATGGGGAAACAGAGGTACAGGACAGGAAATGAGAAAGAGACCTGCCTGAGGTCCCCCAGCAAATGGGGGGCAGAGCCAGGCTCCAGAGCAGGAGACAGGGGGCTCACTTCTCCAGATACAAACACACAAACACACAGGCAATCACACACACACACACATACATGCACACACACACCCCGGACCAAGCCTAAGGGCTAGCCAAGAGCAGAGGCAGCAAGCTGTGGATATGTCCCAATCCCCACAACTCGCCTCCCCACCCCCTCTTCTTCTGCAGCGCCCCGCCCCCACCCCCTGCACAGTCCCTGTTCTGCACAGAGACAAAGAATTTGAGGATGTGCCGGCAGCCAACTGACAGGCCATCAGTCTCTGCCCAGACACCCTCTTCACAGCTCAAGCCCCAGCCGGATGCCACCCCACCCACTGGTCACCCCTAGCACCAGGCCAGGAAGGGAGGCGGCCAGGGAAGGGGCTGTGGGGGACGGCACGGAGTCCGGAAGCCAGGAGGAACAGTCTTCAACCTGTGAATCCGGCCGTGCTCAGCCCCTCACGAGTGCCTTGCTGCATGGCTGACCCCAGCCCTGAGGGACGCAGACTGTGTGTCAGGCATCTGCCGTGAGTGATGGCCCTTGGCATCTTGGCAGGCTGGCCAGAGGCCAGAGGCAATGGCTCAGGGCCCAGCTCAGCCACTTCCTGGCTGGATAACCTCTGGCAACTGTGTCCAGTTGCCTTTCTGTGCCTCAGTTTCCTCATCTGTAAAGAAGAGCTACTTAATTCTCTCAGTGTCCACTGGCACTAGATGCTTTATAACTGACAGGATGAAGGAGAGCTCAAAGGAAGAGCCGCACAGGCCAGATTGGCCTGTGGAGCCCAGAGCTTGCTCTCCAAAGGAACCTGCCAGGCCCCCTGCTGCTGGCCACCGAGTCAGGGTTTCTAAGCAACACTCAGAAGAGTTTGTATTCCTTGAAAAATGCTCCCTTTCCAAGCCCCGTGCGACCCTTCTTATGGACACTGTGATTCTGAAGCCATCATGGGGCCTCGTCCTTGAGGGCAGGCTACTCTGCTCAGTTATGGAGGCAGGACCCAAAGCCTCTTCCCCAAGGTCCCCAACTGGTTAAAAAGGTCCCCAACTGGTTAAAAAGGCATCGGGACTTGAGCCCACATCTTTGAACACTAAGAACAGTGCTCTCAGGTTGGGGACACCCAGGCTGGCCCCCAGTCCAGCCTCTGGAACTGTCGCCAGGTCAACAGTGGTCACCAATCACTGTCCCTTCTGTGGAGTTGCGGGGCTGAGTGTGATCCAGGAAGGAGCTGGCCTAAATGCAGGTTCATCAGGAAGTACGGGGGGCAAGGTGGTTGGTGGGGGGAGCCCAGAGGCATGGACTTCCTCGGGGTGGTCCCTCTGTGGATCCCACGTGCATCCCAACCTCCTCCCTCCTGGGGGCTTCACTTACATCTAGGTGGTCCTTGCAACATGGACAGGGAAAGAGACTCAGAGGGTTACTAGCTGTGTAACCTCCAGGAAGGCACTCAACTTCTCTGAGCATCAGCTTCCTCATCCAGGCGATGGGAACAGCAATATCATAAGAATCACTGCTCCATGCCCAAGGCACTATTCTAGCCCTAGCTCCCAGAACAAGGGCTCACACACAGCGAATGCTCAATAAAAGTCTGTCGCGTGAGTGAGTGATCGACAGAACCAAAGAGAGCCGCTGAAAAAGGGCTGGGTGTTGACCCTTTGTGGTTCCTTCCCCCGCCCCACCCCTGGCCCTAATCAGCTGGTGTCCCCAAGTCATCTCTGCAGACTCGGCCCCACCCAGGACCTCACTACTGGTGGGCAGCTCCGCACCTATAGCTGTGCTGTCCAGTGCAATTGCCACTGGCCAACCTGTCGTTATTGAGTGCTTGATATGTGGCTGATCCAAACTGATGTGTGCTGTCAGCATGGAATACACACCTGTTGTCAAAGATTTTATATCAAGAGAAGAATATCAAATAGTTCATTAATAATTCTTTATATTAGTAACCTGTTGAAATGATAATATTGTGGACATACTATGTTAAGTAAAATATGCTATTCAACTAACTTCACTTGTCTCTTTTTATTTTCATAATGCGTTAGTAGAACATTTAAAATGACATATGTGGCTCTCGGTTGTGGCCTGTGTTATTCTTCTGTTGGACAGCAGAGGTCTGGAAGATGCTGCAGACCCCAACCCCAGTGGAGCTGGGGGAAGACCCTGGACATCCAGTGACGATGACCCTAAGGCTCCCTTCCAGAGCACTCAGCCTTATCTCAGTTTCCCCATCTGGTCCTCCACAGTTCTTCATGGCCCCAGCATCCTGCATCCCACCTGGAATCATCCCACAGCCTCGTTCCTGAGCCAAAATAGCACCTGCCGGGGCAACAACACCCACCAACTCAGAAGCGGCCATGAGTCCTCCAATGGACCGACTCAACCTTAATCCAACTAACCACTTTACCTTTTACATCTCTCAGTCCTTATACTTCTCTGCATCCCTTCTGCCATGCCTCTCATCCAGGCTTCCTTCATTTATTCAGCAAGTGTTTACTGAGTACCTATGCACCAGATGCTCTTCCTATTGCTCGATCTACATCAAAGAATGAAGCAGACAAACCCCTCCACTCTTCTGAGCTGATGTCCTAGTGGGGAAGGCAGCCAATAAACAAAAGACATTATAAATAAGTAAATGGCATGTGTTGAAAAGTATAAATGCTAATTTTAAAAAAAAAGAGGCAGATAGGGAGGCTCAGCCTGCACACCGGTCTCCCTGACTCCATTCTCGCCTCTTTGATTCATCCTCCCTGGGCTACTGGCCAGATCTTGATCCAACCGAGCCACCTCCTTGTCTCAAAGCCCTCTCTTGCTCCCCAGTGCCTCCAGGTGAAGGCCCAGGCTCCTTGGGCTGACATGCAAAGCCACGCATGATCTGGCCCTGCCAACTTCACCCTCCTGCCAAGCAACGGGACCTGCTCTCCACACCTCCCTCATGGTTCCCACTGCCAAGAGCATCCTTCCCGGATTCCTGTGTTCCTTGGCTTGTTCTCATCCTAGAGGCTGCACTCACTGTCAGGAAGGTTTGAGCCCAGTCCCCCCGCCCCACCCTCATGGATCTTCATATTCGGGGCCTGAGTGTGTGCTCCGGCTACACACCTGCTGCTGCCACCACAGAATGTTTCAGCTCCATCTCATGCGCTTGCCCTGGTGCTGGAGATGCACGCGAACAGGGTGAGGATTCTATGGCAGCAGACTCACCACATTCTCCGCACCCCGCCTCCCCCGCCCCCCGCTCGTCCTCCCCCGTGGGAGAGGCCCAGCGGGGGCACAGGAGCTGCCCAGGTATGTCTCGACTTCCCAAAGCCTCAGCGGGAACAGAGGCTGGGATTCGGGAAGTCGCCATGGCAACCGCAGGGCCTTCATGCCATCTCCTGCAATCAGTGCTGGGACCTCGCCACCCGCTGGGCTTCCTGGAGGTTCCTTCCCTGTGATGGGAGGCTGAGGAAGGGGGTGGTTCGAACCTCCCACTCCTCTTGGCTGTCCTCCCCTCCCCCACCCCCAACATGGCAGGGTTGCCAGGCTGGGTAGTAGTATTTGGGAGAGGGCTCTCCTGGACCGGTAGCAGGGACTGGAGTTCCACTCTCGAATAAGCCATTGATTGGCACCTTATGTTGCCTTGAATAGATCCTTCCTTTCTCTGTACCCCAGAGATGCCTGTGGGGTCTGGGGCAATGATGTAGCACATATTAGGTACTCAACTAATGTTGTTCCCAAAATTAAAGATCTAAAATAACCCCTCATCTTTACAGGGTTTCAAAGATGTCGATTTGACAGAACAGGAGCCTGAGGTCAGCTAGGTGGAGAGAAGGGCCAAAGTCATCATCCCCTACTGGCTGGGCCAGGCCGGGAATGCTGGGGAGCCCCAGGAGAAAGGCTCTCTGGGAGGCATAGGGCTCAGAATCATCCTTTCTCTGACAGCACAAGCAGATTAGTCTACCACCCTTCCACTCGCTGACAAGAGTCTGGGCTGCAGCTGGGGAGTGAAGCGGGGGTCTCAGATCCCAGGGCCTTGCTCAGTGCAAAGAGCCCTGGACCAGGAGGCAGGAGGCCTGGGTTCCAGTCCCAACTGGCTCTCAGAGGAGGGAGATTTTGCCTTCCCCGGGCCTTACTTAACTGTGCTCTGGATTAGAAGACGAACAAGTTGACCTCCAAGGGCAAATCCTCCTCCTACAGGCTGTGTCTTCTGTTCTATATGAAGACAAGCTCATGGGACATTGCGACCCTGGACAGTTGTGACCTATGACCTTGCCGAATGCCAGGCGCAGACCTCTCGCACCCACTGATGGGCCTTGCTTCATACACACTCTTGGACAGTCAGAAAATGGAACAGTGTCTTTATTCTCCCAGTTCCACCAGAGCCTCGAGTTTCTTAAGTAGGATGCTGCAGTGTCTGTTTCTCTATCTCAGTCCAATTCCTGCCAGAAAAGTCAACGAAGTGAGGGAAAAGGCATCCTGTGCCTGCCACGTGCCTGCCTTATGCCCCTTTGATGCCCATGACCCCATTTAATTCTCACCACCATTCTGCAAGGCACGTCTTACTGCCGTGCATTTCGTGAGTGACTTGCTCAAGGTCACACAGCCAGCACATGGCAGAACTGGGATTTGAACCCAAGCCTGTCTGACCCCAGAGCCCAGCAGAAAGACCACCTTTGATTTCTGTCGCACTCTCGATGACAGCTCTGCTCCCTGGAACTCTTCTTCCTCAGGCCTCAGCTGCTGCCCATGGCACTTCCTCCTCCTCACTCAGGCAGGAAAGACACTTAGAATTCCAGAGCATCCGAGGTGGAAGAGCTCGTTGAGTTGCCCCAGACCAGCCTTACCTGACCAATTCTGCCTCTGTACAAATGGGGACACTGAGGTCCTGTGAGGCAGAGCCAGAGCTGGATTAAAGGAGCAGCTTCCTATCCCGCCATGGGGTGTGGTGGAAGGTGAGTTATATCCAACAGGATTTGAGGGGCTGCAGGCCCTCAAAAAGAGGGGCATCAGTGGAGCTGAGGGGATGCCTCCTAGGACAGGGAGGTCTGCTGCTCAGGGCTTGAAGGGCTCAGATTTGGCCCCAGCAGAGAGGAGAGGGAGCGGGCCAGCCGGGAGGGTGGGGGTTGGGCGGCCTGGCTGAGCCGAGGGGTCGGTGGCCTTGGCTCCGCTCCCATCTCCAGCCCCACCAGGGCAAGCGTGTGAGGTGGAGCTGAAACATTCAAGCAGCTTCCTCTCCTTTGTTGGGAGTGATGTCGCCCATTTCCTGGATGTCCAAGAACGGGCTTCAAACAATAGCGCTGTCAGGAAGCCAGGAAGGGGCTGCTGCCCTGTGCCTGGTCCTGCCCCATCCCTCCCCACCTCCCAGACTTGGCCAGGCCGTCCTTTATGCTTATCTCTTTGAGTCGGATGCCTCGCTCTGTCTCCAGCTGGCTGTGTTTCTGTGAGCAGGCCACCTAACTTCTCTGGACCTTAGCTCCCCAACAAAAACGTGGGCCCCTTATCCTTACCTGAAAGAACTGGCACGGGGATCAAAGGAGGAGGTAATCGCTGTAGTAGTAACAGTAGTAATTAACATCCCACAGATAGGTAATGCGGGTGGACATGGCGGGCACTTAACGGTCATTTGAAAAAAGTGAGTTTGACTCTGAATCACAGAAATTGTCAATTCACATTTTTCAAGCTTACTGTGTGTTAAGCTTTTCCACACGGTGGTTAAGACCGGCTAAGAGTTATAGTGCGGCCACTATGGAGAACAGTATGGAGGTTCCTTTAAAAATTAAGACTAGAACTACCATGTGATCCATCGATTCCTCTTCTCTTGACCCTAAAAATATGAAAACACTAGTTTGTAAAGATATATGTACCCCTATGTTCATTGAAACATTGTTTATAATAGCCAAGACATGGAAACAACCTGTGTCTACCGACAGATGAATGGATAAAGAAGATGTGGTCTACATAAAAATGGAACACCACTCACCATAAAAATGATGAACTATTGCCATCGCAACAACACGGATAGATCTGGAAGGTATTATGCTAAGTGACATAAGTCAGACAGAAAAGGACAAAAACTATGATTTCACTCATATGTGGAATATAAAAAAAAAAAAAA